>VWZK01015323.1:414552-438451 GCA_013396935.1 Baryphthengus martii | reverse complement strand
TGGCGAGATCCCCCCACCCTCCCTCCCGTTCCTCCCCCTCCAACCCAGCTCCGTGCTGGCAATGCAAGGCAGGGTTAATAGATGAAAGGGGAATTGCTAAAGCAAATATTTTCTTTCCAAAGCTCTCTTCATTAGCTACAAACACAGGGAACCACTGCGTGGAATAGACGTGTGTGTTAAAGAGGATTGTGGCTCTGTGGTGAAAGCAGGAGTGTGGGGACATGCAGAACGCTCTGGTTTTCTGCTCTTTTAAAAGAAAAACATTACCCTGGGACAATATCAGACCTCCTTACCTTTTGGCCTAGCAAGAGCATCCCACATCGACACCACCCCGCAGCACACTGGTCCCAGCACGCAGCAGCTGGCCGGGCTGTGGGTGGATCCTGGTGGGATGAGTTCAAGTAGGTCCCCCTGTGTCCTCTGAGCATCCTTCCTTGCCCCAGGAAACAACCCAACCGCTTTAAGGCACCTGGGAAGAAACATGAAAAAGGTCTCACAGGTTTGGTGCTTGTTTAGTATTTCAATTAGTAGCCTGGGAATGAGGTGATGAGATTAGGCATAAACTAAGGAGAGGAACACTGGGGTAGGGGAAGGAACAGGAGGAAAACACCTCCTCTATCCACCACATTCCAGGAGGGGTGCTCAGGACCTTTCCCTTCAGGCAGACTCTTCTCTGCAGCCATAGCCCTGCTTCCTCCTGCAAACCCAGGAAGGTTTCCCATCTGAGAAAGCACCTTCCAAGAGCTGCCCTGGTGTCTCTCCTGACACGGCCTCTGATGTGGTCACAGGTGAAGAGGAGCAGGTTCTACTGCCTCAAATAACCCCCTGTGAGCAGGGAGGGACTGATCAGCTGAGGAGGACCAGGTGAGAAGATGCTTTTATAGACTTCCAGTTTACTTTTTTGGATGGAATGGAAGCACTCAGGGGGAACAAATGTGTCATGGTGCTGGAGCACCTGCACACAGGTTGGTTTGTAGCCAGTGTTGCTCCAGCAGCCACATCCCGACGTTCAGGGCTGGAGATGCAGCTGTGAGATGGCTCCAGTGCGGTTTTCATCTTCCCATTAGTGTGTCTGGGACAGAGCACGTAATTAAAAGCCTGCTAGTCCCACTTTGGTGGGGAAAAAGAAAGAGATGTCTCCTTCCCAGGCAGCTCACCTGCCGAAAACTTGCCAGAAGGCTTCTGCTGCAGCCACGACAAAACAGCAAAGCCCCGAGGACCAGCGAGCTCACAGTGCTCTCCTCACTTCTTTAAGCACCCACGCGAGTGCCGCGCTGCCAGGCGAGCATGTAAAGGTCTCCCCAGCCTGCTGTTCTGAAATGGGAAAATGGAGAAGAATATGGGGTTTTCACACCTGACGGGCACTGCATCCCCAGGAGCTTCCCTCATGTCTCCTCCCAAGGCAAAGGAAGCCCCGGAGGAGCGTGGCCCGGCCCCGCTCACCAGCCCATCTCTGCCATGATTATAATCCTTAATTCCTGGTTTTGCCACCTGCACCGTGTTTCATAAAATTTTAAAGCTAATGCTCTGCCAAACTGAAATGGCACCGGAGCAGATGTTTAAGTGCAGCCTAGGATGAATAAATTATGGGGCTCGTGGATGTAGCAAAGGAAGGGGAGGCTGGATGGCTCTGAACGGAGAGATAATTGATTTAAATGAGACTGTCCATTGTAATCCCCTGGGATTAGCTCTTTGGGCACAGGCAGAATAAGAGATGCAGCAATTAAAGACACTGGTCTAATGACAGCCACCACTTGCCTTCATGCAATCCCTGCTCAGCTTTTTTATATTTTGGCATCTCTGTGGGTTTTCTGCGTCTTTATTGCATCTCGATCACCAGGCAGGGAGAAGAGAACGAGGCTGATTTTGGTCTCAGTCCACCCTCAACGGTCCAGGCCTGACCTTGCCACGTGTGCTTTGGGAGCCTGAGGCTCAGGAGGGGTCCTGGGGAGGGAGAGCTGCAGTGAGAACGCACAGGAAGGATTCCATGCTGGAGGAAAAGCTCGGTCGTGAGAGGCTTCTGGAGATCAACCCATTTGGTTTATCCACCGGGACGTGGGGAGGGGGATTTGATGGCAGCGTGTAAGTACCTGCAGAGGAGGATGAATATATTAAACATTAAAGACCATTTTGATTTCACAGAGAAAAGCATCAGAGCAATCGATGGCTGGACACCAAATCCAGTCCCAGCAACATGAAGCTGCGTTTTTTTAACCATGAGGATGGGTAAAGAGTGACCGTGACTCAGAAGCCCACAGGGTTTTTTGGCTCTGCTCTGCTCCAGACAACTGTGACAAGCCCAGACGAGTCGCTTACCCTCTTAGCACGGCTCAGGCCCTTCTGCTGGGCAAGGTGTTTACCAGCAGGGTTAAATAAACCAGCTTGGCAAACCTGTGGCTGCCATGGAGTTAATTATTCCCTCAGATCCCAAGAGATTTCCATCCCTGAGTCCTCTGTCCTCGATGGGTGCTGCCGTTCTGGGTGCTGAGGCTTGTCCTGCCTCGTGGCCCCCCAAGCAGCCCCTGTTTTAGGGGCTCGATGCCACCTCTGCCCATGCAAATACTGTCCCGGAGATGGGGTCTGGATGAACTTGTAGTATTTTTTGCATTTCACAGAAAACAGACTTATTCTTTGCAACTCAAACAAGCTCTGCTGTAGAGCTTCAGCTTTTTAGTCATTACCTTGTCTCTGTTGTGGTCTGCAGCTCAAGAAAGCCTCCCCTCGCTGCACCCCTGTCCTGGGGAGAAAACCCAAAGAAAGCAAAGAGCAGGAGATGGAGAATCCTTCATCTAGATCCTGCACCTGGGGATGGCTCCAGCCCCTGTGCCAGCCTCTGAGGACATTTGTCTCCAGCCTTAACTGGGACTGGGGGTAAGAGGTGGAGGGGACCCGAGATGCTGCCAGCAGTGGCTTTGGGGTGATCATGGGCACTGAGGTTTTGATGTGCCCCAAAAAGGGCTTGATCCTGCCAACAGCTCCCAGGTGGTGCTGAAATGAAGAAGAGAGACATATGGAGGTGAATGGGGTTTTCCAATAAAAAAAAAAAAAAAAGCAGCCAGGTGGAAAGCTGCAGCGAAACGTTCCTGCTTCCGCCCACGATAGAGCTGCTTTCCCAAATCGCGCTGAGTCAGTGTAAGGATGAGTTGGTTGGTGCCTCTCCTGCTGCGACGCAGCCGCCTCCTCAGGGGAGAATCCGGGGCCGGGTCTCGGGTGGATACCGGCTGCTCCCACGGGCACGGCCGTCTCTGCGGAGCGCTCGGCACCGTGTCTTAGCGGGGAGACGAGAGCCGGGGGCTGCCCCGAGAGCGAGCAAACTGGGACTGCACCAGCATGCAGAGCAGGAGGTGGTCCCTGTAAAGACCCAGGAGAGAAAATGTCCTTAACACCTTCTGTCTCTAGAAATGGGCTTCAGAGTCACATTTGGGGCAGGGTTTGCCTCTCAGACCTCTCCCTTTATAAAAGCTTAAAGACAGACCCCAAATAACCATTTGCTTTTCTTTTTGAGGTTGGACTCACCAGCCAGCTGCTGCTTTTTCCTTTCCTGGGAGTCTCCAGCTTCTTCAGGCCAACGATGGACTTGTTCTCACTCCGGAGAAGCTCTGTGCTCCGCAGCAGGGCACGGAGAGGACGTGGGCTGTGCAATTCCGAACGTGCCGGCCCAGCCGCTGCAGGGGGTGGTTGGCTCACAGGGAAAGCATCGATCCCGTACAATCCCCTTTGCCCTGCTGACACCCGGGGCACGTGAGTTATTTTCATCCCTTCAACAGCTGCAGGAAGACCGCCTCTCTCCCACCTCTGCTAAGGAGGGAGGCAGCTCTGTGGAGGGCTGGAAAATCCCTTGGCTGGGCTGTCCCGGCTCTGACACCAGACATCCCTGTGCAGGAGGGAGCTGTGAGTGTGCAGAGCCTGTCCATCCACAGAAACACCCTCCAGAGATTCCCCGTTCCCGCTCTGCTCTGCGGGATATCTGCTCCAACAAAGGCGATGCTCCGATGGGGCACGTGCTGAGCGGGGTGTCTCGGTGTTCATCCTACAGCCCAGGGAGACCTGGGCTGGCACCAAGGCACCTCCGCATTGCTGGTTACGGCGCTGAGCGATGCAGGTGTCACTCTGTGGTCTCTGTGCTGCAGGGCACATCTGTCCCACCATCACTGTCCCTGCCCGAGAAAGCTGACACTTCCTGAGTGATACGGAACAGCAGGATCCTCCAACCTGGGAGATGGAATCAGCACTGCCTCGAAGGCTCAGTTTGAGGGGTACACACACATCGGGCTGCTCAGCAGGGCAGCTTGGAGTTGGACCAAGCTGGGTGGCTCAGAAAGAGGTCCTGCTCTTCAGGGATTCAGGATCACCCTGTTTCTCCTGGATCCCTTCAAGATGATGAATCGCCAGCCGGACCCGCACGTCCAGGGCTGCCCAGACGCCAAAGGGGAGCCGGCTCCTCTCCCCGCGCCACCAACACTCCCTTCTCCAGCCCGGCCGATGGGATCTCTGCCATTTTGCTTGGCGAGCGCACCGAGCGGAGGCATTTTTTCCCCCCATTCAGGCTGACAACTGGGCCTCAGCATCAGCTGCTTGTTGCTCAGCATCAGCCTTTCAGCAAACAGCAGGTGCAAGCGGTGCGACCCCGGGGCTGCGCTACAGTAATCCCCGCTCCCCCCCCACCCCGGGCCCCCCTCGCACAACATTGTCCCCTCGGCTCAAGAATGTTTTTGTCTCCCCTTCGCAGTTGCGAATTCTTTTATAGACTGAAAAGAAATCTCTTTCTAATCTTCCTGCCCGGGCATGGCGGGGGAAGAGCAGGCGCCTCGCTGCACAGGGAGTGTGGAGCAGCAGATCCAGGCTGGGGGATCCGCGCCCTTCTGGGCACCTGGCTCTCACTGAGCTGCTGCCGGCATGGGTGGGATGAAGGGGATCGCACCCTCTCTGCCTGCAGCCGTGGCTCAGGCTCTCACCCCTGCCCTGGCAAAGAAAACCAGCTCACTCCCGTGTGGGAAATACGGAGGTGACACAGCAGCAGGTCTCTGCTCTGTCACTGAGGTTTAACCGCAGTGAGCTCTGCCAGGAGCCCCAGGAAGGTCACAGGGCGAGCAAGAGCGAAGCTTTCGAGCCGCACACGGGGGCAGGAGGGCGGCAGGAGCAGGAGGGATGCTCGTAAGCAGAGATGGAACAATGTGCTGCGCGATGCTCTGGCATCATCGCGGGGCTCAGCCTCAGCCTCAGCACATCACCTCCGTGCGCCGAAAACAAGACTCGGTGACACTTTCGTTATGTGTCATCCCATCCTGAAATTGCGCGGCAGAGCCCGGCGCGGGAGGGGAACATCAGGTCACCGAAGCCTCCCTCCCTTCCCCTCATGCACCAGCCCCACAGGCAAGAAACCGCATCCTCTGCCCTCCCTGCTCCCTGTTGCTGCAGCGGCTGGGGGATGGCTCCCGGGGTAGGAGGTGGGACAGAGTGGGGGGCTCAGGGGCTCTCCGGGGAGCCGCTGAGAGCGAGCAGGTGGTCCTCCCGCCAGCAGCTGAGGTCCTCCAGCAGCGCAGCAGACTGGAAATCCCATCTGGCAGCCCCAGCAGGCGCCTGCGGGACTCGGGAGGTGTTTTTTGAAGAGGAAACCAACCAATTCACACAGGTTCCTGGTGGGGAGCGGGGACAACCACTGTTCCTGCATGAGACGCTGCTCAAACATGGTCCCTCTTCCATATCCTGACCTCACCAGACTAGATGAGATTTGCTTTTCAGCCCCGGGCTGTAGCTGCAGCATCCCTGTGCAGATACTCTGCAATACAGAGCACAGCCGGGCCGGCTGCAGCCAAACGCCTCCGCAGCAGCTTCTGCCCTGAAGACGTGTTTTAAAACACATGTCCTTGGCTTGTTTATAAAGCAGACACTCCCCTGATGCCGTGGCCACCCCTGTGAGCACATGCCTTTGTTTAAACTCCAGTTCTGGACAGAGTTTGGAGGACCTACGGTCCCATCTGTCCCCAAGAAGCATGAGGCAGTGTAGTGGAGATGCTACAGCCCATCTTCACTACACCTTACACTTACCTCCTGACATGAGTTTCTGCATCCAATACATTTCAGTACCTGTTCTGGCAGCACTGTAGCTCAGCACAAGCCCAGCTTTTCCACAACAAGGTGCCTTTTACCTGCAAACAGCTCTGGAGAGGACTGGCAGAGCAAAGGGGCACTGACTGAGGACGCAGAACAAGTTTCCTGACACGAACACTGTGCTGTCCATAGCTACCACAGCTCAGCTGTGCAGCCTGGAGCTCAAAATGAGCAGAACTGCAGCATCTGTGGCAGGAGCCCTGGGCAGGAGGGCACGACCCAGACTTTCCTGCCCTTTTAGTGCTCAAAACAGGTCAAGAAGCTGCTCTCTGTTGTGGAAGCCTTGGCCTCACACGCCTACCCCCTGCACTCGACCAAGATCCTGAGATCAGCACATCCTGGGCCCCAAGCGTAGCTATTTTTCAGCAGAATCCCTTCAGCTGCCAAGTTCACCTGCAAGAGCTCTAGGTTTTAGCCAGAGCTTTGCTATCTTCAGGACATGATGTTCAGCCTGTTCTTCCATCAGGTGTCCAACCCCAGGGAACAAGCTGCAGAGCAGCTCTGATCACACACACCCAGAAAGAAATCACCTGAGCTGGATGCCCCAGGAGCCAGCGGCCTCAGCATGGCAACCCAGGGTGGTTCTTTCTTTCAGGAAATCAATAAACCACTAACCTGTGGAACCTGCCCCACTGCTACAGGATGGATGCTTTGTGCACACAGAGCTCATCCATCTGGCAGGTACCGCTGGGTGTGGGTTCTCAGCCCTGCCTTTCCCAGGACAGGCAGTGTTTGTGGATTCCCGGTAAGTTAAGAGATGCTTCCTTAAGAACCTGCCTTGTTCAGAATTCCCATTTTATACACGCCACTAAAATAAACTGTGTTTACCCGCATGAATAATTCTCTCCTGCTTCCTCTGCTCAGCAGCCGGTGGCAAGCAGGGCAAGTATCCTGAGAACCAGGAAAAGCGCAGCACGTCCAGCCCAGCCTCACCAGCAGCCAAAATCTGCTCAGGCTACCACCATCCCCATTACAAACTGAGAGCAGACACCGTGAGGATCGCGTCCAGAGGTTTTCCCTATGAGCTCTGCTGCTCTCCAGAGGAGGCCTGAGGCACAGCCCAGATGTACCACTGCAAACAGGGATTTTGAGAGTTAGGGGGAAAAGCTGGGGTTGGTGCGAAAGAGGGAGGGACAAGGGAAAGCAATGCCCTACCCTCTCCCAGCCCAGGGCAGGGCTGCTGTGGATGGGAGCGAGAGTTGATTAACAGCACCCTGCCGGAGATTTATGAATCTCTCCCTCCACCGTCCCGTGATGCGTTAAGATGTGGATTCATTTCACCTTGAGCTCCAAGGTGCTGATCAGCCAAGAGAGCGAGGGCGTTATTATTAAAGATCAGAGCTCTCCAACATCACAAGGACAGGTTTAAAAATCTGCAGGTCCCTTTCACCTAAGAAAACCTATTTTTAACACTCTGCACCTCACAACATCCCAACACATGTGGCTCTACGCTCGTTAGAGAAGCTCCTGCGGCCAGAGATGGATCATAACACAGTGACTCAGCTCCTACGTCCTTTTGAGAGTCCTCAAGGCAGCCCATGGTGATTCATTCCCATCTTAAAGAGCTGAAGAACAGGCATCTGAGGGGTGCTAGAGAGGCTGTGCCTGTGGCCTCACCTCCCCTGCAAGAGCTCAGGGGTCTCAGGCTGCCCAGTTGCCCTCCCCCATCCCAGCAGGAACCTGCAGCCCACAGCACTTGGGCAAACCTGAAAACTCCTGCCCCAGGCATTTCATGGAAGACGAGATTGGGCTGTAGGTTTTATGGCTTGTACATACAGGAGAAGATGACATCTGTAATTGTTCTGGGATAAAATACAAACATCTGGTCACATAAATCAGTTCTTACGTGGATGTATCATAATGCACTTAGTGTTTCACACGCGATACGCACGTCACTTGTGCTTCAAGGCTCTTTTCAGGTGCAGCTCAACGATATAGTGTAGACACACCACCTCTGTTGCCTCTGACACCTCCATCCAGACATTAAGGCTGAAAATGAAAGCCTGGGACATTCAGGTACCATAGCTGAACAGACATGAAATTTCAGAACAAGGTACTGCCCCCAGGACTTTAAAGCTGTTCCTATCTCTGGATAAAATTTTGTAACTTTTACAAACACTTCGTGATCTACCTGGTGATTCAGGAAAACAAGTTTTTCTCTGATCTGTGGCATTTGAAAATTCTGTAGTAGTCTATTGTCAACTAATACAGACAGATGTCTGCTACAATCACAAAAATCCACAAAGCTTTAAGCTCTTTTTTTTTTTGTTAAAGCTGCTGGAAGGTTGCCTGCACAGCAACTGTTTCATTAATTGTTCTGTCATATTTACAATATCCAATTTTCCCTCACAATTCCCTTGTTTACCAGGAGGTAAACTTCCATTTGCTGTACAGAATAGGCACAGCAAACACCCACAGACGCCACTGTGCCCGCTCTGATCCGCGGCCAAGCCGAGGTGGAGTGTGAGTACCTGCTTCTGCCAAAAGAACAACTTCCAGAGAAAACAAAACAAACAATCAAATAACAACCCCAACCCAAAAAGCGCTCCCAGAGCGAGGGATGGTGATGCCTCTGAAGGAAGGACATGGCGGGAGGCAGGCTCTCAGAGCAGGGGCTGTGCTGAAAGGTCTGGAGAAGCAGCAGGAAGAGGAAAGGAAAGCTGCAAAGAAACCCACCTGGGATTTTGAGGTTTTAGGGATCATCACCTAAACCACGGCTTGTGCTCCAATGATGCTTGAGTGCTCCTGACAGCCCCCTCCCCTCATGGTGTGGTTGGGGGTGAGCTCCCAAAATAGAAGTTATCAATCCCATTGGAAGGTCACAATGGGAATTTCACCTTCCAGTGGCAATGTGGTAAGCGATACCTATTTAATGGCACTCAGGAGTTTTCAAAAGAACAAAGTTGTTCCTTCATTGTCTTGTTTTTTTTAAGGGGGTGGGGTTTGACTTTCTGTGCTCAGCAGTGGCTGCCTCTTGTGCTGGGCACGCCACTGGCCAGCCTGCCCCGACGGAGAGGTGTCCCCTGGATGAACCCCAGCCCCGTAACGCTGAGAATCAGGATGGCTTGTGAACAGGATGAATCAGGATGATCACAAGGAGAGAAAAAGCCCCTTTTCCTTCCCCGTTACCACCCGATTCATTCTGTCAGAGCCCGGTCCAGCAGCCTCTGTTCACAGAGCTGGCAGAAGAGAGTCCACAAGCGACGATCCCAGAGCGACAGGCAGGGGGACGAAGAGCAGTGCACTCCAGCCCCCTCTGGTCAAAGGCCTCGTGGTGGTCACGGCGCTGCCTCTCCATGCTGGACGTTACTTAAAGGTGGCATTGAAGGCCCTGCCGATGACCATCCTGCGCACTTCGCTGGTGCCGGCCCCGATCTCGTAGAGCTTGGCGTCACGCAGGAAGCGCCCCATCGGGTAGTCGTTGATATAACCGTTCCCACCTGCGAGCGGAAAGGCGTCAAAAGTTCTTTCTTCTCCACGGTTTCAGGGGCTGAGGGTGGGAGGGGAGAGCTGACTGCTCCTGGGTCCCTCTGGCCATCACCCAAAGAAACCAGCCCCGCCAGAGAACTCACCCAGACACTGGATCCCATCCAGAGCCACCTGGGTCGCACACTCTGCGGAGTAGAGGATCACTCCGGCGCAGTCCTATGGAAGCAGAAGTCACAAGGGTGAAAGCAGAGAAAGGCGTCACCCACCTGTCTCCAACCTCCATGTTGCTGTGACCTTTCCACTGCTCTGTGGACATCTGCTAACGAGCCTCAGCCACCTGATCGAAGGCACAGGAGTCATTCCCCAGCGAGCAAGAAGCTGCAGGAGCCTTTCTGCCACTACAGAGCACTTGTACCAGGTCCGCAAAGGCCACATAAAGACAGAAAAAGGAAAAAAATAAACAAAAAAGTGCAGCGGAGGAGCTGGTCTCTCACAAATGCACATCATCCCCACAGGAGAGCAGTGTGATTTGATTTGGGATGCAGGGCTCCGTGCTCCAGCTGTTAAACACTCCGTGCCCTCCTTTGGTAGAGCTCCGGTAACAGTGCCACTGTGGAGGTGACAACACCTCAGAATGACTTCTACAGCCTCTTGTAACAGCCAGGAGATTGTGTCTGTGCTTCCAATAAACACCTACTGATGCTGCTAAACCTGCTGCTTTGTAGAACAAGACTTTCCTTCTCTTTAGGGGAAAAAATGAAGCACTATGGGCTGCGAGGGAGTCACAGGAAAACTGGAAAGAAACTTTTTATAAGAGCCTGTGATGACATGACAAGAGGCAATGGTTTTGAACTAGAGCAGGGGAGATTTAGATCAGATATCAGGGAGAAGTTCTGTACTCTGAGGGTGGTGAGACACTGGAAAGGGTTGCCCAGAGAAGCTGTGGAGCCTCATCCCTGGAAGTGTTGAAGCCCAGGCTGGATGAGGCTCTGAGCAACCTGCTCTAGTGGGAGGTGTCCCTGCCCGTGGCAGGGGGTTGGAACTGGGTGATCTTTAAGGTTCCTTCCAACTCAAGCCAGTCTAGGATTTTAATTCCAGTGCAGATGCTCCTCCCAGCTCACGACTGGAGACCAAAGTGGGAAGACTTCCCCCAGGGCACTCACCTTGGCGTTGAAGTGACCCTGGTCACAGGCCTTTGCCACGTTGTAGACGTACTGGCGACAGGCCATCAGCCGGGTGTACATGTCGGCCATCTTGCCCTGCATGAGCTGCGTGTGGCGGGAGATGAGAGAGAGACGGTAACGAGTGAGGGGCACCGGGGATCACCCATTCCCCAAGCTACCAGAGAAACTGGACACATGAGGAGACACGGGTTCAGCAGACACTGATGAGGAGTTGGAGGTTCTGTCAACTCACAGGCTCCCTAATGTCGGCCGCAGCCCCTCACCCACCGACAGTGGCCTCAGAGGTCCCTTCACCCTCTCACCACATCTCTACAGCACACAACCCCTGCACCAAATCCAGGCAACCTTCTCCGTGCCAAGCCCTCCCACGACAGAACTCTTTGTCTTCTCAGTTTTAAAGAGAAAAAGCAAGACAACAAAAATTTCTAATTCTTTTTCTGCCTCACCTGAAAGTGGCCAATTTTCTGTCCAAATGCTTCTCTTACGTGCAGGTATGGAATTGCGTGGTCGAGAACAGCCTGCATGAGCCTAAAAAATAGCACAGATACGCATGAGAAGGAAGCAACAGAACTATCAATGAATAATAATTAAACCTTGGAAGTGCAACTTAAGACAAAAAGGTTCTCATCCCTAAAATGAAATGCTGCTGTCTACCTACAGCTCCACTCAAACAATGCTAAGAATAAAATCCAAAGGTTCCATTTTCTTCCCCTAACACTCTACATGCTGCTCATTTGGGACATCTTGTGGTAAGGTTTAAGAGTTTTAATTCAGGAGATTGAGGAAAAGAGTTGAAAAGTTTTCTTAAAACTGCAGGCAAGACAGTCTGTGCTGTCTTGCATCTCCAGAGACTACCAACTCAAGCTGAACCAGCCCATATGATAAAAAAATGTAGGCAGAACAAGAAGAGTAAAAAAAGACCCCTCCTTCTGATTTGTGGAAAACGGTCTCTCCACATGAGGATTAGTACAGAGACACCACTTGGGAGGAAGAAAAGGACTGTAGAGTAAAAATAATTACTGGGGAGCTTAAGGACTGAATAAATGAAGAGCAAACACTTTACCCAGCCCAGTGGTGCTTCTCTGTGACAGTCCAGAGAGTGGGTTTGATTTTACGGAATCGGTAACACAAACGAGCTGGTTATTCCCAGAGTAATACAGACTGGAGGGATACAGAAGCAAGCAGCCAGGGACCAAGGCCATCTCCAGACACAGTTACACCAAGACTGGTATTTTCAAAAGCCTGCTCTGGAGAGTCTGTGGCCTGTGCTGCGCTGCAAGGCAGAGATCTGCAAACTTGATTTCTAGCACTGCTTCTTCTGTCCTTACCCCTCAGAGCGTGTTCCGCACTGATGCTTTCAAACTGAAAAAACATCCCAGCAGCTACAGGATCTCCCTGCTCCTGCCTCCTCTGCACCTTCCTTCCTTCTCACAGCTCTGATCCAGCCTTTCCCCTTTGCTCAGAAGCTGCTCCAATATCTCAGTTCTCCACCCAAGATGCATCCTACTGGGCTGCAACCCCAGCTGGAGACCCACCGGGCCAGGTGATCATGAGGGATCCTTCTGGCCTTACAATCCATAAAAGATCACAAACCCTTACCCCAGTGGCCCACCAGACAGCACGAGCCTCTCCAGGTCCAATCCGCTCATCAGAACGTAGACTCCTTTGCTCAGCGTCCCCAAGACATTTTCAGCTGCAATCAGCAAAGGAGAAGTGATTTACTTCTGTGCAAAACCAAGAAAAGCCGTTGTCTGAGGGCCTGTGCTCACTGGGGAGAAATGTCCAGCCAAAGCCAAAAAGGAAAAGGCAGTAAAGGGTTATGAAAAGTACATCTACAATCACCGCTGTTCTCTTGCCTATTTTCTAAAGAGTAAGGTGCTCTCCAGAGATCTTCCAGCTCAGCATTTGTACCAACAAGAACAGGAGACTTACTAGCCTGGGAGAACAAACTGGGAGCCCCCTTCACCATCCCATTAGTTTGTATCTAACTCAAACCAGCAGTGTGAGCACCTGGTGTCTGCTGAGTGTGTATCTGAAACGAATGCAAACCCCGCTGAGACACACACTTGGGCCACCTCTGTGAGCATTCCCAAGCCAGGAACCAAAGCTCACACAGGCACGCAGTCAAAACTGAGACTGGAGAACATGAATAGTCGTTATCTGTGAGGGGGGGGCTGAACAGAACATTGCAGCTGTTATAAATAAACATTTTAAAAAGACAAGTATTATTTCTGCGAAAATGGAAAACGGCCACAATTGGCAAAGGGCTGGGATGAAACCTCGAGAAGCCGTTTCACTTTAGAACAATCTAAAGCACGAGCTGATGTTAACCAGCATAAAAAGAGAAGCAGGAACAAAAGGCTCATCTCAGCAAGGCTGTACTCTGACAATCAGGAGAGAACTTAAAGCCCAACAACTGTGCTTTGTAGACGGACAGAGATTATCCACTGATCCCGCCATGCAGGAGAGCTGACATACGCTTCAGGCTTTGATCACAGGAGATCTGAGAGGTGTGATATGCAAAGTGAAAATGAGAAAGGACATGGACACATGCAGATGGTCTCCTGAAATAAATAATCTGGTTTTCAGTGGCAGCAGCTCATGGGCTGCGTCGTCTCCTGCTGATTGAAAAGGCTGTTGATGTAGCGCATGGAGAAGCGCAGCCTCTGCGGGGCCATCATCATGATACTGGAGTTAGAACGAGAAAGCAGAAGAATGATGCTTGGCTTGCAGAGAAAAAGTTCAAAAGCCCCACAGACGAGAAAGAAAAATACTCATAGCAAACATTACTTTGAAGAACAGAACACAAACGCCAGCATCAATAATAATAAAAGTGACAAAGCTGCTCCTGAGTAATGACATCTCACAGCTAAAAAAGGACTGAAGAGCCTGATCATTTTCCTGCCTGTCCAGCAAAAGGCGTGTAGTGAGCTGGAGGACACGTGTGCTGACTGCACGAGGGGGACAGACTTGCTGGCTGTGTATCACAGCAAAAAAAAGTAAAAAAAAGTTTGGGCTCTGCAACAACTTTTACCAAAGCAACAAGACCAAATGAACCTATGGACAACACTCACTGTGAGAAAACCACCAGCCACTCAGTGAAGCGTGGCTGAAGTGAAACCCAAGAATTTAAAATGGATGGAATTGCAGTGCTAGAGAATGTGTTGATCTGAGAGGAAGATCCTGCAGACATGTGAAATGGCATCAAACTGGTTCAACTTCCAAGGCAGAAGATCATAAGCGGCTTTAATGGCCAGAGTGCAAAGTGTGTTAACTTCCAGCACGGCGGTGATGCGCCCCTCGCAGTTATCAGAAAATGGAAATCCCGTTACCATGAGAACGTGCTGCTCTGCACCAATGATTACCCCGGAGATGATCTGAAGACTGGGGCACTGGCCTTTCTGATTTCAGAGTGGAGGGATCCAGTAGAGTTAGAAATGTCAGATTTCAGCTGAAACTCTTCCACTTACTGCAAAGCAGCTTTTCGGTGGTGTGTGGGGAGCAGGAGAGTTACGTGCTCCGCAGAGACGCGATTAGGATTGTCCTGGGTTCAGATCAGGCTTCCCCTCCACTCGCTGTACAGAGACTCTGATTTTTCTATCAGCAAAAATAGCCACTGGAGTAACAAAAACGGCCATTACAGTGGCCCCTGCTGTACAAGCTGCTGGGAGGAAGAAAGGATGTCCATTTTCAGGCCCTGACCCCAAAAGAACTCTGCAATGTTACAGACAAACCAAAAGCCTGTTGGACAGTCTCCAGTGGAGACGAGAAAGCCAACCTCCAGGGCAAATAATCTCTCCTGTATCAAAGGCAGGGAGCTGTAATGGAAACACACGTTTCTCTGGAAGCCTCACCTCGGCTTTGCAGAAGCAACAGTTAAGAGTTAGGTCCAGGAGGGTGAACCAGGAGTGACCTAACAAGGGATGTGCTGGTTCACTGCAATCCAGCAGCTGCACTTTTCCAGTTCCACCAGCTCTCCTTCGAGGCTGCCAAAGAGCAGATAACCATCTGCAAAGCCCTCTAGGTCTGAACATGCTTGTAATTAGTGATCTCATTTATCTGATTGAGATGACAGGAAACCACCACCTGCAGATTCGAACCCAACTCACCGGGGATCTTGCAGTTTTCAAAGATCAGCTCACAGGTGTTAGAGCCTCTCATTCCCAGCTTATCCAGCTTCTGGGCTGTGCTGAATCCTGGCATTCCCTGCAAGGTCAAGACA
Source organism: Baryphthengus martii (assembly GCA_013396935.1). Classification (NCBI taxonomy): domain Eukaryota; kingdom Metazoa; phylum Chordata; class Aves; order Coraciiformes; family Momotidae; genus Baryphthengus; species Baryphthengus martii. Next base: position 423,505 of record VWZK01015323.1, on the reverse strand, counting down.
GTTAAAATATGTTTCAAATCTCATTCCTGACAGACTCAAAAATCACTAGATATCTGTGAAATTCCCCTGCTCACAGGAGCACGCACAGGGTACCAGAAGGGAGCCAAAGCCAACTGCTCACTCTGGGAACAAGAATGGGTCTGGGTGCGAGTGCAGAGGAAAAAAATGAGCAGAGAAACATGTGCAGGTGAGGGGCACACATGAACCGAGCACATCCATTTCCCAACGCATGTAAATATTAAATAAAAACAATATTTGGACAGTTGCCAACATTGCACTCTCCTAGAGTAAGGGCTGCAAGCTTTGCCAGTAACTGGACTATTCTAATCACCAAGTCCAACAGAAGGTTTACTGATCTCTGAAATTTTATATATATTATTATTTCCAGCATCAGGAGCTATTTTAATATCTATTTTTAAAAAATTACATCTTAGTTTTTAAAAAAATCCAAACCCACACAAAGTTAGATAATGTAGTAGGACATGTTTACAAGGCCTCCAATATCTCTGGACATTCTGGGCAAGAAGCAAGCCCTTTTATATGAGAATCTCATCCATTCTCTCTCCATTTCCACCTCTAGAGACTGTTTACATGCTGAGACACTGAAAGCCAGGAGCGCAGTACGTCACTGGGGCAGAGGACTGACTTCAGGGGTTTAGAAAATTCAGCTGGAACATAGTTTGTCTTTGAACAAGGGGCTGACGGTTCTAGAAAGAAAACCAGAAGGCTTCTAAATGAGGGAACACCACACTACAACAAACTGGTGAGAACGACCAAACCTACCCTCTCCACGATGAACGCAGTGATACCTCGGGAGGCTGGAACAGCGTTAACATCAGTTTTCGCATAAACGATGAGAACGTCTGCGTCTGGCCCGTTGGTGATCCAGAATTTGTTGCCGTTCAAAACAAAGTAGTCTCCTAGAAGCAAAGGGCCCCAGTCTGTTAGCTCACAACAGCGCAACACCTCTAACCTCACTCCATTTGTTTCCCAGAGCTCTGATGTTAACATTTTTGGGGATATAGGCTCAGCTTTGAAGTTAAGTGTATAAATTTAGTCTGGTGCACTTAGTCTGAAGACTGTTTTGGGCTTCCAAGAACGCTCTTTAAGACCCCCAACAAACAGCGCACACAAATCCTTCCCAGGTTCAAGACGACTCCTTTCTTGAATTTCTGGAGTCCAAAGACATTTTAACAAACGCCTGACAAACTCAGGCACCTACCACTGGTTCCATCATACCACCAACCTCCACCACCACAATCAGAAGCCCACTTCTAGACCTTCAACCACCCACCTTGTGTCTTCACTGCTTGACTTTATCACACATTGAACCTCCCGGGAGGCAGCACAAGCCCTGAAAGTGTGGCCTGGTACCATACCCAAGGGCCAGCACCGTATCTCCGTGGTGTTGGGGAGGTTGGTCTAAATTTACAGGAGACATTACTCATAGTGGCTACCTATCCAGGCAGCACATGACAGGCTTTACCTTTCTTATCTGCTCTCAGCTTCATGGACACAACATCAGACCCCGAATTGGGTTCGCTCATTGCTAGGGCTCCAATGTGCTCCCCGCTGATTAGCTGGAAGAAAAGACAAACATAAGAAGGGCAAAGAACAGCAGCATTAATTGTCCCCTCTTTAGCCTGCCTTCCTCTTTTTTTTTCCCCACTGAAATTTTTTTTAATTCCTCAGTAGCTGTTCTATGTAAGAACTTCAAGTGAGAGCTGCTGCTCCTGGCAGAGTTGTGGCCGGGAGCTCCTTGTGCTGCTGCACTGAGGGAACAGAACCAACTGGCAGTGGGATGAGAAGGATGACTCAGCTCCTGCCTGCACTAGGTGAGGACAGCCCTGCTTAGAAAACCCCAGCCCAGGGAAGGCACCAGCAGAACCACGCAGGCAGACATGTGCCTTCCACAGGCTCCTCGCCCCACGCTTTGTGACGACCCTTCTCCGTAAACAAGGGCTGTTAAACGCAGCAGGCCAACGAGGGGGACAAAAAGACACTGCAAAGTTCCTGGCAACGTTCTCACCGCCCGGTGCCCCCACACTCACACTGCAGCAGCAGATGGACACCCTCCTCCTGGGCCTGCTCATACCAGGCTCTGGCAGAGCCGTTGCTTCCTCTCCACTGTTCCTTTCATCCTGCCCTTTTTTTTTTTTATGACTTTTTCCTCTCTCCCTGTGTACTTTTATCAGTCTTCTCCTTTTGATCTTATTTTATTAAAAACAGACTCAATGCTCAAGACACACGTTCAACCGATTCAATCCATCGGTGCATTTCCACAGAAGGCTTCGTGCTCCGCTCAGAACCAGTTCAGTACCATAAAGTGCTCTGTGCTGAACCAAGGCAGGTAAGGACTGAAGTGGCCGCACGTCCCAGCAGCAGGCAGTGGATGAGGGCAGCAAAATATAGCCGAGGGGCAGCGAGAACAAGCCAGGGTTACGTTATCAGCGGTACACAGAGCTCTGAGGACGCAACACTCGACTTTGCATGTGGTTTAAATCGAGTTCCTTGCACCAATAACTTCAGTAGCAGGGATTCAATGTACCAGTTCAGTTTTGCCACGCATTTAAATACTGAAATTTGTTTAACAGGCTTTTGAGTCACAAACAGCAATGCCCCAAAGGATGAAGAATTTCACATGTACTCTTTCAGCAGAGGCAAACCAGGCATTTGGGCAGTGAGAAACGGAGAGTATGAAACAGGAAAGCAGTGACTTTCACCGAGAACCCTCAAAACAATTTGGGCAGTTGGAAGAATATCATCCAGCGTCACCTCAAAGCCTCATTTAGTAAGACAGCTCCAGAGAGCTGGAGCGTGCTGCCTACAGACATGGACCTCGGCACAGGCTGAGGCTGATACGGATTAATAGGACAAAAATTAACAGAGAAGGGAGAGTTTGGCAAGCACAGTATTTCCTAACGTTGGGTGACTGAAATCAGCTAGTGCTTAAAATGCTGCACGCCATGAAGGACGCTCATCCTCACGCGCAGCCCAAATCAAAGTCTTTTTGGTGTCCCCTCCCCTCCAGCAAAGTACCTTGGGCAAGTACTTGCTCTTCTGGGCCTCGTTGCCGTTCCGCACCAGCTGGTTGATACAAAGGTTGGAGTGGGCACCATAACTAAGCCCAACAGCTGCTGATGCACGAGAAATCTCCTCCATCACCAGCACGTGGTCCAGATACCCCAAACCAGATCCACCATATTCCGCTGGAAAGAGAAGAGAATCCTCCCGTTAACCACCATGGAGTATATCGGATGTGTAGAGATCCCGGCTCGGGCTCTGCCTTGAATGAGACTCAAGATGCTTATAAGAGAGCTTCTGGTTTTGATTGACACTGTTCCAGAGCTGGACACAACTCTGGCTTTCCCCATCCTCCCTGAATTTCAGGTTTTTTTATCTCAAAGGCACAGTGATGTTACTTCTTCAGCACAAGTTACTTGCACAGCAGAATTTTATACGTAGGACATGCATAAGGACACATCTAAACCACGCTAACAACACTTGTGCAATTGTTTCTCCTGGTCAACCATCTGCCAAGTGTAACCTTAATATTATCACAAAGATTAAACCACAAAGTGGCAACTGGTGTTAGGGGAGAGGACAAAGGAATACAGGCAAAGTCTGGAAAGTCCAAGCATATTTGTCATGACAAGGACATCTAAACAAGTGAGGAATCCTCAAACTGCTCAAAAAAAATGGGGCACTGGGGACTGAGAACTAAGCCCACCAATGTGCAGGAGATCAGCATTTTGATGGGTGGCCAATTCAGAATGAAAATGATGCAGAAATGTAATGGCTGGAATTCACCAGTGACAAGAACGTGGATTTCCAGAGAGGATGAAGTGAAGACAGAGCAGCACGATGATCGTAACTGGGAATCTAGCTAGGCACGCTGAGCTCAGGCTAACGCCGGTGGTGAAGATGAAAGGCAGACAGCAGAACAGCTTGGAGAGAGAGAGAGAGAGAGAAGGCACGAAAAAAAAAAGAGAAGGCTAATAAGCGCGTAACGGCCTTGAGCAGCTGACAGCCTACATAAATATATACATCTATCCACCTACACACGCATTTATAGACACAGCTACCAACAGAAAAGCTTTTGTTCTACAGGCAAGAAGCAAGGGATTGTACTGCTACAAGGAGAACTACAGCAGGAGGACTTAAGCACCGCAAAGCACTCGGGGAGTAATCCAGGAGCACTTACTTGTCATCGGCACGAACACTGCAAGCGAGCGGCGACAACCGTTAGAGTGGGTACTGTTCTTGTACGCTTGGTGATCCCGGAGCCCAGCGCAGAACCCGGGCTCCAGGAGGGCATGAGATGCAGCCTTTCCCCAACCCTGTCACTCATTCCGACTCCTGTCTCTACCTGCAGGGATCCCCATCCTCTGAAATCACCTCTCTCCACCACAAATCAGAGTTCAGGGGTTTACTACCTATAAAGATGGGTTTACTGATTTCTCAGATGTGCCAAAACAAGAGAGTTCTGTGTTCGTTCCCGTAGAATGGCTGGGTTTGGTGCTGTTGCCTCAGGGAAGGCAAGGTAAGTGCCTGCTGCAGGCAGGACCGACCCGTGATTGCTTTATCCTGCAAGAGGTACCAGAAAATAATCCTGCCAGACAACCTCTTGTACAATACAAGCCGTAGGGTGATTTAGAATGACGCTGCCTTTTCAAAATTACTCTATGTGCCACGCCTGTATTACCGTTCCATGGTAGCCACAAATTTGCATTTCTTAACTTAGCTCTTTATAAAAATAAATGGAAAAATCACAAACCAACATGGTTTGCTGTGTTTTAAGAAGGAAACAAAAAGCACTGTTATTTAAAATGCTCTCTTAATAGGCTCAATCCGCTGGTGCCCAAACACGCCATTTAATTCAGCGTACGTCCTCCTAAGAGTTCACATTATCTTTGCACTCTCAATCCCAGTCTCCACCTCCTACAACAAAACCAGTGCCAATAAAGAAACCGCACAGGGCTACAGAACCCAAAAATAAGGCAAAAAGTTCCGAGCATCGGCAGGTTTTGAGAGGCAAATCTTAGAGGAAATACAAAGGGACAGGACTCATGAGGGGACGGCTTATTTATAGTGTGGGAAACTGCTGCAAGCCTCGGGCACAACATCAAAGAAGAAAGAAGGTAAGAGTGAGGGAAAAAAACAAACCAGGAGCAGCAGTAAATTGGGAAGAGGCGAGAGAAAGCGAGCAGAAATGCGGACGCTTTCAAGGCGACTCGGCGCCGCTGAAAGAAACGGGGAGGCATTATCCGAGCGCATTGCTATTCAGCGTGCTTCGGCAGCAGCCTTTGCACACACCCACCCAGAAACACAGACTTTACGATGGCGAAATAAAAGGCCTCCTCGGCTGCTTTTTTCTGCCAAGGGCTTCTCCTCATTACACCGCCTCGGCGCATTCAGCACCACCAGGGCAGCCTCCGTCATCTGTAACGTTAATCAAAACACTTTTCAACTAACCTGGACAAGGCTGAATGAGATTTACCCTGATTTTTTTTCTCCCCCCGCTGACTGGTTGGATGTGGTCAGCTCTCCGTTAGTTATCTCAGTGTTTCCCAGCATTGTTTGACACCCTCTAACTTCTATTAGAGATGGATGTTTGTCCTAGGATACTTTTATCTATAGCTCTCGCTTCTCAAAACTTGCGGCAAACGCTTCGTATTGGAGAAGCACAAAAATGCTGAAGTTGCCTATGTTGTACCTGGAGAAACCATTTCTGAACAGCACCTTTAAGTTGTAAAAGGCATTTTGTAATCGTCCAGAAGTCTAATGAGGAAAAAGGGATTCTGAGTCAGTGAAGAGTAGAAAAAGCTGCCAAAGAAAGTTTTTAGAAAACGTGAAGATGTGAGCTTCCAGACAAAACGGATGTCCCCTCACAGACACAGCAGCTCTGAACTGGAAAGGGTGGGTTTAAGAAGTCTCTCCTTTGTTTGAGGAATCACCCACCAGAAGGTAAAAGGTGAAAACAGACTTACCAGGAGCTGTGATCCCCAGAACTCCCAGTTCCCCGAGTTTCTTCCAAAACTCCTACAGAGAAAAAGCAATCAGTCCAGACTCCAGTCAGGGCACCAGTATAAGAAGTTTTCCCAGGGAGCTCACCAAACACAACCGTGCACCTTCGTCTTGTAACAGTTCAGAGATAAATACATCGATACCTGTTCCTCCTGCAGCTCCACCCTCTGGACTAAGAACCCAGACAGACATAAGGATGATAGTTATGGCTACACAGGACAGCAGTCTCTTCAATTCAGTGATAATTCACGACCTTAATTTAACTCTGGAAAGATGAGTCCTAAGAGCTAATTCATTGCCCAGTTTAAGGAGAATTTTAATGAATTAAACCTCGTATTAATTTAAAAAACCCGCACTTTTCTCATATGCTATTACTTGACAAAAATGATTTAGGATGTTATGGTTTAAGTTTGTGCTTAACTTGTACCTCGTGCATCCCTGTCATTGTTTGCTCCAAAGCTGAGGACAACCTGCCCTCCTCGAGCACTGCCTCTTGCATTTGCTCATTACCCAAATTTCTCACTCTGGCAGCACCAGCAGGTGATTTGAAGCACAGAGCTGCCGGCTGACTGGAGACACACAGAGCGGCTGTGTCTGGCACGTGGCCTCACAGAGCAAGAGGGAAGCAAAGGGTGTCACCAAGGAGGACCACAGGTACCCCAGAGGGGCCGCCTCATTGTGGCTGCTTCAGGCTGCAGCCTCTTTCTCCACTGCGTGATGGACACACAGGTGAGTGCTTCTCACATGGCCCCAGCATCCAGCGAGAAGATAATTATCAGGGAATAGTCTCTCCAGAGACCTCAAAAAAAAAGAGTATTATTCGATAGCTCTGGATGACATCTGGTGCACCAGACTAAATTTATACACTTAACTTCAAAGCTGAGCCTATATCCCTGAAAATGTCAACATCAGAGCTCTGGGAAATCCTGGCAGATGTTCTGAGCTTTTTAAGTCTTGTGGAGCTTATGAAAACCAATACTTAGATCTCTCATTTTCATCAATCAAACCGTCCCGCTGCACAGAGTTTGTCGGTTTTATTAGGAAGGCGAGTTCCAGATCGGCGGTCAAACAGCTCTACATTTCAACGTTCACACACAATATTTTCACAACAATTTTGAGAGGAAACTCAGATGTTCAAGCAGGGGTCCTAGCTAGGAGGAGACAAAGCACGTAGGAGAGGAGTCTGAGCAGAGCCAAGCAGAAATACCACGATAAGAATCCAAACAAGATCAGTATCAAACCTTCCCCCCGCCGCCACTTGCATGCTGGTTGGGTTCTGCCCCAGGTTGCTGAAAGTTGTTAACAAAAGATAAAAAACAGGAAATCAAAAAACTGTTTTTTCTTTGGCTTTCAAGTTTGAAAAGTTAATGCACATGTTCCTGTGGCACGGACCGGGATTCTCGGTCTGGACTAAGGTACAGATCAAAGCGCCGACAGGCTTTCACCCCGCCTAGTTTAAAAGCACACACGAAATACTTGCCCGCATGCCTTTGAATTCATTCTCCTGGTCAATCTGTTGGGCCTTTGGAGCCAAATGCTCTTGACAGAACTTTGTCATGGTCTGTCTAAGCTGGGAAAAGAGACGAGGAGAAACACAGACGTTACATCTCATCACCATATCGTCATTTCTTCCCTAGGATGCTGCCAACTTCCCCCTGCCAGGCGACTCCAGGATCCCAAACCCAGAAGGAAATGGACTTTTTGGGTCAGTGGCTGAAGGAGCAGATGAAAGGCCCTTTTAAAGGGAAGACCCTGATGTACTTCAGCTCCTCCCAGCGTACAACCTTAACGGTCTCACCCCATCAGGAGAGAAAGTTACCCAGCCACTGCCTGCACTAGGGCTTCAGGGGGCGGCTTTGGTCAGGAAGCTCTGAAAGCTGAAGAACAGAGCTCACGATGTATTATCTGCATCCAGTAGCTGCTTAGGGTTTCATTTAATTATATGCAGATGCCTGTAACAGGCATGCATACTAATTAACACATGCTGGTGTTTCCAACTGGAACTACATCAGCTATCCCATTATTTTCTTCAGAGGCAAAATTTGTTCAAGTCAGGTACGCTCACTATTCCAAGCACTACAAATCCCACAATTTTTTTTCTCAATTAAAAACCCTGAATACTTACCTACATGTATTCTGCAGAAGTCTACACATATACTAAGAAAATACACTTGGAGTGTTTTTAATCTAAATAATTTTTTAATCTTTATATATATGGTAGAACTCAATAATTCCATTTTCCCTTTTTGTTCTTTATTCCTACAAATTAACACTGGTGAAGGAACAGTCTCAGAGACTTAGATCTTAAAGCCATAATAAAAAACTATCTTAAGCAATAAAAGATGAGAGATGGGCCCAGACAGACATTACTGATACTCTAAACCAGTCTATAAGTTACAGTGCTGTTAATTCACAGCTTCTCTGGCATTGCTGAATATTTACTTCTGATTTTTTCAGCTTTTCCAGCAGATAGGAACTACAAGAATATTTTCCTCCTTTTACACTTGCTGAATATAGAAGCACAAAGAGATATCATGTTAATTTGAGCTGATAAGGCTCTAAATCATGAACACAAGCTGGTAACAAATAATTTTGTAGTAAGAAAGAAGGGAGAATGAGTAAGTTTGTTTTGTACGGTGGTTTGTTTGCACTGTCATCATTCTCTAGCAAGTAAGGCTGCAGCTTCAGACTCGAGAGGCACCAAGGAAAAGAGTTTCACTGGCAGGAGCCTGTCTGGGGCACCAGAGAGCAAGTGCTGTGAGGACTAACACAGGGCTGCTGCTGAACACTGGAGGGAACAGTAAAGCCAAGCACCGTTCGTTATCTTAAAGCTTTAGGTCTTTTGTCCTGCTGCTTGTTCCTTGGGAGAAGAGACCACCCCCCCCCCCCCCGGCCCCACCCTTCTGAATTTCAAGGAGTTGGGGGG
>VWZK01015323.1:393088-414164 GCA_013396935.1 Baryphthengus martii | reverse complement strand
CCGCCCCGCCGCTCGCCTCTCCGGTGGGACCCGGAAGAAGGCGGACGTGGCGGGAGCGAGTAGAAGTGGTGCGGGAAGCGACCGCGCGTGTCCGAGTCCTTCCAGTACTTTTAATGGGTTAAAAACACTTATAGTTACAACAGGGAGACAAGTCGCCACAGACGAGCCGGTCACCAGCGAGAGGGGGGGCAGTAAGGAGAGTCCAGGCAAGGCCCTTACGCCTCCAGGGAGAGCAACATGAGAAACAAGGGCTCAACAGAGGGGCATTCCAGCCATCGCTTCTCCTCCCTACTCATCCATCCATCCCGCTCCTACCCTGGCAGGTGCCACCCCAGAGAGCAGCCACCCACTCACTGCTTTAGACCAGGAACGTAAGAAGTAGGCTTGCAAATTAGAGACCACTGAACTAGGAGTAAAACATTAAAAAAAAAAAGTACAGTCCATCTTTGTGCCTCACTTAGCCAGGAGCTGTTCCAACTCATCAAGCACTGCTGAACATTCCTTAATTCCTGCCTGAAAGGAGGAATGCTTCTCCAGGGACTGACGTGTCTCTTCTTCGGCCAACTTCCACTTGGCCATCGCCGTCTGTGTAGAGGAATTGGGGTACACAACATTTTACTAACACTAAAGTACTGATCAGCAAAGCCACATTGTAAAGCGGCTCCAACTACAGCCTTTGCACTCTTCCGCAGGGTCTTGCCGGCTAGCCTGAGATTAGTCAACCTTGCTGGGATATCGTCTACCTTGGCTCCTTGAGGAAAATGGCAATTTATCTGTGACCCAAGTTTAGGAAGTCTTACAAGAGCCATTTCACTAATTAGCTCTGAAGCTTCTTACCAAGAATTGCAGAACTGTCATTCTGTGGCTACTCTGGTGGGTGCACAGCCAGTATCACTGAAGCTGCTTGTGCCCTTCTCAGTTCTGGAGAGAGACTACCTGAGGTCACTGGCCTGCTACAGTCTCCAAGTTAGATCAAAACATCTGAATTCCAGTGGAACAGCCAGACTGGCGGATCAGTCTGCCGCCAGAGGTGCTGAACCACCACCTGCAACAGTCTTGAAAACTCCCTCCCTCTTGAGGAGCTGGTCTAAGCTGAGACAGCTCCGTTTCCAGCACTGACACCCACCTTCACCTTGGGACTGATTCAGCCTAAATTGAAATAGTTACTGGTTATTAACATCACTCGCACCTTCTACCTTGTTTCAACTTCAACTGTATACGATTCAACTTGAAATAACTAGTTGCAGACGTCCCTGCCCACTGCAGGGACCTTTAAAGGTCCCTTCCCACCCAAAACAGGCTGTGACTCCATGACCACGAGCTTTGCTTTAAGCCCTCGGTTAAAAGGGGAGCAACAGACAGCAAACAGTGCACAATGCTGCAGGCTCTCACTTCTCCTTCCTGTGGAGAACCAAGCAGCTCTGGGAGGAGCAAAAGAACCTCCAGAATCTCTCAGCACCCGGTGCTCCCGAGCTGGCTGAGTTGGTCACAGCCTTACCTGAAGCGCCTCCTTTTCTTTCGCAGCCGTTTGATTAAATACCCTCAATTCCTCGATGAGCTTCTCCGTTAACAGCTGAAGAGCAAGGAGGGAAAATAGTTTATTAGAAGACAAAGCAATGCAAGTCTTGGCATCAGCAGAAAAGGGCAGGAGCACACAGGCCTTGCACAGCCCCTTTAGCACCTATTGCTATTTTAAGTTTTGCTTACCGTTATCTGCTTCTGGCATTCTTGTGTCTTCTCTTCCTCCTCCAAAATGTTGCTGCCTGTAACTAATTTAATGAGATGCATTAGTGAACCTCTAATACATAGATAAGAGCTTGTCAAGGTAAGAACTTGTTTGCTTGTGAGGACTAACAGCTTTTCAAAGTAATTTGCTACAGCAAGAAACACTAAATGATTTTCAAAGTTTATCCAGGACAGGGCCTACTACAGGAAGCAGCTTTTTTTGCTTAAACTAGAAGAAAAACACAACCACCCTGGAGTTACAGCACTATTTCCTTAGCCAGGAAGCTGAATCCAAATATCTTACGAACAGTCACAAGAAGGGAAAAATGAAAGGTTTTGAAGAACTCAGTACTGGAATGGGATGTGATGTGTCCTTACCAGGATCAATGTTCCTGCTCTCTAAAATCACCATGCACGTCTCGTTAGATTTCTTGAGCTTCTCAACTTCTTGCACAAGGCCTTCGTTCTCCTCCTTTAATTCCTTTATCGTGCCCTGTCATCAACAGAGGTTGTGAGTGAATCAAGTTTCTGCGATTTCCTTCTCCCGAGTCAGTAAATCCTGAGCGTGGTGCTCCTGGGGCATTACAAGCGCACCACCAGCACCCAGCACCTCACCCTGCCTGTCTGTCTCTGCCACCACAGCAAATCCTGCTTCTTGACAGGATTAATGTCTTTATCACATCCACACATCATGACAATTACTAGAAAAAATTTGATCCTAGAGATAAATTCCTCTTAGGCAATCCCAGCTTACCTTTTCCTGTGCTCCCGCTCGTATCTATAAATAATTCAAGAGCATGATGCATTGAAAAACGTATAAACGTTGGGAAAAAAGGGCGTCTTAGACTCTTCAAGCCACAGCACTGCTCCCTACCCCGGTCAGCTATTAGCAAGCAATGGGGTAAGATGATCAGCCTCCCAAGTTGAAGGCAATTCTCCAAGAGGATCAATAAGCACTTGGATTAGGGTGATCCAGCTGATAGTGTCAGAAGCTTTTCAAACATCTCACAGGAGGTCTCAAAGGCTCTTAAAGAAATCAAGCTGTGAGATAAGAGGAATGATCATCTCACTGATTAGTAACTGGTTGAGACCCAGGAATTAAAGTGAGCTTTTATAACTGGAGTTTTCCAGCAGGGCCTCTTGCCCGTGACAGAAATGGTGCGCAGTGTGTCCCAGAGGGATCTGTAAGAGGCAGGGACTAAGGAGGTGCCAATTCTGAATTTAAACTTGATTCAGGAAAGTCAAATCTGTTTGAAATGGAATCCACTGAACAGCCCCAGCTCTCTCAGCCTTTTCACCAGTCCCTTAACCATCTCAGTGGCCCTTTGCTGGACACTCTGCAGTAGGTCCACGTCTCTCAGGAACCCAGACACGGACATGATACTCCAGGTTTGGCCTCAGCAATGCTGAGCAGACGGGAAAAGCCTTGCTGAAGAATATACAGACCCTACAAGACTGGGCAACAACATGACACAAGAGTACATGAAGAAACATCAGCTTTTAGAAACCAGGCTCTGTAGTAAATATTCTGAAGGGAATAGGGTCGCTGTCGCTCAAACTTAGTGCACAGCAGTGACCAAAATCCAAGGGGAATGTTCTTTGTTACCAGACACATTTTATTTACAGTTTCTCCTAATGTAGGTAGGAAGCACCTGGCAATATCAAGGCTGCTTTAATAAAATTCCATGCAAGTGCATAGCTGTGAACTTGAAATATTGTGCCCCAATGAGTTAAAAAATGGCATCAGAGCTCTGATCACCATTTAATAGTGATCTGGATGCATTGTCCATCCAAATAGAGCTGCAGCTCTGCTGATTGCCAGGTTCTAGCAGATATCACAGGTGCCAGAGGAGAAAACCCAGCCCACCCAAACTCTACTGACTTCTGATGGAGACGGGAAAACAAGCAAGACGATCCTTTGATCTGACTCTGTAGGGATCAGAATACAAGAATTACTCAGTGATTGATTTCTTCCCCCTCCCTTACCTGTGCTCCAGTGAGTCTGGAGTGCAGCTGGTGATTGGCTGTTTCTAACAACTGATTCTTGGCCTTCAGCTCCGCTTCTAGTTTGTATCTGTTGAGAGGTCTGTAGAGTCAAAAGATTTAAGGGCAAGAAGATCAGCATTGGACACTTATTCCCACAAACAAGCCCTTTTTGTGAAACATTTGCTCTTGTTTCTGACCAAGATCTTTAATCAGCAAACTTGGCAAGAAGGCTGTACACACGGGTGAGAGCTCATCATGACCCCCTGGAGGGGACATTACTGCATGAGGACAACCAAAAGAGATTTGAGGAAACCTACCCTCTCGTAGCTGTCTTCTTTGAAAGCGGTTCCACTTTCTTGGCAGATTTAGGCAACCTTAAAAGATGAGTAAAATACCATCACCAGAAGATCACCTCATTCTTGTGGATTATCAAGTCTGTTAGATTGATAAAACCTGTAAAATGCTAACCCATCTTCAGGACATTTGCCAAGTAATAAATCCTCCTGTATTTTACTTTCATTTACCCTTGGTTCGTAGCTTTGAAGACACCATCGGCTGGAATGTTTGAGCTAAAGTTGAAGTTGGGATCTTTGCTGAACTCCAGATCTGCTGTTTTGCCGCCGCATTGTTTCTTCGAAGGAAAAGCCATTTGCATCCCTGCAAGAAAAAGACAAGAACAAAACCACTGCAGACTACAAGAGATCACCGTAATACAAAGAGCTACTGGATCTCTTGAGCCCTCAGTTCGAGGTAAATTAGTGACATCTGGCTAGAATGGAGACTTTAAGGTAGTGACAACTACCGGCAGTCTTTGAACTTTCCCCAAGATCAAGGGTCTAGAACAAACCACAGAGAGATGGTAGAGGGTGTTAAAACATAGTAACCAAGTTAGCACTAACAAGAGAAAGTTTGGAACTGATAACAGAGTGATAATAAAGAAGGTCTCAACGTGCCAGAGGGTGCCAAGCAAGGTCATTCACCACTGGAAGCAAAACAAACACAGCTCACTTGACATTCTCGTATTTCAACTCGGGTAGATACACTTCTTAAATAGCACTGCAGAGAACCAGCTTTCTATGCAAAGTTTATCTGGCTTTAAAGCACAGCTGTTTGAGTACAAAAACCTTTGTGCCCCTGCTGGGTTTAGGAAGCTTCCCTCCCAGATTATATTTTTCAAATGACATATCCATAAGCATATTTATACCAGAGCAACGTGGTAATTTCTCCTGACACAGACTAGCTCCCCCGTTTTTAACGTTAAGCCTGTGTGCCTCACCCTCCCCAAATGCTGTAAGTGCTCTTGTTCCTCACCCCGGGCCCACCGGGCGGACACCTCGGACACCCCGGGCCCGGCGCTGGCGAGACTGGGCTGAGCCGGGATGCAGCGAGACACGTTTAGGGAAGAACACATTAACCGGAGCCTTAAATAGCGACAAAGCGTTGACTAAACCCACTCATTAGACTCCTCAACGGGCACCGCAGAACCGGGAGCTCCCTGTTCAGACACCGCACCACCCCCGCGGGTCGGCCTAACCCGGGCCCTGGCTCCCGGTGCCGCAGAGGCGAGCGAGGCAGAGCCCCCCGTCCCTCACTCCCTCCCCGGGTACGCACCCGCGGCCGGCGCGGCGCGGTACAGGCCGCTGTAGACGGGGATCCGCGAAGCCTCCGCGTCCATCCCGCGCTCCCGTTTGAATCGAACCCGCCGCCTNCGGGCCTTCCCGGCCCTACCCAGCGGTGTCGCGCTGGAGGGCCGGAGCCCTGAAGGCCTCTGCGGCCTGCGCGGGGGGAGCTCCGTGGAGTCCTCCCCGCTGCGCCCTCAGGGCGCCGGTGCCGCCGCCGGCGTTCGAGGCTGTTCGTTTCTCCTTCCCACGCTGCAAGGGGAAAGGAGGCGCCTGTGTAAAATACTTCCCGACTTTCTTCAGTGGTTTCACAGTGTTTCCCAACGCAGTTTTCAGAATGGGTGGGGAGTCCCTCCAAAGAGCAATGGAAGCAGCTCCTGCGTGGAGATGGTTTCACTCAGTGGGCAGACACCCGCCTGAACCCTCAGTGCAAACAAACTGCTGTGAAAATGCAGACCTGAAATACATCGTGTATTTGAGGCCCTGTTATCAGCATTAAAAGAGCGTATTTCTAATCGGCATCAGGTGGTTGTAGCCTGTGTCCCACGGAGCAGAGAGAACTACCTGTGGGTGGCAGAAGGAGAGAATCTATTTTAAATGTGTACTTTCCTTTTGCTGGCTATATTGGAAAATACATTAGCCACTTAAAAGGTGAAGAAAATAAACCACAGTGTCTTTGTTGAATATGAAGCATCACTCAGATTTAGGAAACTGCGTCATAAGCATTTATTTCACGTCAACTTGTATAGAGAATGTTTTCTCTCTCTTTTTTTGACACCTAAAGGCAAGAAAGTGTTTGTTTTCCTGTTTGTTTCTGTTAGAGAAAAAAAAAAAAGTAAAATTCAAGATTCACCAGATACTCAAATTTTAAAAAGTTACATGTTTATGGGGAACGCCTCAAGTGGAAGCAAGCTATGGAGACAATGCACAAAGCACCCGAGTCACTGAGGGGACGAGGACACTTTTCTCAGAGGGGAAAATCTCACACTGAAAATCTTTGGAAGTACTAGAATTTCTTCTGATAAAACAAACTGAAATTGTTACTGAAAATAGATTTGGGCTGGGTAATGCAGCCTCTTCCACAATCTGTAAGAGGCTGTATCAACTCAAAAGTCTCAAAGGCGATTTTTAAATAATATCTGGGTTTTTTTTATGAGATCTGTGAACCTGGACTTTGCATAGAGCAATTTTTGATTCAGTAGAAAATGAAAGACTTTTTTTTATTAGCAATGCACTCTTCATTTGATATCTAGATTTGCAATAGCTCTGGATTTTTTTTTTTTTACATGAGCTGTCTTTCTCTGTTGTTAAATACATGGGGAGATTCACCTCATTATTTCTCTCCTATATGACCTCGACAAGAAAACAAAATCTCACCACCTCGTAGGAAATGACAGTGCAGGTTGACTCGCTAGGGTTTGCAGTACAGCTGTGAGTGTGGCACCAGACATTGGAAGGTCCAAGGGCTTGTACTCCAAGACTGATCTCACATCCTCTCACTAGTACCAGATTTGCTGGTTCTGTAAAAACACAGGTATTTGCACAGCTGAAATACTAAGAAATAGTCTCAGCTCTAGGAGAGGCGGGAGGAAAAAACCTGATATTTACAGTTCCAAGGCGATTTCGACTTCCCCTTTCCCTCGCAGTACAGTTTTATTTTCTGCAAGGTTTCAACTGTTGTAACCAGAACTTTGTGCGCTAGATCGTTTGATCCAAACATCAGGCATGTCTGGCTGGCTGTTCGGTAACACAACCGGACCTTCGCTCCCTAATCCAAATCGATTTTTCCATGAAGAGCTGTTCTGCTGCAATGCTGCTGGAGAGGTATCAAAGACGGTCTCCCTCAGGTCCAGCCGCAGGGTATCTCTCTTGCCGTTCAAGTAACCTCTCTCCATCTGACTGTACGAATCAGACAGCTCTAAGACATCGGGACAAGAACTGGCTGATTCAGCAAGCTTCAGGCCTTGCTCAAAATCACTAATCGACGTCTCACTGGAGATGTTGAGCATGTCGAAAGAGCTGCCAAGAGAACAAAGGCATCTGTGAATCTTGTAGATGTCAGCAGCAGGGAGACGGCTGTTGTCTGAGGTATAATCCGGCTGCTGCTGGGCAGTGTCACTAGAGCTCTGTGATTTGTCAAGCTGCCCTTCTTCTTTGGTGCCACCCGGCTGGCTATGGTCTGGCCCGGACCCATCCCAAGTTTTCGGACCGTACTTTCGACATCGACAATCTCGGCAGAGTCTCTCCCTGTGGATTTCTGCTTCTGAGCTGCTGTGCTTGTACGGGGAGGAGGTTTGCAAGGCAGGACACTGACACAGGCCAACCTGCTGGTCTCCAAGGGTCTCCTGCAGGTTCTGTCTCTCTCTCTCAAGGGTGGGGTGCGTTCCTGTTCTGGGGCATCTATTGTCTTCGACCTGCGTGTCTTCAGAGAGCCGGTTGGACAGCTTGCTTGTGGAAGTGCTGTTGTCAAAACTGTCACTGAGTTTCCTGGACAAGGGCTGGAGCTCGTATTGCTCGTTTGCAGTGTTGGATTCCTGGACCTTCCGCAACCGGTTTTGCTTCTCGCTCCCTCCACAGGCAAAGTTTCCATTCAGCCCGGAGTCCTCAGAATAGTCTTTCATGGTGTGGGC
Source organism: Baryphthengus martii (assembly GCA_013396935.1). Taxonomy (NCBI): domain Eukaryota; kingdom Metazoa; phylum Chordata; class Aves; order Coraciiformes; family Momotidae; genus Baryphthengus; species Baryphthengus martii. Next base: position 406,204 of record VWZK01015323.1, on the reverse strand, counting down.
ACAAGGCCAAAGGATCTGCCCACAGTTCTTCTCCGGGCCGAAGAAGCAGCACAGTGACTGGAAGAAGAAGCTGGCGAACCCACAGCTGATACACTTGATCATCATGATGAATATCCCCAACTTCCGGTACGCCAGGACCGTCGCAGGCAGCATAATGACCCCCGCAGAGAAGAGAGCGGAAGCTGCCATGGCCGTGGCACAGCTCATCTGCTTCAGGGAAAAGGCCACTCGGCTCAGGCGGTCCGAGTGGGGGCACAGATGGTAGGAGATGCAGTAGTTGACGGTAAAGTCGACGGAGAGACCTACTGCAGCTGAAATGAAGAGAGACTCCACCGCGTTGAGCTGCCACTCTAAGAGGACCAAAAGGCCAACGGTAACCAGGACGGTGCCCGCGATGGCAGTAACAGAGAAAACGCTCAGGAGAACGTTCCAGGTAGTGAGCAGTAGCACCACGAAAGAAATGGCTACGGAGAGCCCCATGACCACCATCGTTTCTGTGCTGAGACTGTGCTGGAGGTTGTATAGCTCCAGTTTACTGGTAAACCACCCATTCTGAAGCCCCACAGGGGCAGTTTTCATTTCCTCCGTTACCCAGAGGTCAATTTCCTCGTAGAATTGTTTGGCTTTGCTGTAGTTGAAGCTATAGTGATAAATAGTTTGAAACTGCAGCACTAAGGCAGCGAGATTTCCCTCCCCATCAAACCTAAGGCCCAGATCGTACGTTTCTGCCCCTTCCCTGCCCTGTTCCAGCAGCATCATTTTGATGCAGTGTAAGAAGACTTCGCTTCCATAAGGGAATGAGAACTGGTTACAGCAGAGGTTGAAGCTGTGGTCTCGTTGGGAGCACTGGCGACTGTCCATCCACCTGAGAAACTCCTCCATGAAGCACACAGTAGATTTCTGCTCTGCGTCGGGGTAATAGAAAGTTTTGTTCTTCACTTTTTGGCAGAATTCAAGGAGCCACTTCTGGGCATCAGGGTTTTGAATTGTGAAGGTGGCGTCCGTCACCAGGGTGCCGTTGCTTTTTGGATTGAAATGGTCCCCATTGTCCACAGGCAGAATGCCCCAGACTATGGTGACAGGCATACGCTGCCCTTCTCCACGCTCCAGCCTCTCAAACATGAACTGGTGACAATACTCGGAATCGTACCTCTCGAAGGGGTGGCTCAGCCTAAACACCTGGACGGACGACGCCTCAAGAGTGGGGAGTTTGAGTCTGGGGTTGGAACAGGAAATGTAGGCACCTCCTATCGCTAAGGCAGCAAACCAGCAGATCCAGATGTACCGAAACTTGATGACCCCACAAGGCAGGAGCTTTTCAAAGAGCAGCTTGGAGGTTTCAGACAGCGTGTTCTGGAGACCCCTGAGAATGTAATGGAGGGAGAGAGCGGCTCTCTTATGGCCGGTGTTGTTCCAGTAGTCTTCTGGCTTGTAAATGCAGGTTGTGGCTACGTAGCGCTCGTACAGCACGGCCGAAGAGGGAAGCCAAGTCACCATGAACACCAGATTCACCAGCACGGAGGTGCCCATGAAGACGGCAAAGCAGCGGATGGCGATTATATTGCTAATGTAGCTGGCGTAGAAAGCAGCACCCGTCGTGAAGCAAGACGCCAGCGTGAGATACGCAAAATGGTGCATGGTTTGACTCACCCACTGGGAAAGCCCAGCGGAGGGGTTCTGGCTCTTGCTGAGGTTCCAGAGGTCGAAGAAGACAAAGGTGTGGTTGGCACAAATGCTGCTGAGGATGACGACCGCGGTCAGGTTTACGAAGGGGAAGTAGGTGAATCTGAAGGCCACCTTGTACAAGAAGTAGGAGATGGTTAAAGAACTGGCGACAGCGAGCAGGACCATCAAGGTAATAAAGACTGAGCGTAAATAAAAAGAAATGCTTAGAAAAATAGCTAATATTGCCAGGACTGGATACTTGGTATCCAGTAAAAGATAGTGCTGGAACAGTTTCTGTTTAAGGCCCAGGTCCATGCCAGTGATAGACGTGTAGTTATCAAACAGATCCCAGGATTCAAGGTTGTCTAAGTAGATCCCCATCATAGACGCACCTTTCCGTGTAGGCAAAAACAGGAGGCTGTACTTGAGGGAGGGCACTTGGTACTCCATCGTCTGGGGACTAAGAAAGTCTCTGTCGACCAGGAAGTGCAGCAGCTGGTAAATGGCATTGAAACGGGTACATTTTTCTGGGACTTGGGCACACTGAGAGTGTTTCTGTCTCGCAGCGTCAGGCCCGATGCAGGACGGGGTGAGGGTGCCTCGGTGGTAGTCTGGAGCACAGGCACGAAGGAGAGCCAGCGTGTGGGAGATGTCTCCTTGGGTTATCTCCAGGCACGAAGACCTGTTGTACAGGACAGCGATGTAGTTCCCCAGAGACCAGCTTGGGCAGCACTCGTTGGCCTCGGTGCGTTGGCAGAGGTCTCTAAAATGAACGTGGGAGCGTATCTGAAAAAGAGACGAGGGAGCACCACGTCAGACCCCGTCTGCGCGCTCCATCCTGCAGCCCCACAGTGCTCCTTGCTCCTCCCCTCCAGTTCTGCCGGCCGTGGCTCACCATCCTCCCAGTGACACTCCAGCCCTTTGCAAAAAATTAAACCCTCTCCATTATTTATAACCTCTGATTTGAAAAGGTGGATCCCGTGGCAAACACAGCTAATCCAATTAATCTGCCCACTTGCGAAACTTGCTGTCGCAGTCTCCAGGATGACAACTCCATTTCGGTAATTAGGTTCTGCTGCCCAAAATTTGCAACAGCTTCTGTTGGACACCTTTGGCATCTGGACCAAGCTCTTTTTCAGTGTCTGTTTACTTGTGTTTAGTGGCAGCTGCTGCTTTGCAGCTGGACCTCAGGGATGGGTGGAATCGCCCATTTGTTGCTAAGTAGGTAAAATGCTTTGAAGTCCTTTAGGCTGAAACCTGTTCTCTAACTCAGGTTATTTTTGTCTGTCTTCCTTTCAGCTAAAGAGAACGGCAGTCAGAAAAGAGAGGGTGTAGATATGTTTTCCCTGACATTACTAACCTTGTCTTGTTCAATCTGACACATGGACTGAATAGCTTGCAAGTTCCACAAGCTCCCAGCAGTGGTGGACATAAATACCAGCTGGGAATAGCTCTTTTCTGAAATAAAGAGGAAAAAAAAAAAAAAGAATTAAAAAAAAAAACAAAAATGATTAGATAATGAAGATGAATCAGCCAGGCTGTTTGGAGAGACATTCCATGAAAAAAAAAAAAAAAATCTTGCTGTCTATATGACTGCTATGGAGGACTCCCTGAGGGAAGCAGGGCACAGAGCTTGTAGTGAGGAGTAGCATCTGGCCCATGGGATCTGACCTCTGCTCCTCGCCCATCTGTCGGTGGCAGCAGAGCAGCATTGGGGCATTTTCAAAATGTGCTCTCCATCCTGTCAGCATGCTTTGGGTGAGTGGTGGCATCTGGTTCTGCACCCCTGTTACACAGAGATGGGCTCAAATTCACCCAGAAGCTCCCAAGGACTCGAGGGTTTGGTATTTGACTGGTTTCAGAGGTGGAGTAGAAAGGAAGGAAGTAAAAATATCTGCATGTTGTTCCTTTTTCTTCTCCTTGCTGGTATCCATGTGGGGACAAATTTGAGGTGTCTTGGAGTTTCTCTCTTTTTTTCTCTCTGGTTTTTACTGCCGCTTACATTCTTTCAAGAAGAAGAGAAGGACCAGAGAGGGAATGCGGCTTATGCCGGAGTATTCACTTTTGATGTGGGTAAATGGTGAAACCATTAGTGCTTTTACTGGTGCTTTGGAGGCTTATTTCTAAAAGGGAAAATGAAGTATGGCAAAAAGTTAAGGAGAAACAGCTTTTCTCCAGAACTTCAGAACAAGCCTTTTCTAACCACTCAGTTGTGAAGTGTTGGAAGGTCACTACCCAAAAGGTGCCATGACTTTCACAGGGTGGTGTGGTTTCTTAGAGCACTGTCAGAGCATTTCCCTGTGTCCTGAACCACTGACAGTTCTGTTTGCTCCCAGTGGAGTTCTGGTGTGTAATGCTCACTGCCCCATCAGGATTTCACTCACCTGGGGGACCACAAAAGAAACCATCTGCTCCGTAGATCTGTTCCACCATTCTCCGTGTCCTCGCTTCTTGTTCTCCCTGAGCCGCCTTCTGCCCTCTGCTAATGCCGATGTCATCGTAGCTAGCAAGAGATCAGAAGATCTGTGTAAGCAGGGATTACCTGGCTCTGGTTCCGATCGCTGACAAGGCTCTGGTGCCTCACAGAACAATAAGAGCATTGCCTGGGTGGGACCTTTTGATACTGGGGGGACTGTGCCCCTTTATAGGGATCTCCATGAGACTAAGTGAGAAGCTGCATCCCCATCTGCAGATGAGCGGAGTCTCCTCTGCGGGCTCTTAAAGGTAACAGTGATGTCAATGCATCAAGAGTTTAAAGCCCAACTTCCAGAGTAGGGAGCCCAAGCCTACTGCAGACAAACAGACTTTAAACTCCCCAGTGCTGCGCTCACTTTTAAGCATAGCATCTATGTTGTAATTCATATAGATAGCTTGGAGCATTGATTCTGTAACTTTACAGCTGCCATCTTCCTCAGCCACCCCCGCCACCCCCCCAAACCAAACTCCAATCAATACCTTTTTTTCTCAGCATAGGGAGAAAAGGAGAAGGTCTTCTTGTAGCCCGTATGGCTCTCTACATTTCTCCACACAATGAGTTTTCTGCCAATGTCGGTGTCCCGGGGCTCAAATCCCTGTAGCCAAGCAAAAGGACTTCGTCATCAGCTTGCGTTCAGTTTAGCTTAGCTTTGCCTGACCCTCCTCCTAGGCACAGCAACTATTTGAGTTTATTACTGCATCTTGGAGAGATACACAAATCAAATTTTCCCTGGAAATGCTCCATCTCAGAGCTGACAGAAAAAAAATAATAATTCTTTCCATTTTGGACAAGGATGGCTACAGTTCACTCTCCATGATCTCGTGAGATTCTTCTCCTTCTCTTCAAGTAAAATAATCACTTACAGAAATGGAAGTAATTTTCATCTTCCTGGACAAACTCTAGTCTGCTCTCAGGATTCCCCCATTAACAAGAGACTTTAGAAAATGTGGGATCCTGCATGGAAAACAGGAGCCTGTGCAGCAGTGCACGGCAGCCTCCGCATTTCAGGAGCCTCTCACAGGCTGTGGGAGCCAAAGCCAGATCCTCCATCCAACCTCCACCCAGCCTAGCTAGTCCTTTTGGGCAGCCCCAGCCTTCCAGCAGTGGAAGGCCTGTGGATTCTCCTCATGCTCACGTTGTGGTGTCGTCTGTAGGGACTTACCATTAAGGGTTCTGAAAAGTCAGGCAGATTTCCAACGAGCAGACCAGCTACCGTGCAAACCACGGCCATCACCGAGCACAGCACCAGCACGGCCATGGGCCACTCCGCCACCATTTGAGAATAACTGGAACCAACAGGAGAAGAGAAATTGCAGCTGTTAAGGCACTTCTGCTGTTGCCACGGAACCTGCTGCTGAACCAATGTAGTGTTAGTAAAAGGAAGGAAAAGAATTAGAGCTTTCTAGTTTGACCATTTATTTGTTTGAAAAGCTTAGAGTCTCTGGTACTGCTATTAATGAACACGCTCTACCTCCGACTGGATGTTTGCAGGCAATACTAATTAACTCGGGTAATTACATTTTGCCTCCCTACATTTTCCTGCTTTTTCAATCAGAAATAATAAAAAACAGACTCTTGCGCCCTAGGGCAAAATGAAGCTTTAAATATTTAACTTAAAAGACTGCATTTAAAAAGAGCTGCTTCCTTTCCCCCCCTCTCCATTGTGCAATCTCAGTAGCTACCAAGCAGTTTGGCTGGGAGACCGTCAACCTGTGGACCCTGAGAAGTCTTTGGGCTATTTGAGGTGTCTGTCGTGTTCCTCCTTCCCTGCTCTTCTGCTCCTCTTGCCTCCAACTGCGCTGAGTCAAATCATGCAGCTACTTCTCATCACCAGAAATCATCACAAGCCCTTCAAGGAGCTTTTCACAGGGCTTTTGGTCAGGCCTGGTGGATTTTGCCAGAAAAAGAAGGAAAAGAATCGTCTGCAGTGTCTGATGATGGCAGATACTGACCCAAACCTTCCAGAAAAAAACAGCTTTTAAACAGAAAGCAATCAAATTATTTTAATTTTGAGAAATGTGTTAAAAATCCTCTGCCTTTCAAAAAAAAGCGAACTTATTTCATGGACGGGCTCTTCTGTTGAGCTGAGCTGGGTTAATCCTCTAGATCCATAGCCACACCTCTACATGCACACACATGCATATAGAATTATTTTATATATATCTATATGAACAGCTGTGGAAAGGGTGGAGAAGGGCCCAGCCCCGGGAGCCGTTATCAGGACAGTGTTGCTGTTCCCTAACGCAGGTTAAATCGCTCTCCAAGCACTCCGGGGTTTTTCCTGGCGCTGGGAAGCCCTGAGCGGGGAGCGCTGACCTTGCCTCTGAAGCCGGGGCTGTCACCACCAATAACACTCCACATTTCTGAAGAGAGGGCAGGAGAACAAGGATAACGGGGTAGGAGGACAGGAAGCTTTCCATACTAAACATACCTTTTTGGCATCCTGAAAGCTTTGTCATGTCTGCAGACAGAAAACAAACAAATAAAGGAGATGTGTTCATTTCTTGTTTTCCTAGGAAATTCAGTGCTGGGCTGTTAATGAGCAAGTTAACCCTTTCAGGGGCTGGGGGGCACCAGGCTGAGCCGTTGCTGCAAGACAACTGGCACTGCGTGAATTAGTTGCATGAGTAACAGTCTTTTCCTCTCTTGTTGCATTTGAACCAAATGGGATGGGAGGTCATGTAGTCACTGCTCATTTTGTCCTCTCTTAAGAAAACCCCACAGAAAGTAGGGGGCATTAGCAAGGTGATCCCACAGAAACCATGCTGCAGCCCTTACCCCCGAAAACCCACCTGGTTTATGTGCTTTTCTGCTGAGTTTTAAAATTGCTTCAGACCAAAGCTGTTAACAAAACAGCTGCTCCTCAGTGGGTCACCATATCTGAAGGACCTTTCAATCTGCTCTCTGTTTCTACAGCAATGTGCATCCCGGGCAGCTGACTGGTGACCCTCTGCAGTACACCCTTCCTGCCAGGCTCTTGGGAATGGAAGAAAGGAAAAAGCAAGGGGGAGAGCTCCCAGTGGAAGTTCCCCACACTCTCAGGGGCACATGTGATAAATGATACTGCGTTTTCCTCATCACACTAATGCTGTGTAGATTTGGGAGAGAGGGGAGCAAAGTAGAAGTCCTCCCCAGATTATTGGAGTGGAATCTTTCTGGCAGCACACTGCCCGTCCTGTGCTAATTCCCTCACAATAGCTTCTCAAGCAGATTTTCTTGGATTAAAACTCCCATTCCAGCATTATTATGTTATCACTTTTCTGTCTGCTAGCGCCACGCGCTCTGACAGGGATTTGCAATCCAGCTGTGTTTCCTACTGAAATAACCTGTTACGGAGAACGTAGCTGACAATTTTGTCGGTAGCGTACGAGCTAAAAACGATCCGGGCTCCACTCCGCTGACTGCAATTGCTCTACAATGCAAACACAAGCAAATTAAATCCTCTGTTAACAGCTAGAAAATGAGACCATAAAGGACTTGTGTGCCTAACCCTGCACCGCTGTGCAGAGGCAAGGAAGGAATCCTGTGCCAGCTTTTATCGGACTACGGTGGTAGCACAGGGATCATGGTCTTCACTGCCAACAGTGGGCTCCAAAAGGCACGGACAGCGAGGCAGGACGACGCTGGCTGGAAAGGACAGAGGTTGTAGCTCAGGTTCTTGGGGATACCAACCTTGTCTCCAACCCTACGGCTCTGCCCACAAAATATCTGCCACCCAAGCAAGTCACGGGGTGCTCAGCACACAAATGGAGTTTTCCCAATTCTGTCATGGACGATACAGAATTTACACCCTTGTTGCTGCCCAGCCTGGAAAACCAAATGATCTTTCCCACACGTGCATTTCTCACGGCTCAGCTGTAGCCAGCGCTTACCCTCTGCTGCCTCTCCCCTCCAGCACCGGCAGCAGCTTCGGTGGGGCACAAAATGAAATTAACTCTGCTCTTATCACTGAGAAGCTCTGCCAAGAGAGAGGATTAACCAGCTGGGTGTCTTGTGGTGCCAAAGGGGAAAACACAAAGCTCTTAGAGATGGGTATAATCACCTCTGCATGATCTAGGTGCAACTGAGTGACCTTAGCTTTATCCCGAGAGTCCCTCTGAGAACAAATCCTGCCTCTCCCTGGTGGGGGAAGGCAGCTCTGTACACCCTCTGCAGATCTGGAGAGAGCGGAGGGGATCCCTCTGGGCATTTGGGAGCAGCTGCTCCCTGAGCTGAAGAGTAAACCCCCATTTCGTACATCCCCACTCAGACCCTTCTCATCCCCTCCCACTTCCCATCACCAAGTTCAGGAGATGCTTTTTGCATCCCCTGAGCCGCTCTCCACACGCCTCTTACCTGACCGTTACAATGTGGTGCTGCACCGGCCGTCGCTGCCCCGGGGACCACTGTTTCCAGGGCGTTTCCGAGGCCTCATGGTGGGAAGCCGGTGTGGGCTCACCGCTGGAAAGGTGGGAACACAACACGGGCCTCTCGCCGTGCCCCGGGAGCGGGGGCAGGCCGTAGCTGTCCCGGGGCTCCTGCTGGCTGCAGGGGTAATAGACGTGATGCTGCTGCAAGTCCTGGGAGCTGGATGGGAGCTGGCCGTTGGACTGGGTGGAGACCGGCCCAAGCGTGTGGCTGGAGGAGGGCAGGTGGTCTTCCCCCAGCCTGGGGGATGAGGGAATGGGGCAGTGATGGACCGGGCAGATTCTTTCCCAGGAGGTGCCACTGTAGCTGGGCTCGGTGTTGCCGATCTCTGGCATGGCAAGACAGGTCTGGCAGGGTCCTGCATTTTGTTTTTCTCTGTGAGGGAAAATAAAGTTGTGGTGAAGGAGCAGAGCAGTGGAAGGGCCCCCGCAGGGGAAATGCGTCCTGCAGACCAGAGACTCTCACATGCCCCCCACGTAACAGGAGATGTAAAACCTCACCACTATTGGCCGCACCAAGAGCCAGTCTTGGGGCTGAGTTTTGTAAAGGCCTCCATGTCTCAGGGACTCTGACTGATGGAGAATCCATCACACCTTTGTGCATGTTGCTCCGAAATTTTAAAAAACTAGGTTATATCCTCTCAAACAATTCTCCAAGACATTTCACTGTGGAGGGAGCAGAACACACTGGCTGGTAATAGCGGCAGGGTCCTAACTCCGAACCACAGAGTGGCCACAGAGATCCGGGGAAACGGAAACCAAAGGAGAATTCATGTGAATGAAGACGACACTCCATTATCTGCACTTCTTGGGAAGATGAATTTGTTAGATTGCTCTGCAGGAGGACTGGCTCTAATCCACGCTGGGACAGGAGGACAGTCAGCCCACGGAGTCTGTCACCAGAAGTGCTATTGACCGTGTTGCACGAGGCCCTTGCTGCCCTGTCACAGGTGGATTAGAGACAGGGTTACCTGGACTTCCAAGCACCTGATTTGTGTTACAGCTCGAGATGAAAGGAGTTTACCACAGGAGGCTACAAATTTGCTGTTGGTGTCATATGAATGTGATACGTGAGATTGTAAATCAAGTGCTGGCAAAGCTGTTCCCGAGATGTCATCTCAAGGTCTTGTCTGGGGCTGGAACAGCCTCTCAGAGTCACCCCCGTGCCGGGTGGGGTTCAGGTGCAGCTGCAGTGCGGCGGCAGAGGGCCGAGGAAAGATTACAGTCTGTGGTCATCAACATAAACAAGGATGTCTTTAATTAGTCATTGCCCAGCTCTACTAATTATAGAGCCAACCTGACAGGGAGATGCAACCACAGTCCCTACGGCTCTGGGGAGCTGCAGGGGCAGGCTTTGCTCAGGAGAGCTGATCTGGAGAGTCCCTCTCCAGCTTAGTGTAACTCATCTCCCTCTACCCCGATGCCCAGGGACTGACGTGAAACTTATTCAGGGCTTGTAGTTTTGTACTGGTAGTCCTGGCTCAGGGAATTTTCATCAGAGATTGGGACTGTGGTAGTGTTAGGCTTTGGCAAGGTCTAGACCTTTTCTCACTCCCCTTTTGATGCCTCTGAGTTATTCTACTCTAGGGTGCTGCTCTGGCAGGGGGGTTGGACTCGATGATCTTCTGAGGTCCCTTCCAGCCCCTAATACTCTGTGATTCTGTGATAATTTGCCCTCTGCCTTGATCCTGTTGTTTTTCCTAATCGTTGTGCACTTTAAATAGGTGATGGTTTCCTACAATGCCCAATGATTCCAAGAGACCCTGCTGCACTGACAATTTGTGCTTTCAGTATTCCCACACCTTTACAATATTTGTGGTTGTGTTTGGTGTTTTTTTCAAAGTAAGAACAAAATTATTTTTCGTGTAAACTGCTGGATCTGCACAGGAGATTGAGAGTGGGGGTTTTCATGACTAAATGAGCCTGATGGCTGCACGGCCACGTCTGCCTCATCTGATGGTGAATATGGAACACTGGATGGAAGAAAAGGGCTTTCACAAACCCACTTTGAAGATGGTTGGGGAGATGCAGGGAACAAACAGTGAAACATTCCTCCTCCAAAAACCCCTCAGCTACAAACCCTCCTGGTGGGGAACGCAGATGACGAGCTCTTGGGTGTCGCAGATGGCCTCCAGGGTTTCTGCACGTACATTAATATGTTTGATTCTAATCTATCACATGAAAGCCCATTTTTCTTTTTTAGCGTCGTTGCTGTGAAATACTGTCAAGTTCCGTTCTTCCCCCTCCTGTTGTCTCTTAACTCCATCCCCTGCCTGTTCAGTGACTTCAGATTTTAGAGTAACTTTGGCCAGTTCAAGTCATTCGCTCGTGACTCTTCTTCATTATCTCCTTTTCAGACTAAGCAATTACAATTCTGTTAATCACCGTCTGGATATCAGTTGCCTTATGCTTGTCTCTCTCCTACTCCATGGCGATGTGACCTTGGTTATCCAAAATCTCCAGGGAAACCTGGATCTCGCAAATACCGATGGGTCTGGATAATCACTGCTATTTGGATAACCATGTGCTATAGGTCAGCTGCCATCTCATGGCTTTTTCTCTGAGAGCTGTAAATGATTATTTAGGAATGGGTTTTTGTAATGGAATTTAAATAGAGGTTTTCTCTTTGAACACAGCAAACCAGCAGTGGAGCTCTTGAGAAAAAAGAGCTGCTTTGCTTGTGTTTCCGAAGGAGGCGAGAGTGCCCTTTGCCAGAGGTGAGGGAAGAGCTCACTGTGTTCCCCCCTCACCTCCTTCTCGGCTACCCCCTCCAGCTGACGGGAAGAGATGGACACCTCCCGAGAATTCAGATCCTCCTCAGGCTGGGTCACATTCTCCTGCACTGAAAAATTTCTGTGTAGCTGCTCTTTGTTTTGCTTTTTCAGTCTAGCAGCAGGGGAGTGTGTATCCTTGAGAAGATCGACGATCTTTTTGTTAATGAGACTCCTGAGTATGTTAAATCATCATGAAAAATTAATGAGACTGCAAAACTCCGCTTCCCACGTAGTCTGCAAAGGAAAGTTTTGGGTTTTAATCCTTTCCATTGACTCTCCTGAACAGCCTTACCCTTACCCCAGGCAGCGGCTGTTGCTGCAGGTGCAGGTACGTGGGACAGGGTGCAACCAGATGAGGTACAACCAGACACGATAGGCTCGAGGTCCCCACCCAGCCCTCCGTGCCCAGATAGCTCTGGAAGCAGTTGTCTCTGTCTACACTGGCAGTGTCCGGTGTGCTGGTACAGTCATGTTCGCTAAGCCTTGTGAAGAAAAAAGAAGCAAAATGAAATGAAATGGGAAAGGAAAAGAAGCCACCACCTTGCAACCTCAGCCTGAAGGAGGACAGAGGAAGGGGATGTTTCCAAATATCTGTATTTTTCTGATGATGAATTGAGCGTTGATGATAAGGAGCATTGGCTGGGATCCCAGGATGGGCTCCACGGAGCTAACCCTTTAGTGGCTGTATGAAGAGCTTTGCATGAAGAAGTGTATCTGTAGACGCATGCTCAGGAGCGAGCGAGCCGTCTTCTGGTGCTTTATTAACATGGATTTGAGTTCCTGAGTGAGCAGCATGAGCAAAGTTCAAAACACACCTGTTTCAGGTGGCTTAGCTCATCTCTATAACCTAACTCTTCCAGGCTGCAGCGTTCCTTTCAAAGATCTGTTGGGATGAGCAAGGGACAGGCTGCCCAGGGCAGGGGTGGAGTCTCCATCCCTGGAGGGGTTTCAAAGCTGTGGAGATGTGTTGAGGGACATGGGTTAGTGGTGCCCTGGCAGGGATGGGGAAATGGACTTGATGATCTTAAACATCTAAATGATTCCATGATTACTCAGGCGAGCAAAGCAAACAGGGCTTCAGTGACAGCTCTGCCCCCATCAGATGGCCAAGGTTTAAACCAGTGCTGGATTGTGTAATGGTCACTGGGCGAGCACTGAGAGCCAGAAGCACACCGGCCTCTGGCTGGGATCTTCAGAGCGAAGGAGAAGCAACTGTCCGGTTGGTTCCTCCAGGCGGGTGAGGATGTCTCAGCACAAACATCTCGTACCAGACAGAAGGGAAACGTTTGGCTTTCAGAAGGAATTTGTGTGCTGTTGACCTCGGGGTGGGCTCTGCTCAAACAGAATCTGACGAGCTCACACAGAAGGTCTGTTGCCTCTGGTCTATCAAATGGCAATGGGCTTGCAAATTCGGGGATGGCTCCTTGCCCGTGATCATGGGCTTGTTGACGCTTCCAGAAAATGACAATGATTGTGGCTGCCAACCTGGTTTCAGGCACCAGGTAAGGGACATATGGCGCAGGGAGGAGAAGATGAGGGCTGCAGGGCTTTAGAGGGGAGATCGTTGAGTCGAAAACCAGGCTCACCCATAGCCCAGCGTAACGAGGGCTCTGTCTGAACGACGCTGAGCAACCCCTCTGCTGCCGAGGGCAGAGCTCACTGCGCTGCGGGGGGAGAACCGGCCAGGGACGCCAAGCCGGGCAGTCGCCCCCGAGGAGGTGGCCGAACTGGACACACCTGGGTGGGGCCAGCGGGCCGTGCCCGGCTCCGCGCCCCCAGCCCCGAGAAAACCCCG
>VWZK01015323.1:380330-393045 GCA_013396935.1 Baryphthengus martii | reverse complement strand
CCGGCGCCTCCGCTCCGCCCCCGCGGTCAGCCCGGCTCGCTTGAGCCGGGGCACAGCGCCTTCTCTGAGGCGGGAGATGGACCAAACCGCCTCGCCTGGCCCCCAGATCCCCTTCTCGGCCTCGCCCCGAGCAGCGCACAGCTCCTGACGAAAGATGTCTTGGGGATGGGTGAAGAGGGAGAGTGCAGGTTCAGTCCTACACGAATTCCTTTGGGTGGCAGCTCCGTCATCTCAGTGTTTGTGCTCCTGCTGTGGCCCAAGGTGCAACCTTCCTAGAAGCACTCCTGGCCCTGTGAGGCAGCAATTTGCAGTGTGTGAGTTCACCCTCTAGGTTTAGCAGCGTTTTATAAGTAACGTTTTGTTAAAATAGATGGTGGTTTTGAAATAACAAGATTGAAAGCGTAGGGAATACAGAAAGTCAGACACAGTCCCCTCCCTGCAGGATCCTGCTAATGTTGTCTGTTGATACCGTGAAACTGCACTGAGTTATGTCCCCTTGTGCCCTGGGGAGACCTTCCCAGGGAGCTTGTGGAAGACTCAGGACGGCTGTTCCTTCTACAACCTCTCCCATGCCAATGACCATCACGTTGCTTGTGCTGGGAAGGGCCTGGGCCTTTCCCACGACTGTTTATGGCCATGGGAGTGGCAGTGACCTTCTACCTTCCCATCATCCAGTGCGTGGCCACAGTGATGGCTACGACCTTCTCCTTTCTCATGACCATGCCTGTGGCCCTCACTGTGGCAGTGACCTTCTTTCTCACGAGGGTGGCATCCTTTTTGCTTAACGTGCTACAGAAAAGCCGAAGCAAAAAGGGAGAGTATTAGACCAGAGAGTATCCTCTAAGTCCACTAATCCTCTAGCTGCTTAGAATAAGCTCTTCCTGTCTTAATGACTTAAATGCCCGAGGTGATTTAAAGAACAAAAAGCTTTTTCTAATACCAAGGTGGGTGACTGTAGGCTGACACTAGTGTCCCAGCACGATGATCCCTGCTGGGCTGGGCTGTAGGGCGCTGCCCACGCTCAGAGGATCCCAGTGGGATGATCCCTGCTGGGCTGGGCTGTGGGATGCTGCCCACACTCAGGGGATCCCAGTGGGATGATCCCTGCTGGGCTGGGCTGTGGGGTGCTGCCCACGCTCAGAGGATCCCAGTGGGATGATCCCTGCTGGGCTGGGCTGTGGGGTGCTGCCCACACTCAGGGGACCAATCCACTTTTCTGAGCCTTAGCCACAGAAATGTCACTTGCCTGGTAGGATCAAACACGTGTGAGGAGCAGCTACGGAGTAGCTTATATCATGGTGGCACAGCAGGAAAGACCGAAGCCTGGTATCTGCTGGAAAGGTTGGCTGGCGTTCATGTGGTGACAAGGACATGGGTGTTACTTCCTTTTCTTTCTTCCCGATGCTAAACAATAATAACTCTGGTGACAGTAATGCCAATAATAAAGCCATGGGAGCTGCACGGGGGGTGGGAACAGGCTGAATTGCACACATGCCCCTGCTTCTGACAGACAGCCCCATCTTACAGCTTTTAGTTTGGCTCAGCCTGACGTGTGAGCTCCTTGTCTGTGAAGCGGGGGTGATCACACTTCCTCACTCCCACAGCTTGGCACATTTCCTCTATGGCCTGAAAAGTATTTGACACACGGATTAATTTTGTTTTAGTTGCCCTTACCCAGGGCCTACAGCAGGGCTCATGCTCCCAGTGAGCTGCGAAGCTCTGCATGGGGCAGTCAGAGGGGCTGCCCACGTCCCTCTCGGGGCTGTTGTCACACGGCCGGGGCTGGAGCAGTTGGTCCCTACGTCACGTTGGCTTTTTTTCGCTCTTCATCAGTGCAGGAGCTGGCTCTTTGCCATGGCAACCCACAGCCGAGACCTGCCAGCATCAGACGGGTCCAGCTGGTCCCCCGTGTCCCTCTGACGTGAAGGAAGGTGGAGGAGGGTGAGCAAGAGGGACAGAGAGAGGTGACAAAAAAAAAGTAGAAGCAATGACAAAAATAGTAAAAGAGGGAGGTGTAGGGTCAGGAATGTGAAAAAAAGCTGACTGACAGTAATGGATGAGGATGGAGAAGAGAAAAAATGGGTGAGCAGAGAAAGGGGGAGAAGGGGAAAGGGGAGGAAAAATATATGAGCAGGTGAATGGGACAAAGATGCACTGAGGGTGATGTAAGGGGTGGCTGAGGAAAATATGGCAGATATTCATACTTGGAAAAAGGTCAGAAAGCACCACTCCCGGGAGAGCCAGGGCTTCCATCCCCTCTGCACCACTCCCGGGAGAGCCAGGGCTTCCATCCCCTCTGCACCACTCCTGGGACAGCCAGAGCATCCATCCCCTCTGCACCACTCCTGGGACAGCCAGGGCATCCATCCCCTCTGCACCACTCCTGGGACAGCCAGGGCAAACCTCTCCTCTCCACCTCATCCCTGTTGTCTCCACAGGAGGCTGGGTGAGGCAGGAAGGCTGCCAAGGGGCTCTTGTAACCCAGCCCCACGAGGAGAGTTGGGTATTTTTGACACTAATTGGTGATTGTGACAATTGAAGACAGAATTCTTACCTCTCCTCCTTGACCTGTGCAAGACATAACAAAAAACCTTTGAGTTTTGATACATTTTTTACTCAAAACATCTATTTGTTTTGTACAGCCTTGTGCTTCTCCTCGCCCTCCTCCTTGCCATCCACTTGCGTTTGCTTCTCAGACAAAAATCCAGCCGTTGTCTCGGCAGCTCTCCTCTGCCTCCAGAGAAGGCTGGCTCAGAAGTGAGCACCACACTTCACTTGCTGTGTGTGCAAAGTCACCCGGTTTGGAGGTTCCTCCTCTCCCACCACAGTCAGTAACAAGATTCCCTTGATGCTCAGGATGCCAGCCCATCTTCAGGTGTAGCCCTGGAGAAGTCAAAGGAGGCAGAATAAGGCTTTAACCTTATTTGGATCCTCTTTGGATCATTGGGAGGAGGCAGCATCTCGTTCCTGTCAGCTCGATTTTGCTCCTCGTGCTCTCTGAGATAATTGTACCTCTAGCACTGGTGTGGTGGGTCCCTGAGTCTCCAGCATCCCTCTTACTACACTGCAAATATACTCATTTAATGCATCTTTTTAGCAAGGTGGGCCTACAAGCTGATGTTGAGTCTTAGGTGTTGGTTTTGGCATCTGTTTCTCTTGCTGCTCCAGGAGATGTTCCAGGATCTGGAAGCTCAGACCAGGATATTTTGTGGTTCTAAACAATATGAGGACTCATGAAAAAGCCTACACTGGCTGGCATCCCTGGGATGGCACAGGGAGCAAAGATGATACCTGCCCCTGAGCTACATGTGCTCTTCTTCCCATGGCTGCCAGGCATTTTCAGTCCCTTTCTGACATTTGGCTCCCTCAGAGCAGGAGAGAAAGGAAAATATGGTGTCAGTGGCAGCCCACAAAAGAAAGCCAGGTCTTGAGCAAAACCTGAGAGAGTCTCAGCAACAAACAAAGGACCCCTTCCCTGAATCCATGGTGGGTTATTCAATACAGGATGTAACCAGTGAAGAAAAATAAGAATGGGGCAAAGGGAATAAAAAACAAAGCTGTTTTTGCTGGAGGTGAAGATGCCTCTTGCTCAGCCCCCGTGTGTGCCCGTGATCAACTCACAGGCTCTGTGCCAAGGCAGGTCCTGTGTGCGAAGAGGCTCCCGTTCCCGCCGAGCTGTGTGTGGGCACATGGCTGGACTTTGAAAGCAGAGAGAGCTGTGAGGGTGACCTCACACCCCTACGGCACAGACCATCGTATTTCTGCCTGTTGCTGCGTCAGTAAACCTGGAACTGCTGCGCTGGAGACACACGTATGGATGCTGCCCGGCTGCGAGCGGAGCAGCTACCAACACCCATCAGTCAGCAACAGTGGCACCACCATGATGTTCTGGAGAGTGCAAAATCACTCATGTTAGGAGTTTCGTGGACAGCCGAGCCCTTGGTGTCACCGTGGTCCAGGTAGGGCTGGAGATCCCTGCACAGCTGCTTCGGGTTGCGGCCGGTTGCCGGTTTCCGAGCAGTGTGCAGCGTCTGGCAGATCTGCAGCCAACTCCCTTTGAACCCTGGCCTGTCACTGCTCACTGGAGCAATAAACCAGCAAGGGTATTTTTGTTCCTCAAAGCCAGCGGCAGCGTGCCAGGCATCTCCCGTGCCGCAGCAGTACAGCTGCAGCAGGCCCGGCCTCTTCTGCTTCATAAACCTCCTGTGGTCTCAGCCATGAAATTGCTTCCTTAGCCAGAGAGCAGGTCTGCGGTGGGGCTGGAGCTGAGTTAGCAAATCCAGCCCCCTTCACCTTCACCGGGCAGAGCTTGTTTTACAGGTGAATGTAGCCACCCCCCTTCTGCAGCTTCGGGAGGGTTCACTTTAGAGACAGAAATGCGCTTCGGTCACGAGTTCCACGCCAAGGCCTGAGTCAGGCCTGTTATCCCAGCTCACGCCAGAATGTCAGCGCCGGCTGCCCGGAGAGAGCGGCCTGGACATGTGCTTGGTCTCCCTTCCCGAGCCACTCTGACTGGCGGCTGATCTGCAGCGCCGGCAGCAGGCCACGGGCAGCGCCTTTCTGCGCAGAAGGACGGACGTCTGCAGACATTTGCACTCCTCTTTCTCCTCCTTGCAACTCTGTTGACATGAGGCAGATGAACTGCTCCGTGTGTGCCGCCTTCTGGCTTGTAGGTGCGCTGGGTGCTGTGAATCCTCAGAAACAGAATGGTATTTGTGACCACTCCATCCTGGGAGGAGTCTGGAGGAGCTGCCACCTTCCAAAATTCAAGCCAAGCTGTCTGTGCTGACAGGAAGCGTCCTCCACAAGGTGTGCATCAGTATAAGACACAAGATTGCAAAGGGGCTGAGGAATTGGGCTCATAGGGCAATTTTAATGGCCGGATGTTATTTCTGCCCTTCGGATGCACGCAGGGCGCGTGCTGCAGCGTGCCCTCCATGCAGCACACAAGGAGAGGTCCGTGCAGGGCCCTTCTCTGCTTCTCAGGGTGACTGTGAGGTTCCTGCAGTGCTGGAAACCTCTGAGTGGCTGTTGACTCTATTCCATGGGCTGAGAAGGTCCCAGGCGTATGTTCCTGGGCACCAGTACATTGCAAACTGAAGCCAGTAAGAGATGAGATGAGTTTGTTGTGTGTTCAAAGGGGCAGGAGGCCCATGGAGACCCAATTCAGCGTTGTCTTGGCAGGGAAAATCTCCCTGTTGATCTATTGTACCACTTTCTGCGGTGCCTTGTGCTGGGAGCACAGCCACATTTACTCTGAAGCTGCCCATATGTTCACACCATGTCCCAGCGTGACTGACAGTCAGCCAGGTCTCTCGGAGCATCCTGAGACATCCCAGACTAATTCATCCTTTGCCTGTAAATATTCCTCTTATGAGGCTTTGGGGCATGAATTCTCAGCCTGGGGAAGGCCGGAGAAGATGTTGGGGTATAGCAATGTACCTTGAGTAACGGTGTCTGTGACAATATCGTCTGTAGCTTCAGAAAGGTTTGAAAATCATGTCAGGATCTTGCCAACAGCCTGCAGAGAGTGGTCCTGCCAGGGCTAGGCCAAGGACTCCTGGGAGATCAAACACTGGCAAAGCAGCCATCCCTTCTCCCAGGCTCCTAAAGTTCTTGAGACCTCTTAGGATGAAGATGTGGGAGGAAGCAGGACACATCCCAGACCCATCATCACACCTTGACAGAGAAGGGAGCAAGCCACACATCTTCTGTGGTATCTATGGTATCTCTGCACCCCTGCTTTCCTCAGACCGCGTCTGCTCTGGGCTGGAGGCGGGTAGACTGTTGCTGAAAAGGGAGTATTGCAGGTCAGTTTTCATTCCAGAAGGACAGGTTGTTAATAGCGGTGACAAGGAGCACACTGGGAGGGACCACGTGCTGGCAGTCCCTCGGGGCTCGAAGCTGCACAGTGGTTGCACAAAAGGGGGTTTGATTGATGCTGAGGAACAGGCAGGTGAGAGAGGAGCACATTTCTGCTGGCTGGCTGTGGGTCTGTTTTGGAAGCACAAAAAAGCGCCACAGCTCTGAGACTTCAGAGTACTATTGTTTTTGAAACAGGAGATTTGCTGGCACAGGACTTTTCACCTGAGAAAAGAAGTCCCTTTTCCTGAATTGACATTTCCCCGATGGGAAAAAAAATCTTATTAAAAACCTTCCAACTCCCTGGAATATTATTAGATGGAGGTAGATATGCCTGGGGAGACTTCTCTCCCCTGCTTTGCATCCAGCCCTTCTGTGTCGGCCACAGGAGTGTTTGCATTCAAAACGTTTCCTCCGAGCCTCCTCCGAAGGCAGCCGTGCGATGCTCCTGGTGCTCACAGCTCCAGCGTCTGCCTCTCGACCTGGAGCTCCCTCCTCCCCGAGCTCTCTCGCTTCGTTAGCGGCGTTGCTCACAGGAGATTACGAGCGCTGCCGGCTCCCATGGTTTTGTCTGGTGGCTTCGCAGGCTGATACGACCTGTGTTATCACCACTCGGCAAACACAGCTGAGGTGTCGGTTACTGGGAGACTCTCAGCCCAGCTAATCTAATTTTTCAGTAGGGAAGTTTTCCTGAGAGTTCCAGGGAGTATTTATCTGCCTGCCCTCCTGCTCCAGCCCTGAGATGGGAGGATTGTGTTGCTCTTTCTCTTGCAGCAAGACTTATTTAGGGGGTTCCTGCTCCCTGCTTCCTCATTTGGGTGTGTTAAAGCTGTTCTAAGAGACTTCACGACAAGAGAAAGTCTCAGCCTCTATCAGCCTGTCTGTGCCAAGGAAAAGAAAATCATATGAATGACCGATGGTGTCAGCTGGGAAGTTTTAACATGGGGAGAGCTTTTTATTTTAGAACCTTATTGTGTCGTTGTTTTTCTCAGTGAGTATAAGCTTTGCCACCACACCTGCAAAGTAGGAATATTACTGTCTTGCCAACGATGAGTTTAAATTCCAGCCATAAAAGCCGGTTGGGAAAAGCCAGTGCTAGCAGGGGTGGCTTACCTAAGATAAATTTGATGGATCTGGCAGGTTTCTGAACCTATCAAGGTCCAGGTTTCTGGACTGTTGTGAAGGTGATGATCAAAGCTGCAGTTGGGAATAGGACCAGGTATGATGAAGGGCAGTAGAAGTACTGCCTGAAATGGCTGCCCAGAGAAAAGTGAGAACAGGGCAAGTTCACGTGATGCTCCTCAAGTGTTTTGCAGGGGAGCTTCTGAGTGTGATGTGTTCAGTTAGGAAACCTCCCAGGAGTCATTGTGTGGTCTCCTCTTGGACCTCGGTAAATGTGATATAAATTTATCGCAAGCTGAGCTCAGCTTGCGCAAGGGTTTAAATCAGGCCAACATGGCTCAAATTCTGACCGTAGCTGGGAGAAGAACCAGTGTCTTCAGCTGAGCTTTAATGCACCCTTTCCATCCCACTGGAGCATGGGATTATTTGCAATTTCCAGAGTTTTCTGCTACTTGAGTGAAGTCCTCAGCCAGGTGGGTACAGCGCAGCAAGTATCTGCGAGTGCTTCATGCACCTCCACCCTTTCTCTCCGCCCAAGTATTAATTATTGTTGAACTGGTCCTATAATATTTAATTGCCACCTTGACTCCCCTTTTCATCTCCTCCCTTCTTAGGTGTCTCTGTGCCTCTTGCAGGCTGGCCCTCACACTTTTCCCATTCTCCAAATCAGCTCCACGCCTTAACCCTGCGCAAGAAAAGCCTGTCTTCCTGCGAGCCGAGCCCCAACTGAGCCCATGCAGCACCAGCACCACGTGACACCGCTGGAGGCCGTGAAGAGTCTGCAGCCTAGTTTAGACCCCAGAGCCGAGGTTGGTCGCTGGAGTTTGCTTTCGAGTTCTGCTGGCAAATGGCAGCGAAATTGTTTGTTGGGTTTTCGTGGGATTGGGCTGCGAGGTGCTTGTGGGCCTGGAGAACAGCCGCTGAGTTTGCCACTTCTCTCTTCCTGCATCAGACTGACGGTGGGTGATGTTGTCACTGGTGTAGCCCCGAAGCAGCCCTGTGTCAAGTAACCTTGACTTTCTGTGGTTCATAAAGGGCACGTGGCTGTGTGAAGAGCCAGCTGGTTTCTGACATGCTCATTTGCAGCTTGTGAACTACAAGTTCCAGGCCGTTTGGCTGCCCAGGGCCTCCTGGCTCTGGGCTGAAGCCGTGGGCTGGGCTGGGGAACCTCCCCTGGCCCCTGCTGATGGCAGCTTTCACCCAGGGCAAACCAGCTGCTGTCTGCAGCTCTCCAGGCTTTCCCCAAGGACAACACTTCCATAAAAGACTAAAAGAACCTGCCTGACTGGCTGTCCTGGCCACTTTCCACAGCCCAGCACTCCTCCCAAGGCTGGGTCGTGTGTCCTACATCTGAAGGCTGGGGTAGCAAATGGGGTCAGCAAACCTGCACTTGGTCCTGCTGTGCATGTCTGGAAGCAGGAAGAATTTAGAGGACAAATCCTCTTATGGTTCTCTTGACTTCAGAGGCCCTGCCCTAGAATTACAAGCTTTTCAGGTGCAGAAAATATCAGGTGAGGTGCTGAGATAGTGAGTTATTCAAGGTGGCGTTAAACACGGATGGGCACAGATCTCACCCACAAGATTTGGGACAAGAGTTTGTAGGCTGGGATGATGAGCAGGGAGGGGGAGAAGAGGGGACAGTTGTGTCCTCCAACGGGAACAGGGCTGCTCTGCACATCCCGAGGGGTTCCTGTGCTAGTGCTGCCACTGGCATTGCCATGGGAAGGCAGCCCCTTAGCACCAACAGGCAGCTCTGACCTTCACTGGTAGGACCAGGCTGCCATTATATCCTTTAACTAGCTTTGGTATTCTCATTTTAATTGTATATTGATACATTTAAAAATGAATGTCTCAGCAGTCCTTTGATCCCAATGAGTCTCTCCAGCTAAAGCCCATTTAGGGCTCCTGGCTGGTCCCTCCTCCCAGCCTCTGGAATATGCTGTGACTTTTCTCCAGGCTGGCTGAAGGAAACGCCTCAAACGCCTTTTATCCTGCGGTTGCAGCCAGCCGAAGGACCAGAGCGGAGGCTGAGCCAGGGAGCCCAAGCAGGACTTTGCTTATTGCAGGGAAATTTGCACTGTGGCTGATACCAAAGCCGCCTCTGGGCCACCAAGAAACTCTTCTTTGATACACTGAGCGTTTCCATCCCTCCCTCCACCCACCAGGCCTGGAGAGGGCTGGCTGGTTCTGCTCAGCCGCCTCTGGCAGCAGGATCTGCGGGCTCTTTGCTGCACAGAGCAGCGTGCAGGAGCACCTCTGGAGCTCGGCCATGCGACTTATCGGCGATTCCGATACGCAATATACAAACGGCCTCCCAACGCAGCTCCTGCTCCAGGGGGCTCTCTGGCAGCCGGCTCCTAGCAGTTACCGAGTGCCATCTGTTGACTGAAGAGCGATGATGCAAAAAGTGGAGAGAAGCCAAAGTGAAGAGGGGTGAAGTGCACTTGGGAGAAGTGGCAGCAGGGCTCTGAGTGGCCTTGGAGGAGTTTCGCAGAGTGCGAAAGGAAAGGGAAGGAGGGTTTCAAGCCAAAGCAGTTCCTGCTGGTGGCAGGGCTGAAGAAGGGATCATAGAATCATAGAATGGTTTGGGTTGGAAGGGACCTTTAAAGGTCATCTGGTCAAGGATGCCAGGAATGCTTCTTGGAGCAGTCGGGTTTGGGTTTATTGAGGAATCAGATTCTTTCCATCAGCCTTTGTGTAAGACAGAGAGGCAGAGAAGGAACAAGTAGTCAAAATGTCGGGCAATACTTTCTGCAAGCTGCTTGGTGCTGTTCTGGAGCGGGGAGAGCATCAGCTCCTATCAGAGAGGGTTCTTTGTGCTGGAGCTGAATGGGAGAGGCTTTCAGCGCACAGCTGGAGAAAGGGACTGCTTCACCATCAGGAGCACCAAATGGACAGGTCATTGCCCTGATTTCCTTCCCTTGCCCCAGAAAAGTCTCCAGCAAACTTGGCCCTGAGTGGAAAGCAGGGCTTCCAAGTAGGCAGCCGGGAGCTGTGCTTAAGGCAGACGAGCCAAGCCCCGGCACAGCACAGCCCTGGCATGGCGACGCAGCAAGAATCCCCTTACGCCCCCTTGATCCCTCCAGCTTTCAGGCTTTCCTGAAGACAAGCTGCTGTCTGTTCCAGGGGCTTCCCCTTCAGGGGCTGCAGTGGTTAGACAGAGCTGACACATTTCTCTTTCCATGAGGCAGACACTGCAGAGCCAACCTGGGCTATCGAAGCTGGGTGTGCCCCACGGCTTCTGTGCTGAGGAAGCTTCAGAAGCCAGTCCACAGCAGCCAGCGCACAATGAAGAGTCCAGAACTGGGCCGTCCTTCCTATTAAACATCTTCTGGTGATTTTAGATGAAAAGCATGGATGTGCTCCAGCCACCGAGGTGCTCCTGTGAACAGGGCTCAGTGTGTCCTGGGGCCCTGCAGGACCCCTCAGCTGTCATGCATCCTGCACGCCCTTCTCACTGGAGTGGAAGGCTGAGGACCATCTTTGGCTCCTCTCCTTCCCAAGTGGCAGACCTCTGGGTATTGGTGCCGATGCTGCCCTGGAGGGAATTGCTGCTCTCCAGACATTAACATAGGTATTTTGGGGCTCTTCATGCCTGTGGCTCTGGTCATTGCTGGAAGAGCTTGGCCACACCATTGACAGCAGCAGAGCCCTAAGGTGCCATGGCTATAAGGTCTGTAGAAACTCCTTGCGAGGACTTAGCGTAAGCCTTGACAACCTGGGCATGACATGGTCCCCTAACTCCTGCGTGATCCATGGGGCTCTCTGTGCAAAGGACTGGGGATAATGGTGAGGGTCTTTGTGTTAACCTGGACCTGGGTGTTGGCAGCGTGTGCGGACTCCTCGGGCCCAGGGACGTGGCCACCATACAAAGAGGACAATGCACCATCACTGGAAAAAGTGTTTCCGCTGACTCCCTGACTCAGCCCAGCAGCATCTCCCAGGGCTGACCTTGTTTGTCCCTGTGGCCGCCAGCCCAACCAAACCCAGGCCATCCCTCCACCTCCAAATGGACTGTGTCAGCTTGGAAACCCGAGGCAGCACCATCCTCCCAGGGCAAAGGAAGGCCCCGCATGGCTCCGCACCTCCTGCACAGGTTCGTCCGTCACAAACCTCTTGACAAGCTCTTAGGCTCTGGCAAGGCTCTTGTGTCTTTTTCCCAGTTTTCCATCCACAGCAAAGTCTTCCATTTCCTTCATCAAGCCTGAATCCAGAGGCACTGCCTGGGAAAGGGTTTCAATTTCCTTTCATCATGTGAGTAGCTGCTAATTAATGTGGGTCGGTCTTTCCCTCTAAGCGCTTTTACTAAGCCGCACTTCCAGCTCCTTCCAAGCCTTAGTCCTGATCTCCTGTAGCTGGAGTTCTGCAGATTCAGAGTTCTTCAATGGCTTCTGAAGGCTTCCTTTGAACTATCCTGCGTTTCAGGTTGAACTTTCTGGATTTTCTGAGCAGTTGTCCTGCCCGAAGGCCTTAGAGAGGAGAGGTACCAGTGGTGGGTCTGCTCAGGTGTTCTAACATAAACACAGCAGGGCCCTCGGTAAGGTTGGGGTCCTGGGTGCATCAGCCCTTGGGCAACAAAATATTCCCCTGTGTGTTTCCATCTCCCACTTGCCTCTTGCTCCATCTGGGTGATAGAATCTTGGAATCATAGAATCACAGAATCATAGACTCAGAATCATTTAGGTTGGAAAAGACCTTTAAGATCATTGAGTCACAGACCTGGGAGGCTGAGGGAAAGGCAGCCAGTCTGCGCTGAGGGAGGACACAGCCCACAGCCAGGTCACAGTGCTGAGATAAGGCTTCCAGTGCGGCAAACTAAGAGGCAACAGGTGAATGCTGCCTGTTCTTCCACAGCCCCGCTATTGGTGACTCTTCTGGGAGTCATTTTGACAGCTTTCAGTTGGGGACTTACAGGAGACCCCTCTCCTTTGACTGTGTGTTGTCTCCAAGTTGTGTGCCACTGGTCATGCCCACCCCGCGGCATTGCTTCTGCTCCCTGCCTCAGAGAGAGGCACTTCTGAAAAGCAAGGAATACTGAAATTAAGCAGAAAGAGGCAAGTCTGGCCCTTGTTTTCCTACGAAGGCTCGTGCACACACTCGCCCTCAGGAGACATCCAGGACCATGGCTCCTCTCCTGCTCCCTTGGCGGGCGTGACGCCCACCCTGCGTAACAAATAAACCAACCCCAGGAACGGCCACGAAGCGAAGTCAAGCTGTTCCCCTGATCCATTTCTCATTGTTCACCCGGCTTTTCCCACTTTGAACGAGGGCTTGTGGCATCAGGAAGTTAAAAGGAGTCAGGAGGGGGGTGGAAAAGGGGAGTGTTTCTTTTAAAAAGAGAGTGAGGTTGGAGAGGAGGACACAGGCACTCCAAACCCTGTCTGCGCTTGGTATATTAGGCAGCCAGTGCTCTTGGCTGGGAGCCCAGACGAGGCTTTTGTAATCAAAACATGATCTTGTGTGCTGTGCGACCAGTGCTGAGAAAGGCCGTCTGATGGCTCTCCTCTTTTAGCTCTGCTCTGGAATCCGCCGGGCTCCACCGCCGACGTCCAACATGCACCGAGCTGTGAGTGCTGCCTTTGTGGGGCCTGGGAGGGGCGCGGGGCGGCGGGGTCCCTCACCCAAAAAGGCCACGGAAGGACTCGCGCTCGCTTCCTTCAGGGTGGCCTTTTGGTGGCTGTGGCTCTGTTGTTGTTTTTGTTCTCGCCTGGCTGCCGGCAGGCACCGGCAG
>VWZK01015323.1:333400-380236 GCA_013396935.1 Baryphthengus martii | reverse complement strand
TGGGGGGGGGGTTGGGGGGGCCGGGGTTCGCGTGTCCGTCGCCGGGGCAGGTTGCGGCGGCTGGCTCAGGACAAAGCGTCTCCCGGGTGGGTGGGAGGCTGGGGAAGGTAACAAACAAACCCGGGCAGTGCTGGATGGTGCCTGTCCCAGCAAGGGCTTCGGCCGCAGCTGTCAAGCCAGAGGATATTTCTTAAAAGGAGCGAATGCGTTCGCTTACGCAGAAGAGCGGTAGCTACGGGCCCCGCTCCTCTCTCGCTTCCCTCCCCCCGCACCTTCTGTCTTTCTCGCTTTTCCAACCCCGCTGCCTCCGAGGTCTCTGGCAGCGGCAGCAGCGATAGTAGAAGTCTGTGGGAGAACGCTGCAGGCAGCAACAGCCTGGAGCAGGGTGTCCCTCCAGCCCCCGGTGAGCTGCGCAATGAGTGTCTGTGCCACTTTGGAGCAGGGGGTACGACAGGGCCAGATGTCGTCATTTCATCGAAGCACGAAGCCGCTCGCTTTCCGTTTCTCCTTTCGTGACATTTTTATTTGCGATAGAGAGAGGCCTCTCGTTCTGCTGCCTGGCTCTCTAGGAGGCATCGGGCTCGGCTGCTTTCAGATTCAAGTCATCGCCCGTTTGCCTGCCAAAGCCATTTATAACTCCCCCGTCACTGTGACATACGGGAACCAGGGCTCCCCGGAAGGGCTTGACTCTGGGGAGGGCACCATATAGCCCCTTCTCATCCTGAGCATCAGCTCCAGCACAGGCTGGGGTGGCAGATTCGTTCCAGAAGCAGAGGAGAGGGCACGTCCCCCTGTTATCTGCTGGCTCGGAGCGGCGGCTGCTGAGCAAACGCTGACTTGGCTGAACCGTACAATGGGTGAGCCCCTGCGAGCTGCTGCGTGGGCTCGACGGGCCGCTCGGCGCTTCTGCATGCAGCGGGTGCTCGGCGGGCCCGGGGGGAGCGGGCTGGGGACCACCTCCCATCCGCAGCGCCCCAGCCTTGGCTGAAACAGGTTGTGCAGAAACAAACACCTTAATGGTTTTGTTAATAAAGGGGAGGAGAGGTGCTGAACAACAAAACTTTCCTCCCAGTGACTTGTTTCCAACTGGAAATGGAAAGAACCCTTCCCCCCGGCACTAGCTGTGTTGCAACGTAGACAAAATACTGACAAACGTACAATCTCGCGCAGAGAGAGCGAGCGGCCCGACAGGTCCTTTCCATCCTTTGCCTTTGAACAGAGAAGAGCACAAATACAATCTCTGCAGGAATTTTTAAATTCTTCCTGAGCCGGCAGCTCTGTCAGTCTTCCTTCAAAGGAATCTGAAGATGAAAGGGGTGTGTTTCAGGGCATGCAGCACTTTGATCCCACCCTCCAGCAGCCAACACCCCAGCGCTCGGCAAACAGCAAACCTGCCAATTTAGCGCTCAGAAAATCGCTTCTGTTCAGGTAAACACTGAATTCAGCTTTAATCAGCCTTGCAAAACGGCCATGAAAGTGCATCCACCCACACAGACCGAGTCACCCCCTTGACTGATGGCAATGGAAAAACGTGTTTCGTTCTCCCGCAGACCTGGACAAAATCCCATTGTCTGGCAGGAGAATGGCTGGAGGTGGTTTAAATGTCCCTGTTGTTCCACCTGAACACAAGCGCTGTCTGTGTCCTGGCAGAGCCGCCCTCGGCAGAGGCTGTTCAATTGGCACCGAGAAAACACCCCTCACTGGGGGCACGAGTGAAGATGTGCTTGTGTGGGATCTACTTTAGCAAACCGGTTCTTCTGCCTATCTGGCTCTGGACGTCCAGCCTACCCCCTCTGTGACGGTGTCGCTTCTTCAACCTGTAGTCCCTTTCTCCAAAGAGCATTACGTACGAGACTTCTGCCCCCATCTTCTACCCTAATCTTCGCAGATCGAGCCCAGGTCTGCTGGATGAGAACTGAAATGGTACTACCTTTGGGGATTTGCCGTGGAAAGCCCTGAAAGGAAGACCCAGCAACGTGGGGATGCGCAGTGGTTCCCCAGCCAGATCCCCTCCTCCGGAGGTGAGCACCTGCTGTGCACACAGAGGATGGTTTGCAGCCCTGCTTCCCAGGAGGCTGGTGGCACTTTGGAAATGCAATGATGGATGCTAACCCCTGGATGAATTCCCAGGGGCCACCTGGAATTATTTTCCGAAGGGCCAGCTGATGAAAGGTGCCCACATTCTTACTTGGAGTCCATCTCTCAGGTAGCTGAGAACCTCCCTAGGTTGAGGAGGTAATTCCTGCAGCTCATCTCAACTCTTGCGCTTTCAGATGGGCAGGATATTCCCATCCTGGAGAAAAGCCACATGACATAGGAGAAACCAAGGGTCAGGTTCCCAGTGCCTTAATTTTGCTTTGTTCGATGCGTTGGCACACTGTAAACACACACCTTCAGGAGTCTTGAGCCCCCGGACATCACTGGATAGAGCTCACCAGTGTAGCTGGGAACGTGGGGCAGAGCCCAGAGTCCCACTTCTGGGCTACAGCATCTGTGGCTTTACTCTGCCTTCGAGCCATGGGCTTCTCACTGCACCTTTGCTCGGTTTGAGGAGGGCTGTGTTTGATGGCACCCCTCCAACCCTCCTCTGCTGCTCCAGTTTTTCTTCTGGTGACCTAATTAGGACCGGGCAAAAGGCAACTGAGGTCTCCAGGAGAAACCTCCCCTCCCAGGAGAAGGGCTTTGCAAGCCTGTTGGCTACAGCTCGAGGCTGGACCCTGGGGAGCCCGGCTGCCTGACTCACCACCGGCACGAAGGCACCCGCGGCACGACGAGCGTCGGACCAGATCCCGTGTCCCCAGCTGCCGAGGCTGGCCCCGGCGTATCCTCCCTGAAGGAGGTCACAGCTCCTGTGCCGTGAGGAACGAAGGAAAAACCCCTCCTGCCTCTGCAGGAGCTCTTGGATGCTGCCGAGCCCATGGCAGAGGATGCTCTGGGGGGTTTTGTCCTTGGGGTGGGCACAGCCAAGAGCAGTGGGCCTGGAAGAGGGGAGGGCAGCAGGAATACTCACTTGCAGGGGAGCAGCGGTGACTGGCTCCCGTGAAAATGGGGAAACCAACGGTTGTCTTGAGGGTCTTGGTGATTTTAGGAGGAATTTGATAGGAAGCCAAGAGGGATGGACAAAAAACGTGTCCTGCCCCTGCATTGCAAGCAAAACCACTTTACTGGTTTGTGGAATTTTAATCAGTTTCATTTGCCAGTTAACCACCTATGAACCACCGATTCTGGTCTTAAAGAAAAATAAACCCAAACACACCCCTGATTCCCTCCCAGCACTGGCTCGGAGCAGCGATGTCAGCAAAGGTTTCACAGAGGTTTGGGGTTCCTTTTCTCCCCTCCTCAGTCCCAGCCAGCTCCGTGTGAGCGAAGGAGCGGGGACATGCGCTCTCTGCGGTGTGCAGATGCCATCCTGATAAGGGGAGCACAAAAATTCGGTTTGAAAATAAACCTGTAGTGCCTTGGAGACCTCAGCCTCACCACCTTGCTCTGCGCGTAAACGCCGGGCAGAGTCTCGGCGATGTGCTCACCTTGCTGCGGTGAGCTGACGCTCGTCAGCGCTAATTTTCACCAGGCACGGCTGCCACTAGAATTAAAAAAATCCAATTTGTTATCCCCTGTGGTAACCAAGGAGCTCTCTGAATGTAAATGGAGGGGAGCTGATGTGCCTGAGAACAGCTGACCCAACAGTCAGGAGAGGTGTCATTTACCACACGTGGCTGAGCGGTGTGTGAACTCTGGAGCCTACAGATGGTCATCGAAGTGGGGCATCAGCTTTTTGCTCTGTCTACTTCATTACTGAACAAAAATTGTGAAAAAAGAAAAGGCCAGTTCTGTCAGGAAGAAGTCAATTTACAAGATAGTGTATTCTTTTTGATGGAGAAATGGTGGGGAAAGACTCTTCTGTTTCCCTTACTGTCCTGAGCGGGTTTCACCCTGTGGGCATGAAGACTGAGCAGAGCTTTTCTCCTTCTGTTTCCAGGACGCTGCTGTGGAGGATGCCGTGTTAAGGAAGAAAGAGCAGAAAGATGTTGAACTCGACAAGAAAATCTTGGCGCTGCGAAAGAAGAACGAAGCGCTCATACGGAGGTACCAGGTAAGTCTGCAGGTTCTTACCCTCCCCAGCTCCCTTCTGGAATCCTCAGCTCACAGTGTGATGAGGATGGTTAGCGGTCAGGAGATACCCAGCCTGGCTTGTACCAGCTGCTTTGGGTGACGTGGGAACCCAGAGCTCTCTCTGTGGGTTTATCTTTTTCCATGAGTGTCTGCAGATAACATCTGTAGGCATCCGGGTCCAGGCTGATGATGAGGATACATGTGTGTGTTTCAGGAAATAGAAGAGGACAAAAAGCGAGCTGAGCAGGAGGGAATGGCTGTTACCTCCAGGAGAGCCAAGCAGGACGGGCTCACTATCACCATCACCAAAGCTCACAACGTAAGTGCTGCATCTTCTCCGCCACTGGCAGCTCTCGCTCCAGCCCTACCTCAGCAAAGGGACGTTTCTGAAAAGAGAGTCTCCACAGCAAAGCTCCTGCAGGTGCAGGACAGAGCTCCTCAGCCCTTGGACAGGGTGTGAAAACTCTGCAGGGATGTGTGTTCAGAGTGGTTTTAGCTGATGCACATAAATTTCCTGCTGTGTGCAGGCGCCTGTACCCAGCACGTGGAATTAACAGGGAAACAAATGTGTGAACTTGGCCCTGGGTGTGTCCCAGGAGTCAACATGGCTGCAGATCCGTAGGCAAACTGTACCAGGTGTGTGTGTCACTGGAGGCATCAGGAACGCCTCCGGGAATGCCGGTAGGCTGGGCAAAGTCTTGGTCTCCTTAGGCTTTGTGAGTGAGCAAAGCAAGTAGCCCTTGGTTGCTCTGGGGCTTCCCCACAGCTGGGACAAAGGCTGCAGGTCCCAGATTTCCTTTCTCACTGGGCCAAATCCATGTCTGACAAGCCCTGCCCACCCCTCCTGGCAGCGTGGGGCTTGCTAAACCACCCGGTCCCCCCGGGTGAAGTCCTCTGGCAGAGCTGGGGCAGAGCTCTGCACTCTGCGCTCCTGGGCTCCTAGATCCCGGCTGGTGCGTTGCTCACTTCTCAACCACGCCCCGGCCCGTGCTTTTCTCTGGAGGTGCGCTGTTGCACACGTTTTTCTCTCATACAGGACCTGAAAGATGCAATTACCCAGACTGAACACTATGGACAAGATAGCCCAGCCCTCTCGATGGTGAGCACCACCCTCAGGAGCCAGCCACTTGGCTTCCAAGGCCACCTCCATCAGGACTTAGGCTCTCCTGATCTAACTCAGAGTGCTGCAGAAAGAGATGAGGATGACATTTGTTTCCCATAACTCTGGCATTTTAGTCTGAAATGTCACATTTGTAAGTGCAAAGGATTTTCCAGACCCGCTGTAATTGTGGGTTTTGCTGCCAAGCAGACAAGGAGCCCCTTGTTCCCCTGGCACGTCCCGGCAGGGTGCCGGGCACAGGAAGCTTCCTCGGGGCAAGGCCTGGTCAGTAGCTGGGCTCCCGGCTCGTGTGCAGGTGTGTTTGGGGAAGGGAATCCCCCTGGTGAGCCGAGGGGTTTGCTAACAGGAGCCATTCATTTTCCAGGACAAAAGGGTGGTGAGCGAGAAATGGGGGAGCCCCTGCCCTACGAGCCCTGGGTTCGGCATTGGCAGCGAGGAAGAGGAGGAGGAGGAGGAAGCAGATCACATGTTCACATTCAGGATGGGGAAGAGGATGCAGCTGGCTGTTACCATGGACAACAAAGCCAAGGTGAGCAGGGAAGAGGATTCCTCCTACACTGCAGCCTCTTGACTTAAAAAGGGGCTTTTGTTCTGCCTCTTACTTGAGCTTTGTGCTCAGCGTGTTCCCGGTGTCCCCTCTCTGAAGGGAATAGTTCCCTTTCTGCTCCTTTTCTCTCAGTCCTTCAGCACAGCCTCAGTCCTCATCACACACTTCCCTCTCCATCTCTGATTCACAGGAATCACCCCCCAGGCCTTGCTAAGCCTCCCAGCCATGCCTAGCCGGTTCCCCTTCTGAGAGATCAGGCATCTCATTGCACCCCTGGGCTTGTTAAATGGTGTTCCTGTGCCTGGAAAGGGGATGGAAACCAGAGGGAGCTGGGACAGATTTAGCTGCATTACTCCCCAGCTATTCCCAGGGAGCCAGTGATGTTTGGTGGTAAAACCAGCATCATCTCTCCCTGTTACTGAATTCCAGAAAGCCATAAATGCAGAAGAAAAAACAGTGACACTAATATCTGTTGCAGCTGCCAGGGTGATTGGCAGGAAAGGTGACCCAGTATTTGCAGACTTAATTAATTGTGTGAACAGGCAAAAGTAATTGAAGAAGATATTTAAATCCCAAAACATCTCCTCCTGGGCTCTACCCCATCCCTCGTGGAGTCTGTACATCCAGATACAGCGGTCCCTGTGGCAGCTTCGGCACGTCGGGATTTATTTGGGTTTGATAAAACTTTGGCGGTTGGTATGGGCAGTATGTTCACAGGAGCACGTGCCTCTCTGAGCTTCTTGGAGTTTATCTCTGGGAACTGATCTTGATCTCACTGGGGTTAGTGAGTTGGGCCACTCAGATAAATAGGAACATGGAGCAGAAGTGCCACTTTCTTTGGAAAAACGTAGTATCTGTGTGCACAGGTGCAGCTGTGCGGGAACTCAGGGGAGCTCTCTAGCTAGAGAGTCTCTGCAGGGGTTATTTCTTGCTGTTGAATACATTCCAAAAGAATACAAGAGGCAATCTTACCTACTTAGTAAGACTAAGAAGATAGCAGTGAGATAGTGGGAGACAGGACACCCAGGTGAGCACAGCCCCTTTGTGCTGACCCTGCCGATGTGAAGGAGACACGAAAGCCTCGGCGGGGACACTGGGGCGGACGAGGTCAGCCCCTGTCACTGTCTCCGTCACAGGAAGAGGAAATAGTGGCAGCAAACAGTGCTTCCATGGGTCCAGTGTCGGGCACAGCAACGTGCTTGGCCCAGAAAACCAGAGTGGGCTTTTTGGAACTGAGGTGCAAGCCAAAAACATTCCCCAGGGTATTGAAGGGAATCCCCACCCTTCCTGCTGCCCCGGTGCACTGGGGTAGGAGCGCTGGGAGCCTTGGCTGTAAACAAGAAGCAGGGAGCTGCTCCTCCCTCTGAGGCAGCTCAGAAATAGTTTTCTGATTTTGTGCCTCGAATGCCTTTTCATTTCTGTCTCCCCGTGACCCAGTTACCCTTTCTTTCCAAGAAGAAATGGGCTGCAATCACTGTGCCATTATAAAGTCATTATATGTTACCTTGAAGGAACTGCATCATTTAGGAAATAATACACCTTTCAGAAGGATTTTTCAGGAGAAGGGGACTGAGGCCTCTCATTTCCTTTGTTCCAGAGAGATTACTGGTATTTCGAACATCCCCTTCAAATGAAATCTCGTTCCAGCACAACCCAACCACCTCCTGATGTAAGGGGGAAAATTCTGTTTTTCTTATAATAGCGGGTATGCAGAAATTCAATCATCCTCGTTACTGACAGAGGTTTACAGTGAAATCCTTGAGAGTCTCCTCCAAGGTTTCTCACAGCTGTCAGAAATATATGTACTGGGGGAGCTTGTACTGGGAGCAATTCCATCTGCAGAGTGAGTGGCTCTCACAGACGGGCTGCATCCCCCAGAGCTGTTTCCATACCCTATAGCTCAGCAGCCAAGTCCTAGGTGGGGATTTGCATCAACGCAGAGCACTGGCAGCTAAATCGCATTACAGCCCTAAACTCTGTGCCGCTGTTTTTTCAGCATGGCCAATTAATAGACCTCTGAGATTTTTCTGCTGGAAACACAGAGCACTGTGGAAACTCCCCATAAGCTCCTTGTTCCCTGGTATAAATGTATTTGGTTGCATTAAGTGCCTTTCACAGGCCTCAGAACACCCCCCCCTTCCAGGGTCTCCTGAGTGTTGGTGTAAAGCACAACCCAGCAGCCCGACTTGATGACAGAGGAAAACTGATTTATTGGTGAACGTTCCAGTGGCATCAATCCAGAACCTTCCTTTAGTTACTGTAAATATAGTTCTCAGAACGGACGAGTAGGACGAGCATGGGACTGGAATGGGTGAGAGGGAAAAGCTCTTCGGATGTTGGACAAAACTCGTTGATATCGCATGAAGTACAAGCTTATTTGTTGCTGCTGCCCTGTTAATTCATCCTCTGGGCTGCTGGAGATTAAAAGAGGGTTGATAACTTGCTTCAGTGTCCCAGTGAGCAAAACTTCACCAGGTGTCCCAGGAGAGACTTGTCTTGGTGATACCAGGCTGACTAAATTGGCCACCACCATCCTTCCTATGACCACTGCAAGGTTCGAGCAGCAGAGTAGCTGGGCTGTGCAGAAAACTCTTTACTTCAGTCCTAGATATCTGTAAAGTGAGAAGCTCCAGGGAAAAGGCAGCTGGAAAATTGCATGAACTGGACACAAGTCTGGGTTTTTCCTTTGCTCCCCATGTTCTTTTCCCTGTCGCTCCTCAGATGGGCATTTTTAACATGGCCTTTGCAATCTGGAGCATGCCTCAGACATGAGATGGGTACGTCTCCATCTACAGTTTCTCAGTGAACTGCTGCAAGGGAAGCAACGTCATTTTGCCTGCCTGCAGCTACCTAGCTAGGGCCAGAGTCTGGAAACTCATGTGGGCAGTGAGTGTGCTGGGGTGGCTCTGCCAGGCACTGCTGGCCGCTGGGCCCCACTCTCCCTCACTGCTGGCTCTGCACCGGTGCTTTCCTTGCCCAGCATCCCTGGCTTTGCGTGCTAGCCCAGCAAGGGCCAGCATTTCCCAGGTGGGGAGAAGCAATCTAGGAAATCACTGATATTCTGAAAATAATAAACAAGCAGAAGAAAACACGTGTTGGCACATTAAGCAGAATGTGCCTTCGGGTGTCACGTCTTGGCCAGCAGCAGTGCAGGGAGGGAGGGAGGGAGAGGGGGAGAGGGGATATTACCTGGAAAAGCGGGTGGTCGCACATGTCTGGCTCTCAGAGCTCTGCTAAACAGGTATTCCCTGGCTCAGCCTCTGAGCCTGCCTTGCCATCTGCTCAATAACCTGCAGGTCTCTCGGCTTTGCCAAGGCGCCAGCCTTCCTCCGGTGCCTTTTGGCAGCTGATGGCCCCAAGAAAGTGTTGCCTCCCTGTAAATCCAGGGGTGCACTTTGGGGCTCCCATCCTGCTGACAGTGTCTGGGGACAAGGTCCCCTGCGTTGGTCCTCAGGTTCTCAGGTAGCGGCTTTGCTGTTGCTTGCACTCGGGGCTCATGTCCCTCCCCAGGAAGGACCTTCTCAGATAGTAAGCGATGTAACCACCTTCAAACATACCCACCCAGTGCTGGGCCTCCCTGGCAAGAGGTGTTTGTGACCATATTATTTGTCTAAAGGACAGGCTGTTGCCACCTAAACACTGGAGAGCTCTAGGGAACAGCTGTTGACTTCAGCTAGAATTAACGGTGGATGCACAAGTCATGGATTAATGGCTTGTTATTACCTTCCTAAGCCATCACTGGGCTTACTTTTTTAAAAAAAGAAAAAATTAGGTTGCTAAACACCTCGTATTGGTGCTCCGCTGAGAGTAGAGCACGCCCAGCTCTCCAGTTCATCAACTAGGCTCACCAGTATAACCTAGGATTATGTACATGCCTGCTGAGGGCTTAGAAAAGGGAAGATGTATTCCCTTGAATATCCCAGGAAACTCAGGATTATCCCTGGAGCAAAGATATTTCCTGGGAATAATAACGGTTGAAGAATCAATCCACGTACAGCTTCAGCACCACAGTATCTGCCGGGCACGAGCAATTCGTGGTTCCAGACAAAGCCACACCATATTTTCAGCCTCTGAATCATCCTACAAACAGAGCAGGGAGACAGAGCAGCGAGCGGGGAAGAGCCAGTTCCCCAGGGCGTAACGCGTCCAGCTGCCTTCAGAGGATGTCAGCAGATCCCAGCAGCCCTTCCCCAGATATATTCCAGTCATGCCCGACTGGGCCCTGTGCACGAGTCATCCCCGTGATTCCCGAGAGCGTTGCTCGCGCGGCGGGAGAACGCCGCCCGTGATCGGGGCTGTTGGCAGCGCCTGGCTCGGGCTGCAGAGCCCTGGGAGGCAGCAGGCACCTCCCTGCTGGGGGCTCGCTGCCAGGGGAGCAGGTGCTGCCGAAAAAACCAGAGATTCCTTCGTAGAAAATTGCTTTTCAGATTGCTTGGGACGATTGCCCAGGTTGCTTCAAAAGCCGTAAGCGAGGAACAGGTTTTGAGCAGAGGAGAGGCTGGTGTGGGGAGAGAAAGGAGAGAGGTGCAGTCTTGTATTCACCGATTCCAAGCAGGGAGGCTGTACTTCATAGAATCACTGAGTGGCTTGAGTTGGAAGGGACCTTCAAGCTCATCTCGTTCCCACCCCCTGCCATGGGCAGGGACACCTCCCACTAGAGCAGGTTGCTCAGAGCCTCATCCTTTTGTCCCTGCTGTGACTCCACTGACATTTCTGGGGTTCAGTCACAGACCCATGATGTGTGGAGGGCCTCAGAAAAACACTAAGCACTTTTCTTCCGTGTCTTCCATGCACGAGAGAGGTTAGTTTTCCATAGAAAGGGGACCTGTGAAGCGCACACACGGATGTTTATCCCTTCAACCTTTCTAGCTGCGGCAGAAGGCTTTAGCTGGAAGGCTCAGGTCTGCAGAGGGCTGACAGGATTTCTGTTTTCCCTACCTCCTCATGGCAGTGGGAGGGGTTTGTTCCTCCATCTGGAAGAGGCAGGATTCAGTCAGCATAGCTTTGCAAACTGCCCTGTGAGAGGGGTCCATTTCCATAGGTTTTAACGGAAGAGTTAAATAAAACTGTGTTTTCCTGTGTTTATCACAAGGTAAGAGCACCGGCACGGCCCGTTAGTGCTGATACGCAGCAACTGCCTAAAATGACCCTGTTAATCCTCTGTTTCTGCGCTACTAGATCATCTCAGCGGCGCTGCCAAGGTGAGGGTACTCCTGTGGCCTCAGCCATTGCCCTGTGAGCCCAGAGCGGGGAGATTTGCAGCTTCAAATTATCCAGCCTGGCTCTGTGGTCTGAAGTACAGGACCAAGACAGTCTATTTAGAAGGTTAATTTTTCTTCCATCCATGTCCATTAATACTGATTTGCACTGACACAAAGAAAAATCACATTGGTTTCTTTGACTGCAGGAATCCTTTGCTGACCGTTCTGAGTCCAGTCTCCAGTTTCAGTGAAATTTAGGAATAAAATTATAAATCATAGAACATAAACAGGATTTGAAATATTCTTTTCCTTTTATAACATCCTGTGTTTGTATTGGCAATAGTTCTGGCAATGGAAACAAATTCCCTTGGACGTGATGGGATTCAGTCACATTCAGCAACAGGTGCCACTTAATAGCCAAGACCTAAGTGCTTGTGAGCTCCGTGGCTGGCTGAATTCCGCTCTGTACCACCTACTTCTGGTTGTGTGAAAGCCAGAGCTGCAGAAAACAGGCAAAATTACTCAAACTCTACTGGGCTATTAACTGAATTACTTGCATACATCTGTGCACAGGCCTGTGTGCACCCACACACCCAGACGGCTGTAAAACCACGGGGAGTTTTACTTCACAGGTGAAGCTACAGACCTGGACCCAAGAATAGAGTCAGAACATAGCTGAGATGGGATAGGACCTCTGGAGGTCATCTAGTCTGATCCCCTGCTAGAAAGTTATCCTGAAATTTATCTCAGGTTGCTCAGGGCTGAGTCTGGTCAAATTCTGAAAATCTCCAGCGACAGAGATCTCACAGCGTTCTTCAACTTTCTTTGCTGCTAATTTATCTACGGAAGCCTTTCTTGATGACCTTCGCATCTCTCACTTGTTTCAACTCCAGGTGAGCTTTCTTAACTCCATCCATGCATGCCCTGGTCCTGCTCCTATAATCTTTCTTGAGAGCCTCCCCCTTTCCACCTCCCACAGACTCCCTTTTTGCATTTAACTTCAACCAGGAGCAGGCTGCTCAGTCAAGCCGGCCTCTTTTCACACCTCATTTTCTTGTACAACACGAAGCCCTTACTTACGTTCTTCTGCCTTGCCCATGAAAGTCAACTGGGTCTTCTGGGCTCTGCTCCCCTTCAGGCAGCCTCCTGCGGGATCCTGCCACCAATTGCCTGAATGAGTCAACATCTGCTCTCCTGAAGCCCATGGTCTCTAGTCTGCTGCTGGCCTTCCTTACTGCTCTCTGGCTCCTAAACCCTACTGTCTTCTGGTCACTGCTGCCAAAGCTGCTGTTGACCTCCATGTCGTCAACCAGTTCCGAGTGTAGTTCAGTGACCAGGCTGACGCTTCCTGGGCTGCAGCAGCGGGATCACCTGTAACGCTGGGACCGCGGTGGGAGGTGTCACTAAAGACATGCTCCGTTTGTGGAGAGGGAGGAAAGCTGTGCTTTCAGAGCCGGTCAGATTCTGTTTGAACTTCCTGGTTCTGCTCGGTCTCGGATAAAACCACACCTTTCTCAAGACAGATAAACAGCCTAAAACTTTAAAACAGCTCACAGAGTATCTAGGTGTGGGAACCTTTCCAGGACTTAGATCCTGGCTGCAGGTAGAAGTGCCCCTAAATGTCTGGCTCTGGGAGATGCCAAGACAGTTGTAGTCCCTATTTAAATAATTGCCTGTTCTGTTGACTATCAGATTGGCTCTCAGGAAAAACATCTTGAGATCTCTCGGGCTGGCTCACAGCTGTTGGTCCCCGGCAGCAGTCACAGTAGGAGGCTGCACTGACACAAACGTAGAGAACAACATGGAAAGTGCTGGAATGGCACTGAGCAGATTGGCAGCAGAGCCTCGCTTTGAGCGCAACATGTGGCTTCACTTACTTCAAGAGAAGCAGAAATAGTGATAGTCCTACTAAGGGCAGCAAAACTTGTTAGGAGCTGCAGCTGAAATCTAAACCCAGAGCAGTACGTGCTCGAGGGAATGTCTAGAAAGGTTCCCACCATGTCCACACAGCTCTGGCAGAGAGAACCACCGGCAGCGCAGGGACCCGCTCCTCCTCTCACGTGCGTCAGACTAACTCAAGAACCATCTCTGCTGAGACAGCAAAATGACACAGACGCAAAAGGAGAATAAACAAGAGACTGAAGGTCTGGTGCTGGAAATACTCCAGTACCTCCTAAAACATCCATCATGTGATAGGAAGCTCGATGACTGGACGAGCCATAAAAAAGGCCTTGCTGACGGAGGCTGTCTACAGCAAGGCTCCCTCCCTGCAAACATCTGCGCTTCTGGCAGCGCCGAGTGAGGCTGAGCCTGATGCAAGACATCCTGCTATCAGCTGCCAGGGCAGATGCACTGATGCTTGCAGCTCTGCCCTGCACATCAGAGGTCAGTCTGTGCTGTTTGGTTTTGAAACCAAGTTCGTAGCAACAAAGAGTTCCCAAGTTGCACTGGACTTTACTTGGAGGTTTTGAGCTCCTTTGAAATCAGGACTCCAGTATGTGTGGAAGTCCAAGGAGTAAAACAGAGGAAAAGACACCATCCTTTAGAGGGAGAAGCTTCCAGGGTTGGTTCATCCCTGGTCAAGTCGAGCAGAGGACTCAGACAGATGGAGAGAAAAGATAAACATGGAGATGACTTATTAAGTCTCTCATTTCCTTGTAAGGGAAAAATAAAAAGGCACATGATGGAACTGAAAGATGATACTTTTAAACGAGAAAAGGTCGGTGTTTTTGTACAAAAGATGTGCTCGTTTTGTGGAAGCGGCGGCTGAGGGCACTGGCAGGAGCTCAGCCAGCAACAAAGATAATTAATGAAATAAGAACCAGATGTAAATCCATGCAGTAAAGTCATGGACTGATACAGACAGCTGGAAATAATATCTGAAAGGAGTAAACTGCCCTCGTTCAAGGAGCTTATAGATCATTTTTCTAAACTATCCCACTGCCGAATAAATCATTCCAGAAATATGAACACACAATGACTTTGAGGATGATAAATTATCAAGTGTTAATGCGCTTCAGGGCAGTAAGTGCTTTGTAGGCAGGGTTGGAGAGAACACCACTGTTTCCCTTCTCCTTCACCCTCTAGGCCTCTGCTCCAATGTAGCCTCACGTTTTATAGGGATGTGTTGTTTGGTGAGGGGAAAACTTCATGTTTCTTTCAAAGGCACGAATGCAAACCGAGACGTCAGTCGGTGTTCCTGCTGCAAAGCATCTGAAGAGGGCAAATCCCACCCTACCTGAGCTGTGCTCTGTTAAACATGTCTCTCTGGGATTACAGATCCCTTCCAGTAGGATGGCAGCTTTATGGTCTTGGTTTAAAAGACTATCTGGGTGCTGGTTCTGTTCTGTCAGACCAAAATCCTTTGTGGTTTGGGGATGGCCACTCTCTCAGGAAGGACACAGGGCTAACGAGGTGTCATTAACTCCTCCTGTCCTTTCCAGGGCAAGCGGATCGTCAGCGAGAAACGCAGCGAGAGCTTCCCTGGCCCAGGCCGAGTGCCAGACCTGAGCGAAGAGGAGACGGACCATTTGGTGGCTTTCCGGCGGGGGAGGAGGATGCAGATTGCCATCACCATGGATAACAAGGAGAAAGTAAGTGCGCTGGGAATGACTGGACTGCAGCGTATCCGTGGCATCCCCTCGTTCCGCTGGCATGAGACGGGCTGTGGAGACAGGTCAGGAGCCAGCCCAGCCATAGGACTTTGGGAAAGACTATATATTGCTGGTGTGGGGCTTTTCACCATAAAACTCCCCGACTGCTATCCCTGTGAGAGGGGAAAGGTTACAGGCCTTTCCCTTCTCTGGTGCCCCAGCTAGGGCTGGCAGGCTCTTAAATATCCGGGGTCCATAAGAAATATCAGATGCTGTTTTGGGAGGATCGATGAAAGCGCTGCCAGATCTGGGGCACGAATCTCACCTCCTGTCTCTTACCAACTTTGTTTTGGGGCCGTACAGCAGATTGAGTCAGAAGTACTGTCCTCTTGACTCACTGCATGACTTAAAAGTTAACAGAGCTGGGCAATATCTGCCTCTAAACCCAAGTCCTGCTGGGCCTGGCTGTAACCTACTGAGTGAGCTGACTGAACTTTGTTAATCTTTCAAACATATTTCAAATATTTCCTCTCAAATACCTTCCTCTTTAAACACATGGAGGCATGTGATATTTTCCTATTTGAGAGTTTGCACAGATAAGTAAGAATGCCTGCAGCAAACAGGGTCAGCGAAGACTATGGAAGAAAACAACACTTGGTGTAGCTGCCAAACACACCCAGGAACTCTGGGAGGCCTGTGCAGCACCCTCTCTGGGACAGCAGCCAACCATCTGCTAGCTGCCCACGTTAATCTTCAGCTTCTCCTTCTCTCCAGAGTTTACCTGGGCTCTGAAAGCCCATGTGAGCCTTTCTCAGGGCTACCAAGCAGTTTTTTGAATGCCATGAACCTCACACATGCTGCCTGGTTGAGCAGTGAGCAGCAGTAACTCTCCCTCCAGGCCGAGGGTCCACGTTTGTGATTTTGACTCTGCCTGGCTCCTGTCAGCCCCAGAGTGGCCAGGTTCAGAGGGTGTATGAGAGCACGGCTACCGTTGCCCTGGCATAAAGCCCCCTCTGCCTACCCCTTCCTCCATGAGCCGCTGGAGATCCCAGGCTTTGAATCATAGGCTGGCTCAGGAGGTGTGAAGTCCCTAAAGCCTGGCAGGTTGGATTCGCTGCGTTCAACGTTCACTTTCTCAAAGCACAAATGATTTTATTGACCCATTTCACGTCTCCCTTCAGCCATCTCCTCTGCAGGCTTAAGAGACTGACTCTCTTTAGACATGTCTGGTGAAGAATAGTTCTGTATTTTCGATCCCTCTCATTGCCCTTGTTGGTGCCTTTGTTATTTTTACTCCATTCTTTTAATACAAAAGGACCAGAACTGTACGTGGGGTTCGTGCTGCAGGCTCTTGTGGATGTACTCAGGGACATAATAATGTTTCCAGCTTGTTCCCTATTCTTCTCTTAACAACTTTGCATTTTCTTTGCCTTTTTTTTTCTAAATAATCGAGCTAACATTTTCAGAGAACTATTCACAATAACACTGAAATTTCATTCCTGAGTGTTAATCCCAGTTCAGGCTTCATTACTGTGTGTGTATATATAAGAAGGGCATTTTTCTCCTTGTGAGTTGTTTTGTGTTATTGATATTGGATTTCATCCGTAATTTTATGATGCCGGCTTTCAATGCCAAGAGATCTTTTGCAGCTCTTCCCTGGCAAATTGCATTCTTTGCCCTGGATGATTTAGTATCATCAGCAAACTGTCATCTCTCTATTCAGCTCCTTTTCCAGACCATTTATGAGCATGTTGAGCAGCCCATGTTCCAGTGGCACACCCCTGCTAACCTCCTACCACAGAAAGTGGCATTTTCTTGCCACTTTTTGTTTTCCATCCTTTAATTAGTTGTTAATGCAGAAGAAAGACTTCATTTTAATCCCCATATAATACTGGGAGAGCTTGATGGGGTCTCTGTGGTGTCATGTGTTAGGACCTGAGCTGAGACCCCCCAAGTCAAGGATTATCTTTCAGCCTCCTTCTTACACCAGCACGGTCCAGCCTTTGATGCTCTTCACCTCATGCCCCAGTTGGTTCCCTGCTCCTTCTGGGTTATTTGTGCCCTCCCTCCCACAGGGGCCTGTGGCGCGTGGGGGAGAGGATCACGTCCATCACTCCCCTTTGGTAACATCCCATAGACTGGCCACTGTCAAATCTGCCTCCTCCTCTCTGCACTTGCCACGGTTATCCTGTTAAAACATTTGATGGGCATCCTCATTATCCCACATTTTTCTCTTTTTTTTTTTCATGCTGAAATTCAAGAGAAAAAGGAGGAAAAAAGAATACTCCCCCCACTCTCGCTGCCCTTGGTGCTCCCAGCTCACATCACACTGTCGATCCCAGACCACATCACAGCTGGCAGCGCACGGCTGTGGCAGAAGCTGACAAAGAGGAAACGAAAGGAAAAAAAAGCTGTTTTCATGATTTTCTCTTCCGAAACAGACCCAGTGCTTTATATCACCCTGCCATTTTGAAGCTTGGTTGTTTTTTTTTCTTACCCAGTGAAAGACTCTTTCACTCTCCGTGAGCACTGAAGACTGGTAGGACCCCAATCAGCCTGAGCACATCGCTCTTCTGACGCAACTTCACGGCCTCCAGCGCTGCTGCTACCTTGGGGGTGCCACATCTGGGGCCTTTCTTCCCACCTCTGCCTGGCTGCCCCTAAATCTGCGAGCGGGGCTGGGGATAGTGCCTAATACTTAGCACCAGTTTTCCTAAAAAGCCACTCGGTGCTCTGGCAGCGTTTCGGGATCATTAATATGTGAGAGCTGCGAGCCGGCAGCCAAGGACCCGTGGAGCACAATGCTTAATTAGCTGGTTACAAATCATCTTTTAAATGGACAGTTGATAGGGCTTCAGGGCTTTCAAATTGTCCTTCTATTAACAGAGTTTCCCAGGGTGGTGTATCAGAAGTGACTGCTTGTAATCCAGAGACACAAAAGCTGCTTTCGGGGACACGCAGCGCTGAGTGTGACTCCTGGGTGGGCAGAGGAATGGAACCAGGAGAAACGCTGCCTTCTACGCTGCCGATGGGAGGGGAAGATCTGCAGAATGTGTGGCTGCAAAGTCTTCGGTTCCCTTCAGGCAGCACAATTAGTAGGCAGATTTTTCAAAAGAGTTAGAAAAAAAGTACCCTCTCCTGTACTAGTTTCAAAAATCCTGCCCAGTGGGGGATCCGAGCACTGGAAAACCAGCTCTAAGCTCTCACAAAACTCTCCTCCCACAGAAGAAATGCCGGTTGTGGTGCCGACACGTGCCTGGAAAAGTGGGTACCAAAAGGTTAATTTATCACATCTGTCAGTACTTCTTTTTATAATAAGCAGACAGTGAAGTAGCCCAGAGATGTTGAAGCCTGTCTGAGCTTTTGGTCTGGAGAACTGTTAGTAGAGAACAATGCTTAGCATGGCTGGATAATGGCATCAGCATTGTCAGCGCTGCACGCTAACGGTAGCTGGAGATACATGTCTATCTGTACACACACGCGTCGGGAGCTCGGACAAACCCAGCACCAGAAAGCATTTGGGATCCCCTGGCTAGGAGAAGGCTCTGCCCCGGCCCGGACCTGGGAAACAGAAATCCTGGCAGAAATCCTGGGATAAACAAATGTGATCTTCTTTGTCTACTTCAGTTTTTTGTTCTCTCCTAAC
Organism: Baryphthengus martii; assembly: GCA_013396935.1. Lineage (NCBI taxonomy): Eukaryota > Metazoa > Chordata > Aves > Coraciiformes > Momotidae > Baryphthengus > Baryphthengus martii. The sequence continues at coordinate 362,016 of VWZK01015323.1, read as the reverse complement.
ATCTCATCCCCTGCCGTGCAGGAACAGTTAAACTACGAGCTGATAATGTCATTGTCATGTTTCATAATTTTGGGGGCGGAGAGGAGGGAGGAGGAGAAAAACATGTTTTGCTTCCCCACGGCCTGGGTGTGTCGTTACAGGCAAACAGCAGCTCTGGGGCAGCACCGAGCCCAGGAGAGAATCTGCTCCCCAGCCTGTGCAAAAGCAAAAGTAACCCCGTTCCCTTCCCTGCGCGGCTCAGCCCTGCTTTCCTTCTGGAAAAGAACTGGGTCGCTTCGGTCCTCTCTATTTTCCACAGAGCCCTTTGCGAAGCAAAAATAGACGCAGACTAAGGAAAAAGGCTTTGAGTGAGGGGTGTGAAGGGATGGCGAGTTGTGCCGTGACCCCGCCACAGGGCGATTTGGGATGTGTACCAGAGAGCTGGTGCCCACGCCGGGCTGGCTGTTGGGATGCGGGTCTCCAACGCTGGCCGGCCGCGCAGGAGCTGCGTCTTCGCCGTATCTCACGAGCCACGGTGCGGTCCCTCGGCCGGGACGTCCCGGCACATTTCCTGGACGCAGAGTGGGCCCTTGGCAGAGCCAGGGCTGAAGTCAAGCCGTGCTGGGCCGCAGACGGGCAGACACACGGCTGCTTACGCACGGCCTGGCTCAGTGCTCGGCCGCTGCGGATGCTCTGGCTTTCCGGCTCCTGTCTTCGGGGACACAATCAGGCATTGTAAAGCGTCCAGAGCGAATCATTCTTCTCATGAGCTTGCACGAGAAATATGCAGACTCTGAGGAAACAATCAGCAGCCCCATGCAGCTCCCTGCCTCAGTTTCCCCATCAATTATGGGCTGTCTTTGGTGTTTCCGAGGCAATCCTCCCACACAAGGTTTTCCCCAGGGCCAGAGGGGCTCCAGCTCTGCTGTAGCTGGCTCCTTTGTCCTCCTTCTGAACTGGTGAGTTCTTTAACAGCCACTTCAAAGGCTAAGCATCCATCTGCACCTTGCTCCCCAGACAGCCTCCTCAAATAAGCAACATTTTCAGGTTTCTGCTGTTTTAAACTCTTTTAAATTAATCTCTCTATAAACGCAAGGCCTCGGATTGGGGCTGCTGAGACTCATTTAGGTACTCGCTTCTTCAGATGGGGCTGCACCAGCTCTTCACTTTGAGCCTGGAGGGAACATTTTTTGGGTTATATAAGTTTTCGCAGCAACCTTTTGAAAGAAATACCCAATGCCATCTTTCGCCTTGTCCTTGCCCATTTTGCAGCAGGCCAGGATATGCTGAGGGATCACTTTGAGCACAGACCTCTCTGCATTTTTCCCCAAATCTTTTCTGAGAAATCCTAGGACAATATCACTGACACCTTCCTCATGATTTCCAAGGATCTGTTGATACAGACTTCCGCCCATACTGGAGCTGCACCAGCTTCACACCAGTCACGCCAGTGAAGCTGTCGTGCGCAGAGCACGACGTCCGCAAGCACGGGCTCCGTGGTCACACTTCCCACCTGCCTCAGAATTAGCCCATGAGGACAGTTCCCGTAAAGTCTGTCCCCTGCACAATCCCACTGGGAACGCGGGAGCAGGCTGCAGCGGCGATGAGCGGCCTCAGGAGTCTGGGCAGGCATTGAGACTGGTATTCCCAGTTTTCTGCATCCCGCCGTGCAGCGCTGGGAGTGGCAAACGCCTGCAGTAAAAGTCCCGTTCGCAGCCTGGCTTGGCCCCCGGCGCACCGACGCTTTCTGGAAGGGCTGACCTGGCAGTTCGTGCTGCCGCTTTCCTCTTTGTGTCTCAGTTTTGCTCGGCGCTGCAAAACGGCGGCACGATAATCTCATGTCCCGCACGCTCCCTGGTTCAGCAGGGAGGGGAATTTGGGGATGCTTCGGCTCTGCTGGGCTGCAGCACACCGGGGCCTTTCCACTCCTGGCAGTGCTGGTGGGCAGGGAACAGCCTCACCTTTCCTATCCATAGTTCTTTAAGACCTGGGGGCCTGGCAGGCCAGGGAGATACCAGCACTGGAACAGAGCTGGCCGATCTGGTGGCAGCATGGCCAAACCCAGACGGAGCAGGGATGGACTCCAGTAGAAGGGCACCATGTTTGACAGGGACAGAAATCGCTCCCAGCTTTACCATGCTGGCTTTTAGCTACCTCTCAGATGGGCTCCCAGCCCTCCTGCAGTTGAATTGTGAGCTGGGTCTTTGTCCCAAATCTGAAAAGGTACCTGAAACTTGGTCTTCTGTCAGCCTTGGAAGGATACGGGAACATCCAGGACACCCCTCTGCCTCTAGTGTGGGAGGAGGGACCTGCGGGAACATATCCCTTTTTCTTGCTTTCCTCATACATCCCTTTCTGACTTCTTTTTTTCCCCATCAGTTTAATTTAGGGCCCCAGAATTGTTCCTCTTACTAACCTTTTCTGGGCAGTTCTTACATGTCATGGTGGGCACAGGGTCAGGCACTGACTGCCCTGCCAGGAGTCCTTGCGTAATCCTTAACATAACTCCTGTGCCTGTGCTCTTGCAGGCAGAGGAGAGGAGAACGGCAGAGAAGAGGAGATCAGACAGTGACAGAGGCCTAGAAAGTGAGCATGGCCGGAAGGTGAGTGGAGCCCCACGTCCCTCTGAGGGGACCCTTGTCTTGGAAAAGGAAACCAGTAGGATGTACCTCCCCACCAGTACAAGCTGCCTCAGACCTAACATAAGCAGCCATGTGCTCTGATGCGGTCCCCGCTGTTCAACCCCTGTCCACACACCTGAAGTGAAGCAGCGCTGGAAAGATGTGTCAGGACCTGCCCTTCACACCTTGTCACGGCTGCTCAGGTCCCCAGCCCCGCAGCGGGCATCTTACCGGGGTAATGTGCTCACCCACGTGGCAGCACAGCCCCGGCTGGTTTATCGCTCCAAACCATTTATTTGTGCACTGAAAGGCTCAGGCCGTGTGAGCTGCAGCTCCTCACTCCAGCAGAAGCTGAGTAGGATGCAGGTAAATTAAAGCCCAGGCCTTCCCACTGGCTGCTTAATGCAAACCCTGGAGGACATGCTGGCTCCCCCGAGCCTGCAGATGCTCTTAATTAGTGGAGCACAAACTTAATAGCCCCACCTCAGTGTGATTCATTAGGAGGACACAGATGGGCTCTTAAAAATTAATTCCAGCTGAGCCCCCCTGAGCAGAGAGAGAGGGGAGCGTGGTAGCCATGTGCTCCAGCTCAACGCAGCTACGCTGCACCTGAGGTGAGATCCTGCCGAGGAACAGATCCTCCTGCTCTGCAGACCCCACAGCTATGTCTGCAGCTCCCCACAGGTGAGCACAGGCACCAGCCACGGTCTTGCCCTCACTTTGGCTCCTCGTTGCTAAGGGCCAGGGTAATGATGTAGGGCAATTACCCTCCAGCTCTGGAGGCTGAACTCAAGTTGCCCCAGGGGAGGTTGAGGTTGGATCTAAGGAGCAATTTCTTCCCCTGCAGGGTTGTCCAGACCTGGCCCAGGCTGCCCAGGGCAGGGCTGGACTCCCCCTGCTCCCTGGAGGGGTTTCCAAGGCGTGCAGATGTGGTGCTGAGGCACAGGGGTCAGAGGTGCCCTGGCAGGGTTGGGGCAGCGCTGGGACTCCAGGAGCTGCAGGATCTCATCCATCACGGCAGGACTCACTGTGCCTTACTGTGCCGTGGGGCTGGAAGCTGTGGGGAACACCTCCAGACCTGTGCCCTAGCACAGGGACCACTGCTTGCCCCTGCTTTGCCCTGGTGTGCTTTGCCTTTCTGCAGACCTCACCTCTCCCTTCTTGGGGACAGTCTCAGGTCCCCCAGCTCCTGCCAGCTAACGAATGAAGGAGCAATTGCTGCCACCCCATCTCCGGCCCACGCGGGTGGGTCTCCTTGGTAACGGGGCTTTCAGTCTCTCCTTCCCCGCTGCTCCGCTTTTATCAGCCGTGCGGCGCCGAGGAGTTAATTCCTGTTTGGGGAAGGGGTGAGAGTGCCTGGCATGGAAGGGCACGTGTAGGAAGGGATGAATTATCCACTGGGAATTAGCACCCCAGCGCTCAGCTCTGCACTGAGCTGTTCCCTGTGCCGTGCACCTTGACGGCACACTGTGGCCAGGTGGCTCTTGTTTCCACCATGCCCATTAACCTGGCAGCTGCGTCACCCCCCTCTCCTTCACATGCTCCAGCAGCTCTGAACATTCTTTTCATTAAGCTTTAGATCGATGAACAGTGGGAGCCCTTAACTAACCCATCATGGGCAGGAGTCAGAAACCAAGAGGCTGAAGGTGAAGAGCCCCTTTGCTCTGAGGATGCTGCTCTGGGCACAGGGTGGGCTCCGGCCCCGTGTTTCTGGGCTCCCGTGGATGCGTGGTGGTCACAGAGGCTGATGGGCCCTGCCAGCAGGAAGGATTTCATAGGCGTAGCTTTAAGCATCCCAAAGTCTTCAGATGGGGGGATTCATCAGCCTGGTGCATCTTCTATGAGGCTTCAACCTGTCAGACTCAGTGGGGAGGTGCTGCAAGCACTCCAGGAACTGACTGTGCACTAAGGTGACTTTAGGAAAGTGCCTCTTCCAGGAAAAACTGAGGCTGTTTGGTTTTTAAAACATCCAGGTGAGCAGGAGCGCAGCTGGTGGAAGCCGCTGTCCGACATGTCTGCAGCTCACGTGCCTGCAAGTGCAACGGGGGGCTCAACCCTGTGGCCCTTTGCAGACAGTATTGCAGGGAAGTGCTTCCAAAATCTGTGAAGCTATAAAGTCACCAGAACGTTTAGGCTGTGGGAAAAGCAGAGCCCTTCCGTGCACACATTGCTGGAGAGAGAGCAGCTGACCTTGCTCCGAGCTGTTTTCAAATGTTACTGAGTGTTTCTGGTGGCCATGGTACAAATACTCTGAATGCAGGAGTTTCAGACACTGCTATTAACAGGAAGCTCTTTTGTCTCCTCTAGGACAGTGGGAAGTCGGTCCAGAAGAGCCCCGGGGACCTGAGTTTCCCGATGACCGGACGAGAACGTTCCGAGTACATTCGCTGGAAGAGGGAGCGGGATCAGATCGACCTGGAGCGACTGGCACGTCACAAGAACGCGAAGGGCGAGTGGAGACGGGCTTGGGATATGGAGAAGTCGGAGCACATGTAGGTCCTCTGCTGTCCTGGGGTGGTTTGTCTGCAGCTGGCCATCTAAAGCCAGTGATGAGATTGTGTGCAGATATTTATTGCTGATCCAATCCCATGCTGTCATGTGCCTCTCCCTGACCAAATCCATGTTTCTGTCTCTTTCTCCTCCTGGCCATGTCTATCAGTGGGACCACATATCAGAGGGATTCTACTATTTTCTTTCTGATGTGAGGTCTCCTACCCTGGTAGGAGATCCTGTGTGCTGACAAAGGTTGCCTGCCTTTGGTCCCACCAGGACTTGGACTGTGGGAGGGAGGGGAGCATGAATCAGCTCTCAATCTACATCTCTCCATCTCCACATGGATCAATCCAGTGGCAGGAGGGTGCAGGTGCCCTTCCAGAAAAAGGGATGGACAAACTCGCATTTCTAGTCCGCAGGTTTTCTCACTGCCCTGCTCGTTCCTCCTTTTCAAGCACAGGACAGGCCAACACTCCTAAATCCTCCACACCTCATCGACCGAGGCCGCTCAGGCGCTGTGGTGTGAGGGGATCACCAGAGGGCTGCCTGGATCAGATGGGGAGATGCTGGGGACAGTGATGGGGGAGACCTCTTAATGGGGTCTGACGCTTCCCTGCTTTAAACACTGTCCCTCAAACTGTGCTTGTTCAGCTGGGTCACACCAGCTTTGGAGAATGACTTGGCACCTGCAGCAGGCTGAGGTGTTTGATAGGGTGTGGAGTTTAGGGAATGTTACATAGGTTTGCTGGTAAAAGAGTTTGTACAGGGCAGATAGGTGGGATAGTCTTTTGGCTGAGGAATGGGACCAAATGGACAGATTTTCAGTCCCTGAGACCCCAACAGTTAGAGGTGAATTGACTGAAGTGGGTGCTGAGTGTTGCTGGCAAGACAGCTCTGAGCCCTACTATTCTCCTGTGGATCAATTTTTAAGTGGAAAACCATAATACAAAACAAGTAGGATCAGAAACCAACCAGACGAGTCTGATTTGAGGTAACAGGTCCTGAAGCTACTTCAGATTGTGTTTGGAAGCTTGAGAAGCTGCATTTGATCATGGTGCAGCTACACTGCAGGCATCTCCAGGCTTCCTGGATGTTCATAGAATGAAATATTTACATATGGGTACCGATGTAAAGGTTTTAGAGGTTCTCCTTTGGTTTAGAATTGCCTCACAGCCCATTTCCCCTGCTTAGTGCATGCACTTTCAGCTCCTGCTGATAGACCTGTCCATAGCTGCCAGTGGGCAGGGGCAGGTGGGCCGAAGGCTGGAGCCTGCGTCGTCTCGAGGTCTCCTGCCCACGCTTTTGCACCCTGGAGGAGAACGGTCAGGTCTGACAATGCCTGTTTTTAACCTGCAGGTTTGAAGAGGACTTTGTTAAGGATGGGGAGCCAGCCTTGGATAATCCCAGCAATAAGAAAGGTTGGCAAGGGACACCTAGACTCTGTCCTGACGCTGGCGAATGCTGATCGTGCGAATCCCAGTGCCACAGCAGCTGCCCTGGCTGGCAGTTGTCAAGCTCTGCTTTCCTGGGCAAACGCCTCTGAGCGCAGTGCTGGGGTCTCAGCCCTCTCTGCTTTGCAGAGTGCTCAGGGGATGGGATTTGAGCATCTGGGTGCTAGTGCTTTTTACCTTCCCAGGGAGAGCAGTGGCTTCTGTAACCTTGTACGACACGACACGGGGGCTCAGCGCCGCCTCCTTTCCCAAACACTGGTTTGAGAGGCAATCCTATTCCAGAGCACATCATCTCTGATCCCTGTGGCACATGCTGGCTTCTTTACTAGCAGAAGTCCATCACAACTCCTGTTGCTCAGGAGATGGGCTGGCAGAACAAAGCTTTCCCTTGTGACACCCTATTTGAACGTCAGGCTTTCTGCTGCGTGTCCCTTACGGAGCCCCGCTCACTTCTGTGCACGCTTTGCTTTGTCCTTTCAGGGGGAAGAAACGCAAGGAAATTCCAGCACAGGTCTTTTCCCCCGGATGGGAGAGGTGAGTGAACCCCACGACACGGTTGTGCCACCCCACTAAACGTCAGCGGCTCTGACGTGCCCTCATGGAGGGTCCTCTCCAGTAACTCCCAGAGATTTGGAGTTCCTGTTGGGAACACACCACGTGGCTACTCTCGTAGCTGTGTGGTACTGTCTGTGCTGTGTGGCAAGGGAGAACAAGAGCAGCACAAGGGAGACTGTATATGAGGAATAAGATTGAAAGTTATAATTGGAACTTGGAGTAAAAAGCACAGAAGAAGCACCTCTAAATTCTCAATTTGGTTTTATTACTTCATAAAATAAGCGTGCAGTAAGCATACAGCTTCAGAGGCTTCCCCCTCCAGAGGCGCTTCTCAGTCATACAAGGACGTTGGCCCCTTTGGTGGTCCATCTACTGGTTCTACTTGCTCTTGCATGGCATTTCCAACCTGTCTTCTAGGTGGAGGACAGCATGGAGTGAATGTGAGCGATCCTGGCCCGAAAACAGTACCTGCTGTGAGCAGCCGAGCCAAAGGGAAGGACAGACTGACCGGCAGGGCCAGAAGGTGAGGAGCTGGCAGCAGTGCCGTGGACTAGCGGGTGTGATACGCCTCTCCAGGTCTCATTCCTTGCCTAACTGTGGAGAGGGACAGCCAAAAAAAGATACTGTCAAGATGAGTTCATGTTGGCTGGGACCACGCCAGGTAGGACAACATTTTGTGGGGTTTGTGGCACTCGTGGGGCACAGCGTCGCTGTGCTGACCCACAGCAGCAGTGCTCTGCAGAGCAGCCCAGCGGGGTCAGGGTTGCTCTGTGACCAGCTCTGGGTACCTCAAGTTTTTGAACATTTCTTATCTGACATGGTGGCACTGCTGATATGGAGGAGCAGCCTCCAAAGATGGGTCCCAGCTGAACCAATAGTAATTAGGCTGGAACGCTGCGGTGCGGATGTCTTTTCTTCTCAAACAAGTCTTCTTAAAGATCCCTTCCCTGCTGAGGCAGGAGGCGGCCTGCTCCTGCCAGCTCTGAGCAGCACACAGCACTGGAGTCGTTTGCACAGGAGTAATTTCAGGATATCAGCAAAACTAAGTGTGTTTTACAGGTTCACCCACGTCCTCCCGGGCCCCCCTCCCCTGCTGCTCTCCATAATTAAATTTGAGGGCAGTCTCCAGTTTCCTGGAGCTGCGCTGACGGTTTAATAATGGTGATCATCTTCACAGCGCCGCCGTGCCCTTCAATGGGCAACGAAAGGATGAAGAGTTGATTACATACCCCAGGCCTCTTCATTTATCCAGACGCAAAACCATTCCAGCAGCACCTAATGGTGCCATCCTTCAACCGCCCAGGCCGGTTACCACTGTGCTGCCAACCAGAGGCACAAACAGAAGGGAGCTTTGCAGGGCTGCTCACAGCGTTTCCCAGAAGAAATTTATTAGCCGGAGGTCAACTGCTGGCTCCTGTTGCTTGGCCGAAAGGAAGGGTGCTGGGCAGGGTCTGTGCGTGCAGAGTTCTGCTGCGTCAGGTCTGGTAGGCAGAGCCTGGACATCTTAGAACGTTGCTTTTGTTTCCAGTGGAAATGCACCTGAGTGGCCGTAACTCCCAGGTAGTTACACTGTGGGCTGGGAATCTGCTTACGGCCGAACGATGGGTTACCCGCTGTCTTCCCGAGCCCTGCTAGGTAATCATACTTTTAAAAATTAAATCTAATTCTCATCAATTGAGGAAGGATAGGATCAACAGCACGCAAATAATCAAGTTAGCTTTGTTGGTGAGTTACTTTCCACCCCTTCCCGTTCTTCAGCTCCATCCCCAGTAAAACGTCCGTGGGGAAGAAAAGCCGCTGAGCTGTGCCCGTGTTTGCTCTCCCCTCGCCACTGGGATTTGCTTTATGTCCTGACTTTCTGTAAATGCCTTAGAAGGCTTCAGGCTGAGGACTGAGCGTTGCTGTTCAAAACTGTGGAAGGTGCAGTGATTACACAGTTCTGCCCCTCCTGAAGATGCCGACCCATTGGTGCCAAACCAAACTCCCAGGCCCCAACATCCACCCTCAAGAGTAAGCGTTCCTCTGCTTCTAAGGATTGTTGTCACTGAAATTTGGTTGATTGTGGTAATAAAAAGGATGTGGAGCTGGCCAGAGAGAGAGGTGGAAAAATAATTTTAGAAGTGATGAGCTACAGGGCATAGAGGGAAGAATTACAAAACAGGGACAGGCAGCTGGACAGAGGGAGAGAAGAATAGAATTTTGAAAGGGACAAGCTCCAAGGCAGGGAGGGAAGAGCTGAAAACTAGGGACAGAGATGTGGACAGAGAAGGCAGCCTGTGCTGAAGTTTAACATAGTTCTCCATGTATGAGGAGCTCTACCCACCGGCCTGACTTTTAGAGATTTACAGAGCACCACTGAGATCAACCCCCATGGTGGGGACTTCTGCCAGGAAAAGGTTTGAGCTGGTACAGCCAGTGGCCGGGACCTACCCCGTGCTCAGGACAAGACCTCCCTGGCCCTGGTTTGGGTGCTGGCTGAGCCCCTGGGACTGCTCCAAGCTGCTGCAGCCTCTTATTAAGGACACTGCACCCAGCTCTGTGCTCTGAGCCAGCCGGGAGGTGCTTCCAAATGTAATTCCCCTCTGCCCGAGGACTTCGCTAGATAAAGATGGTGCAAAGCAGCTTGGTGTGGTTGTAGGTTGGAGCCTGCGATGGTAATTCCCAAATAATTTTCACTAGGGCATATGGGGTCCCTGTCACACATTTGCCGCTGGAAATGCCAGACTCTGCCGTCACCTCGATGTGCATTTTCATTTTTTGTCTCTTGGCCCAAATTTGCCAAATGAAGAGGCCAGTAAAGGCCAGCAGAGTGTCTAGAGAAGAATTAAGTCTCACACGCCTTTGCACATGTTATAAGAGTATGGGGCAGGGAGCACTATGTGTATATCGTGTGTGTGTATGTGTGTATATATATACATAAAATGTGTGTGTGTGTGCTGCACCTCAGCAGGCACCCACCTAAGAAGACGAGGGTTCCTAACCCCCTCCCTGCCCAGTAGCACTGCCTGGGCAAAGTCAGATTTATACTCACCCTGGCAAATTCAAACAAGGCAAAGCGAGCGGTTCGTCACGCGGTCCTTAACGAAGCTGAGCCCCTCTTTGGCTGCTGCAAATTTATTATGGGGTCAAAATGCACTTATACAAATCCTTGGAAGAAACTGTCTATAAAGCATGATTCAACCCAGAGATACCGTCTTGGAGCTGCACATTTCTGGATACCATCTCAAATCCCAGAGCTGCATGTTCCTGGAAGCTAGGGGGGCACTGGGAAGGTGTTAAACGCATTTGCTGTCTTTCCAAACTCTACACCGAGCATCTGCTGGTGATGCTGAGAGCCTGGGCCAGCTGGACCTTCAGTCTGATCCTTATGGCCCTTCTGGCAGTCTGCTCACACACCTCCACCTCTCCAATCTCCCGGGCTAGTTCAGAGCGGTTCTATCCTTCGCCGTCTGCCGCTGTGGAGATCTGGGATGCTTGGGCACTGCCAGGCAGGCAGGACCAGACCGTGGCAGCCATCGGCGAAAGCAAACTGTACATCTCGTTAGTCTGACAGCTGTCTGCTCTGGCAATGGATTTTATGTGTTCATTACCTGTAGAACTATAACAACCAGTTTGTGAAGATTTACTGGTCTCAGCTGGGTGGGCTGAGTGCTTTGCAGGTGCCAAAAGGAGCTGGACCAGGAACCGGCCGCTTTTATCTCTCGTTGCCGGGGCAGGGGGCTCAGACAAGGAATGCGTGGCCCTGGTAGAAATTCCTACCCAGGTGTCAGGCTTTGCCATGAGAATGTGAAGACCTAAAGTCTGGGGTTTTTTGTGTTGTTTTTTTCTTGACAGGTGGGATGCAAAAGAAGGCGAGGACATGTCTTTTCTGAAGGATGACCTTGATGGCCAGGTGAGTTCATGGGTTCAAGGCTCGCTGCCCAGTTTTCTCAAAACATGCCCTGTCAGGGAAGTTGGAGGCTCTTGCTCAGGGCAGAGCTGGGAGAGCTCTGTGTTGGGGTCAATGTGCCCCTCCTTAGCACTCTCCAGATGGCAGGACGTGGGAGAAACTTCACTTCTTGCATTGACTCTCTGTCAGCACAACCACCCCACTTCTTCTGGTCCCTGAACACTTCTCCACCTATATCCTTTTGCATCCTTTAATGGCCTCTGTTAATGTTTCAAGATTTGAGAACTATCATCATAGACAAGGAATACCATATATTTTAATAAGCTGAAATAAGTATCTCCTGCTTTTTGCAGAGGAGCCTCGGGATGGACAAGCGGAAGAGCAGAGGTGAGGAGGGGGTGGAAGAGAACTGCACAGCTGAGCAGGAGGAGAAGCTGAAACAGCCAAACCTCCAAGATCATGGGGCCTCCTCATCGCAAAGGTTACGAAGTGGAAAGGTCCAGTCTGCCCACAATGGCCAGAAGGAGGAGCGGAGAGGAGTGAAGAGCTCCAGCATGGAGGTGTCTGTGACCAGCGCAGGAGACTCAGAGCCAGGGCCCAAGCCAAGTAAGGAGGGCGCTGGGGAAGATGCCCGTGGGAAGCCTGGCACTGCTGACATCTCCCAGGAGAAGGAGAGCACTAACAGCACAGCTTCACAGAGCAGCTCTCCAAGCACTGTGCGACCCACTGGGCATGGCAGTGAGGAGACCTTGTCCTCGCCTGTGGGAGGGAATTTAGGTGGAGCTGGCTCAGAGAATAACACAGCTTCAGAACACGAGTCCACTGAGGACTCTTCAAACAGCCACGGAGGAAAGCTGGACGCAGCAGCAGGAGACAGGCTGGATGCAGGTCAAGGACAGCTGGTGAGAAAAAGAGAGGAGGAAGTGACCCAAAGCACTGCCCTCCAGGGGCAGACACTTGCACTGAAAGGCAGTGAAGATGCTGAAGGCCCTGAACACAGAGGAGAGCCTGTGCCCCCGAGGAACACCAGCTCTGACAAGACTGTTGTGTCTGAGCAGGACACAGCAAAGTCACAGCCCAGGGAAGGGGACCAGCCCGAGGACTGCGAGGACAAGGACAGTGGGGACACTCTCAACTAGGAAAGATTGCACCAGCTTGCCTGAGACAGAAGGTGAGTTCCTGACCCTGCTCCCCATGGTGTGGTTGTTATCCCATTCACACTCTCAGCCGTTATACAGGTTCACAGCTCCGGTTTCTGTGGCCATTCTGGATTCATACCAGTTAATTATCTAGAAACGTTCATTCACAGTGATATGAATCCCTTGTAGTCTAAACTTGGGCCTCACAAAGACCTGCCCTGGAGTGGATGGGGAGCCGTGGAAAGTCAGGCAAGAAAATTTGGACACAAAACTGGTGTTGTTGATGACGTGCATTGGTTGCAGCACAAACTGAAACTGTTCCTGGGAAGGGGTAACCTCAGAAAGGAGAGTGGGAGGGATTTATTGCTGTCTCTGGGGTGATCACAACTAGAATAACTTCAGGTCAGTGTGAGCCCTTTCCCCAAACACTTGCAAAGCTATAGAGGCCCACCTTGTGGACAGGGGTTTGAAGCAGGACAGCTGCCTGAGGGGTTCTCTCCCTGGTACAAGATCTATGTCGTTACACCATGAGTGACGTGTGGTGACACTGAGGTGCAAAGGGTGAGACGGTTCCTGTTGAAAAGGTCTATGAACCAAACAGAAAAGGGGCAGCACAGATCTGGTTATGTAGGAACGCTGCAGGTTTCACTTAAGCAAAGAAGTTTCTTCCAGAAAGGCCAATGCGGAACAAGAAAAGCCAGGAGAAAGAACAAATTAGGACAGGCAGAAAAGTATGGTAGAAATTTGGAGGAAAGGGCAAAGAGAGAGTGTAGGGGCTCTTTTCAAGACGTGTTTTTCCAGACCGTGCTGCACACAGGTCAGATGTCATACCCACTGGTGCTGGATCAGACCGGTAAGGCAGGATGGGACCCTACCACCGGCTTAGGCAGTAAGATTGCACTTCACTCCACCTAACTCAGGCTGAGCACAGAGGCCCCTAACTTCAGATCCCGGCTTCGTTTCTCCTCAAAGGAGAGAGATGAGCACTTCCAGAGCGCAGTCCAGCTTGCCCAACACCTGGATTGCTCTGGGGATACTCCTGGCTCTATCCTTTCAGTAGAGAGGCAGCAGCTGTATTCCCTAAGCCGGCACTTCAGGCAATGAGCTGCTCCAGGCTGGGCCGGCAGCTCACCCCCCAGGTGCCTCTCCCCGATCCCAGCAGGCTTTTCTTCAGACTCCGACCCCGCAGCGTGTCACCCGCCGCTCGGTATTCACCCCCGAGGTACAAATGAGCTTAGGGATGAAGTGGTTAAGCTGCTGACAAAGAGACTTTCGCTCTAATCCAGTACTGTACAAAAGGCATCGCGAAGCGCAAGCGTTACAGCTGTTTGAAAAAAAAAAAGACCAAACGCCGAGAACCAGCGGGAGCTGGTTCTGTGCTTGAACTAAAATTCCTTCAAGTGAAGGGAATTAATTCCAACCGCATTTAGGAAAATGTTAAGAGCCGCCTGGATGCGCATAGCAGGAGTTTAGCGTCCAGGCCACGCCTCTCCAATCTACCAAAAATCCCCCCAGAGTAGAGGATGAAGGAATTAATGACTACTTCTCTCGCTCAGGATAACCTTAATTAGACACCAACTAAGAGGAAACAATAAATTACAGTAGCCCATTTTGCTCTCACCGTGGAGATTCCTATGGTTGGGTAGCAGGGCACATGGCGCTCTCCTCCGTCACTCCTCACTGAACTCATTAGGCAGGCTTAATTACCAGCCCAGCCTCGTGTCCTGGAGAAGAGGCGGTGACTTCACCTCCTGTTTGGCTTCAAGCGCTCGCACATCTGCTCGGCTAAGCTGGGACTCGAGGCCAGCATTGCTCTCTGAAAATGTTTATTGCTTGGGAAACTCCAAATGTAGTGATGCCAGGGGAAAATGAGGAGTTAATTGGTGTCCCAGTGACCCTCTCCTGCTCCATCCTGCCTGCCTTCCCTCCATCTCCTTCCTGTCTGCAGTGCCCGTTTTCCCTTGCCTGACCATGCCCCTGCCAGACAGCCTGTTCCTGCCGCACTTTCCTCTCTTTCCCAAGCAGCTGGAGTTTCCAGACGTGCCTGAACTGTGTGCTCAGCATCAGATAGATACCACCTCTTCAAGCAGAGGAATCAGAGCAAGATACTTTCCTTCTTTTGGTTATTTCCTGTAATTCAGGAGCTGCACCAGGTTTGTATGAGATGTGGATGGCAGGTCCCTGGGGCAGAGTCAGCCTTTAACCCAAGGTGGCAGTGGGGTCACGGGGATAGGCACAGCGGCATCACATCTCACACCCAGAGGACGCTCTTCCATTCTTTCCAGTCCTTGGAGCAAAAAGCCGTAATGACTTATCCTCTCTGAACACACTGCTCTGTGACTGTTCTATCTGAAGGTTTCTTACTCTGACTCTCACTGGCAGGACACCCCTGGAGATGCTGGGGAGAGCCAGCACAGCAGTTTCTGTGCCCCCATCCCAGCAATGCCTGTCTCTTGGTTGGCTTTTTTTCATTCCATCGGCTGTAAGAGCATTTAGAGAATGATTGTGTGAGTGCTGCTTGGCTGGGAGTCCTACGTGATGTTCTAGGGCATCACTGTCACCTCCTATCTGCTGAAGTCACCACAAAGCAATTCGACCTCTCCCTTTGCAACCAGTGACGGGCCACTGTCAGGGCTGCCTTTCCCAAACAAGACCATTTGCAGACAAAATGAATTCTGCCATCATTTATTTATAGTGAGGAAAAGAGCCAAGAGGAAGACAGAGAGACCTGTCTTTAACTGTCTGCTCCCTGCATCCGATTTGTCAGGAACATCCCTTGGCAGACAGAAAAAAACAACAACAACAACAAAAAAAAGCAACAAAAAAAAAGCAAGACCTGGATTTCTCCGGCACCAGCTCAGCACAACCAGAAGAGTTCACCTGCGCAGCTTCGCAGCAGGGCTGCTCGGAGCAACCAGACAGCAACAACAGCCACCAAAATAGCACAAGCCCCTTTGGCCGGAGTCGGTTATGTTGTCGGTGCTTTTGGAGCGAGAAGGTCTTGTGTCTATTTCCTCCGGTGCCCAAATCAACACGACCGGCTGCGGAATGACACAGATGGCCGTCAGAAATAACCGCCGGCTGGTGGCGGCCCCTTCCCTTCTCCCTCGGCTTCTGCTTCCTACTGCTCTACAGACAGGTCCAGTTTAGGCCACAGTGTGGATAAAATGCTGCAAAGTTCTACTTTCTTTTCATGTCGTTCTCCCTAAAGTGTTACTTCATAACAATTCTTTGGAACCAGATCCCTCAGGATTGCCCCCATTTGACTCCTTGGCAGGGTTTTCCTAGTTGGTTTTGGGCTTGTTGGCCCTGACGCCTGCAGCTGATTCCAGATGGTGCTCTAGGGCAAGGAATGCCCGGAGTGCAACCCTTGGGAAATGCGCCTTCGGCAAAGCCACTGCATGTGGCCCCCAAAGGGACTCTGTAGGCCAGGCCATCCTCGGGGGAAGCACCGCTGCATCATCTGGAGTCCCTTCGTGAATGTAGCCGCATCCGGCGGGCTCGTGATTCTGCCTTTCTCAGCCCAGCTCACGAGCAGTGCCGCGTCATCGGGCTGAGGTGGGTTTGGCAAGGACCGGGAGAAGAGCGTGGTTCAGGAGGCTGGCAGAGCAGTAAGATCAAGCACTAAACAAAGAGCTGCCCTTCTCGGTTAGAATGCAGAACTAAAAGCTTATTTATTCCTTTTGTGCCTCGTACCCTGAATTCAGGTGCCCAAACCGCCTCCGTTACTTGCTTCCTCTCGCCACTTGAGTATAACCTTTAAGGAACAGGGAGTCCTGAGGGAATGGCCCGTAACCCAGGTGAGAGGCCGTGGGCTGGCGCCTCACACAGAGTTTTTACAGGCGATGCTTACACTGAATCGCAGCCGTCCGTGCGTAACTGCTCTGAGCTGACGTCAGGCCCACACAATTACGAGATTATCCCCTTGCAGCAGGGGAAGGAGGGGGTGGTTTCACCCTGTGGTGCACGAACAACGCACGTTCTCGCTAGAGAAAGGACTTGATGTGACAAGGTAAAGGGGTTGTTGCTATGCAAGCCTCCAGGAGGTCCTGAGCAGCTCTGCCTTGGTAAACCCAGGGCAGCTGGAAACCTTTGTGTGTTCTGGGGCCGTGTAGCCAGCAGATGTTGTACCAGGGGATGGCCTGAAGTGCCAGGGAGAAAATATCTGAGGTCTGTGCTGAGAATCCAAGTTACAGAGATTCTGGCTGATTACTGCCTTGGAGGACAGAGAGCTTGTCGCAAAACAGGGAAGATGATTAATGTAACTGGGACCCACACGAGAAGTGATCGGCCTTCAGGAGAAGCATCTGGAGGGATGCACCATCGTGGGTTATCAGGACTGGTTTAGCATTCCCTGCCAGGAGGCAGCAGGTAACTGACTTACCAGTGAGATGATTTTTTTTCCCTGTAAAAAATACCAATTTAACAAACACCACGGACCTACCAGACGTGTCTGCTTCAACGTTTCGTGTTTCATAAACCCAAACTGGAGCCCTCATTAAACCCTTTCAAAACAG
Source organism: Baryphthengus martii (assembly GCA_013396935.1). Lineage (NCBI taxonomy): Eukaryota > Metazoa > Chordata > Aves > Coraciiformes > Momotidae > Baryphthengus > Baryphthengus martii. Next base: position 345,372 of record VWZK01015323.1, on the reverse strand, counting down.
AAAATTTTAATGCTATGTTTTTAACTGCTGGTGATTCAGTTTTGATACGGTGCCATTTTTGGAAAATCAGCGTTGAAACAGATGGTGTGATTTTTGCAAAGTACAACCTACCGGCCCCAAAAGGAATGTGAAAATACCATACCATTAAAAAGTCTGTATCGTGGAATTTCCATCCAACAGAAGATCCTGTACCAGGCCACTTCACCTGATGCCAGGGACATGTCTTGTGTCCGTGGATCTCACACATCGTAAAGCATGGCAGGTACCTTAAACATCAGTGATTGGTGACAACAACCCGCTCTCCACCTGCCCTGCTCCTGGGCTTTTTGGGGCCCATGTCCCCCCCACGTTAAGGGGCAGGTTTCACTCCCCACCGCAGATGCTGCTCGACCGTTTCTGCGAACAGCAGCCACCGTGTGGGTTTCACGGCTTCCACTGCTAATGTCTATTTATGGCACTAAAAATCTCCAGCACCTTCAAATCAGTTGGAGATGCTGTGCAGAGAGTGTGGTGGGGCTTTCATCCTTTGCTTCAAATAACGAGGAATAAATATTTACCCGAAGTGCAGAACTGGAGTCCCTGGAGAATGTCCAGCAAGTCCCAGAGAAGTAAACGATACACAAAAACCACAGAAGCTTTTCCTTGTATTCTCCTGAGAAAATTAATCTTAACATCTTTAGAGAAAAATGCAGCTGGGGGTAGATTTCCAGAGCAACTCCAGGGATCTGACCCCGCCGCTCTGGCTGACGTAAACAGGAGTGGGGCCGGCAGGGCCTGTGTGCCGCAGGATCGGGGCGGGCAGGAGAGGTCAGCTTTCTGATGCAAACCAGCACTAAAGGTTGGTGCGGGAAGCAGTACAACCAGAAACCAATGCTTCTCGACACAGTTACGGAGCTACCAAAGGACGCAGCAGCTTCCTCCAGGTTCAGGAGACAAGAACATAGCCTCTGCTCTTATGTCTTGGAAGCCAGCCTAGGATTGGCAGGGTGAGGTCTCAAGGGCTTGACTTCAAGAGCATTGGCCTCCGCGGCCCTTCCTGCAGCCCACGACACCTTCTGGAGCCCACCAGGATGCGATGGGCATTTCCAATTCCCAGAGCACGTCTCGGTGCCACGTACCGTCCGAGCGGAGAGCTTAATCCTCGTGCAGAATCAGGGAGTGGAAGGGCTTAACACGGGACTTGACGCCGGTACCTTCACGTCTCTGGAGTGGTGGAAAGCTCTTCCCTTGGCACGACATGGGAAAATGCTGTTAACATTAGGAAACAGCGATTAGCTGAGAATGGCTCAAGGGAAATGCACTTGGAGGGAAGAAACCGAGGGAAGGACTCCAGGGATGTTGAGGAAGTGGTTGTTTAGTCTAGCGAAGGGCAGGCAGAAAGTGGTGGAGCTGTGCTCTCTGTAAATACAGCGGGGCAGGAAACACCAGCGAAGGAGAGGAAACAGTCGAGCCAGAAAACTGGTGCAAGAAGCAATGTATGGAAGAAGCCCATGAATAGATACTGGGAAATGAGAAGGAGGTTGCTACCTGTCAGAGGACAGATGACTTGGAAGCTTGCCCTGGTTGAAGCAGGGACTCTTGGCACCGCTGAGGCCGGCCTGGCCAGAGTGCTTGGGCAGGGGGCAGGTAACGTGGTGCTTGTGACAACAACAGGGAGAATCTGATGGCCAAGTTGTGTGTGCTCCTGTCAAAGTTGGTGCTCACTGTCAAAGGAGATGCTTTCACTGACACCCGAAAGAATTAGTGAGCCCGTCCCATCTGGAAGCGTAGGCTCTTGGCTGCCAGATTTCTCTGGCACTTGGCAAGAGCTTCTCTCTCTTTGGTTTGTCGGGGTGACTTGAGGAGATAAGGAGCTATCAGAAGATGTTGAGAGTCACAGGCCAAAGCTAGTCTTTGGGGCACCTTGAATTCCTTACGGCTGCTTACGGCAGCTTTACAAGTCTAAACATCATTCAGGGCTCTGACAGTCAAGCTCTTGCCATTCTGAACATCAGAACGGAGCGGCTCTTGTAGCCGGCATGTCTTCCTTTGGTTTTTTTCTCCCTTTAAAGAAATCAGTTCTAATTCAAATGGGCATTAATTTAGGGATGTCCAAATGGTCTTCCTCATGATCTTACTGGTCTTTTTTCTGGCCTTACAGTGTATGTTGGAACAGCAGATAGATATAGATATGTATGTTTACTTCCACGTAAAAAAAGCTAAGTGAGAAAATCTGGTATGATGATGTCTAACAGATGGTCCTTACATGTCATGTCTGAGTTTGCCGTGACGTGAGATTTAACCATAGGTCCTGCCAGGGACTATCATTGGCTTGGCTGTGAAAGGCATCCCAGTGACATCCCACGTCCAGCCGGGCTCTGTCAGGCTGGGAAGCGTGAGGCAGATGGGGCCGTTGGGACAGACCAGCCATCTGCATGAATCCTCTCATGTGACAGTGACACAGAGAGGGACACTTGTCGACTGGAAGGCAGCATGAGGCCGTGTCGCTCTCCTGAGCCCCTCTCACCGGTCACGCCAGCTCAGAACTCGCTGCATTTCTGACCGGCCCTTGAGGTACGCACGGGAAAGAGGCTGTGAGCAAAAGGAGAGAACCGCCCATCGCTGCGTCTGACGACCAGGAGGAGCAATGAGGTGGAAGCCCAGCAGTGCCTGGGCTGTGAAGGCTCACAGAAGGAAGAGTCTGTATCAAAGAATAACGCATGAGAAGGCAGAGGTAGCACGAGGCTCTCAAAGAGGCTTTGGGAACCATTAACAATGAGATAGATGAGCAATAAGCAAGAGCTGCCTCTGGAGTCAGCTCAGGCTTGCAAAACAGCATTTGGACCACCAAGTGCAAATGGTGGTCCAAATTGCAGGAAGCAGAGAAAATCTGCTTCCTGGCCCTTGCTGGTACCGTGGAATCCCCGAGGGGTGCTGCTGCAGCACTGAGCACCCCCTGGGCAGCAGGATCCCTCGGCAGCAGGATCTGGCCAAGCCCGCCCGTTGCACACACGCAGGACAATGAAAAATGTCTTAGAATCTCCCCTGAGCTGCACGCAGCATCGATTATTTCAGTACCTCGGGTACAATTTCAGTGCAGTTCCTTATTAGATATCCGTGGCTGTGTCCTTAAATGATTCCTTCAGAGGTTTCCTTTCTATGCCAGCCGAGTTTACTGTCGCCCCTCCTGCCTTTGTGGTTTTCTTTTTATATCCCCCTCTGCCCTTCCTTGGAAGCTTTGGGTGCTGAGATCTGCATCGGCAAAAGGCAGATCTGTGGACTTAAACACGGATGCAGGGACACGCCAGCTCAGCCATTCTGAGCAGCACCCCAGAGATAAAAAAAAAGTAAAATCTGCCTTTCCCAATGAACATCATGTATCTGAGTGTGGAGGTAGTGGCAGGACAGCAAGCTCCCCTCACAGGTTAGATTTCTCACTAGACCAAAACTGGTAACACCCTCCTGCCTTTGGTGAACGTGAGCACTGCACCCCCAGGCCAGGTCTCACGGGAGAGGACCACAAAGCCCTACCCAAATTCAGCCTCTCCTCTCATTGCTGCAGGTGCTGTACAAGCACACAGAAAAACACGTTAAAATTATTGGGTTTGAGACAAAGGGAGGGATAAAGTCATCTTACCTAACCCTGAGTGTGTTTCAGCCAGACTCGTACATCCAATTCATCCCCTGGGCTGCAGAACCCCCCTCTGCTCCCGTGGGATTGGGCAGGTAGGTCTCCGGTACCTCCCAGGCAGCCCCAGCCGCACGGGAAGGTCAGGGTGAAACTCAGCAGACGTTTTTCATTTACTGCTCAGCGGTTCCCTAAAGATTGATAATCCCGCTGCTGTCTCTGCTCTTGTTTCCCAGGATAACGTGCTGAAGGTGGTGGATGAGAAGAGGAGCGGGAGCTTGTCCTCACTCCCTGACCTTCTATGAAACCAGCTTTCAGCGCCTGCCCTGTGCCCTTCAGCACCCACACCACCAGGGTCCTCCATCACTACCCCCCTCCCTGCTCACAGTTTTGGCCTCACCTTTCCCTATCCGTACGCCAAAGGACAGGGAAGGCTTCACACGCACCTTCCCCCAAACCTACAGAGGAAACACCGACACTTCTCTTTCCTATTTATTTTGCCTATATTGCGGCTGTGTGGCAAGCCAATGACATGTCTACTGGATGCACTTTATTTTATTTAATAACTAATTCTGTTTAAAGCTTAGATTGAGGTTTCTGGGCAGGGCCCCGCTTCCTCCCGCCGAGGCTGGTGGGGAACCGCGCGTGCCGGGAGGACGGCGGGAGCTGCACGAGCTCTCCCTCGCTGCCAGGCAGGGAGCGGGCGACTGACAGAGCGTCGGGAGGCAGGGTGAGAGGCCTCAGGGTGTAGTTAGCGGGCGGGTGAGAAAGTAGCGTTGGGATCAGCTCCTGTGCTCGAGGTTTGTACGTGGTTGAAGTGCCGGTGGAGGTGTACGGCAGTTGTGAGGGCTGCGGGGCACAGAGGGGATGCAGCTTTCATTCTTCGGTTGTACTGCAGGTGTAGGTGCTTTTGACAGGCAGCATCTCATCCTGGAAGAGCCTGCTTTCCTCCCCTGCTGAGACAGGGTGGGCCACAGGCAGCAGCAGCTGGATCAGCACATCAGGAGATGGTGCTTTTCTGTAAGGCAGGCAGCTGCCGGATTGAGCAGGGGGTGTCGGCAGCTCAGCACACACCGTGCCCGCTCCGCAACACCGGGAAGGCCACAGCAACTGGGGGTACCTGCGGCTCAACGTGCCAAGCAGGGTGAGGAGGAGGAGGAAGAAGAGGAGAGCACCAATGCAAGAATCTTCCTTCACCACCATGCTGCGCAGAGGAGCTGGCAGCAGGACCCTGGCCAAACCAGAGCCCAAGGTCTAAGGCTTCCTGTGAAATGCTTTTGCCTTCTTGGTTGTGCCTTTCGTAGCCTTGTGCTTGACTAAGAGAGCAGCGGATCCCCTGGAAGCTGCTACGCGGACATTCTGACCTGGCCTTAAGAGGCACCTTTCAAATCAGAGGTCTGGGTGAGCATTTACAAGCCTAAGTGTGCAAGAATCCCAACTGCTTGGATTCCCAAGCAGGTAAGAGATTCACGTGCAGCCAGCCAGGACCCAGCTGACGTACAGCAGCCAGTTCAGGAGAAGGCAGGAGGCCGGCACAAGGAGTAACACGACATCCTTTCTGACAAAGCACAAAGGGTATCGCCCCAACTTCGAAGTGCTGCTCTCAAACTCGGGGCAGGAGTAAATGCGGACGTGCACGGGTGGAAACTGACTGGCTTTCATCGCAGGATGCATCTGCCAAACAGAACGGTGATAAGGTTGGCTCGTGTGGACAGAATTACTGATAAAACGCTGGTTTAATAAACTAATATTTGCACAGATTTTGGTTTTCCACATAACGTAGATCCACTGCACCTGTCTCATGAAGGACAAGCCTAAGAACTTCCTCTCCCTGACAAATTCAGGGGAGATTATTACTGACTTCAGACCAGGTACTGCCAAGAAACAGAGTGTGCAGCTTTCATGGGTGATCAGTAGAAACATTTTCACCCCAACAAAGCCCAGACTGGGTTTATTTGGACTTACCCAACAGACACCCAAAAGCCAGATGTAAAACCGCTCCAAGTCCTGGAGATTCTTCATCACTGTTAAAGGCTGGATTTCCTTATCTGACTGGCTCAAAAAATGTTTAATGTTTTAATTTATTATTATTTTTTGTATCAAGCCACTGACCTCAGTCAGACTGAGTCATTACCAGCACACACCAGGGCCTGACTTGCCTCCTGGTCCATGGAAAACAGTCTCGGATCAAGAGCTTGTGGCACCTCAGCAGTTGAGCCCCCAGCCAAGTAGAAACTTTTACACTGCCCCCAGGCCAGGGAGATAAAAATCCAACTGCAGCTTTTGCTGTTATCTTACCACCCTGGAGTCCTTTTTGGAAGGAAACCCCTCACTTTTCTACCATTCCGTTCTTTTTCTCCTACAAGTCCAAGTAACTTTGTATTTAAGGATGCCTTGGAAGGCCTGGTCAGCACCAAGCCCTGGGGATGGGACTGTGCAGATAGTGCCTGTTCTAAGTGTAATTTTTTCCTGCTCATTAACACTTTGCTCAAATGCACTTTGGTTGGTGCCTGGATTGCATTTTTTTTTTCAGGAAACTGTGGCTAGCTGTTTCTTCTTTACAGTGAGAGAAAAGACTTGAAAAAGTTGAAAAAAAATCTGATGTAGAGGGACTATTTATATGAAATAAAAGTTGTAATGAGAGAAAAGCTCCCATTTCTCAGTGTTTCTCAGTCCCACGTGTAGCATTTTCTGAACTGAATCACTAACGTCTGCTTTTTAGAGCAACAGCTCCGATTCAGATTGTTTTCCCCTTAGGAAAGCGCTGAACTCCACGGCCAGCCCGGCTCACTCGGCCGCGCAGCTCGCTGCAGCGGTGACAGCCTGTGTCACCGCACGAGGCTCGCTTCCAGAGAGCCTTCCCACGGCCACAGCGCTTCTCCTGCGAGCGAAAGCGATGGCAGCTCGCAGAGTGCCAAGTCATCTGCCTGCAGAGCGACCTCTTCCCTCCCAGCAGCGGCTGGTAGCTCAGGGATTTTGTGGAAGTTCTTCTGGCTCCTCCAGAGCACAGAAAGCAGCAGCAGTGGCGGCTCTGGGCAGAACACCCATTTCTTTAAGGCAAAGAGCAGCTCGGGCAAGGTGCTCTTCGAGTCAGCAAAACTCACCATCAATTTCAACGCAGCAACTGCAGCTAAAATTCAGAGAGAAATCGATTTCGGAGCCGTGAATCAACTCCTCTATGAAGAGATCAATTTAAAAATCCTCCAGCCAAGGACAAAAACACATCTGGAAAAAGCTGGAGATAATTCAGTTTCTGAAGCTTGACCGAGGCAATTGCTGCAGGAGGAAACAACATAAAATCTTGACAGCGGGTCCAGCTCCTTCCTATGGCAACAAGTCCCACACCTGCAGCAGCACCAGCGCACCCCACAGACAAGTAAAGCCCTACGCAGAGCCCAGAAATAACAGAAACAGTCCCTCATTTTCCACACCAGTTCCCCTCCAGATAAATTGGTTGCAAATGACACAGGAGTCTGAAGCTAAAGTGGCATTTAGTCAGAAATTCTTGTATTTAAAGTGCGTAATACAGTCGTTAGTGCTTTCTGAGTTATGTGGAAAGCTTTTTACGTCAATTAGAGGCAGAGAGCAGGAGCAGGGTACGGCGCTGCTGTGAAGTTCAGAACGCTGCCTGCTGCCTTCCCCTGGAAAGGTTGTACAACAACAGCTCGACCAGCTCACGGGCTGACAGACTCTGCAGCTACTGGCTGGCAAAGCCGATTCCCGATCACAGCAGCTTAGTGCAGCGACACAGCAACGGAGCAGAGATGAGACTCCCCCGGGACTGCCTCCGAACACACGCGGAATAGCCAGAAGCCAAGCGTCAGCTCCTCAGCTCTGTGCTCCAGCTCAGGTACCGCTGTTCCTTACACCATTGCCCTCTCCATACACTTCAGCACTTCCAGGATTCGCTGCCAGCCGTCAGTAACATACCCCCCTCCACGTATAACCCTTTCCAGCGCGGCCCACTGAGACTGTTTTTGATTCCCTGACAGAGATCCCCGATGCCCAAAGCAGTCATTGGCTTTGGCATCAACACTACACTGTGAGACCACTTTTCAGCTACACTCCTGAACTAAGCTAAGATCTGGAGTAAAAATAACACCACCTTCCCTGTCAGGCATCCAGCCCAGTCCCAGGAAGCTGGGATTGAGTATCAAATCAGTTGAAGCCACGAGAGAACACGCACGAGGGAAAAGGCAGCTTTTAGAAGAGGCAAATGTGAGCCAGCTGCTGGAGCGTATTACATGCTCCAGTAACTTTTTTTTCCAGCTATTTCCCTCCCTTCTGGTCCCTCTGGCACGTGAGTTACGCCAAATGCACTCTCCTTGAACAAACGGAGCTCAATGAGAGGAGACCAGCGTGTGCAGGCAGAGGGCAAGAGATGGGTGTAAGCCCAAAGGCACCCACGTGCGAGGAAGGAACCAAGAAGTTTTGAGGAAACACCCTCTGATCTAGAGACATCTTTGACTGGACATCGTTAATGATTTTGCACTTATTACTCCACCTGAAGCACAGATATGGCAACTGTTCTCCGTGCCAACATTTTTTTAAAGGCTCTTAGAGGACAAAACCTGGAACTCAGGCCCTGTAAGCTACAGAGACCCAAAGCCCAGAGGGAAGTTGGCATGACAGAACTATTGATGTGTTTAAGGATCAAAAAAACCCTGAAGGAATAAAATAGAAGCAGAGATGCTGCTATTTCAGCCATATTCTTACAGCCATTGTGCTTCTACCAGAGCTTCCCACAGCTCAAAGCTTTGAGACTCTTGTTCAAACTCTATCACTAAAGCGAAGGACCCCGGACCCAACGTTTCACTTGTGTTTATTTTCATCATCCAAACTGACTTTCAGACAACTCCCTTCACACGGACGTCCAGCTGCTGGAAACACAACATGTTTCTGTTTGCAAGTCCCAGCACTTGTGTAAATCCTCCCCTGGAACCCCGAGGAAATAACGGGACAGATCGCGAGGCTACAGCGATTTCTATCTAGGAAGCAGCACCACAGCCTGTGCCTCATCCCGCTTGATACCGTGACACTCAGTGAACTCTTTTTTTTTTTTTTTTGAGGAGCAATGAAGGCAAAGGCTGAATTGGAGCTGAAGTAATGTGCAGCACACAAGGCACTCTGCCTTTTAAACCTCAGGTTTGCCCAAGACTGGTGACCGCACCATTTTAGAGCGCTAAAAAAGTGCTGTTCAGCTTCAGGTCTCTGCACAAAGATGGCAACGTAACGCAAAAATTCATCGTCCCAGATGACAACCCGGCTGTTACCTGCTGCAGCCAACCTACTTCCCAAGAAAGCCCTTACACCCTGAATTTTAAGAAGTTAAATTACACCTCAAACCCAGTCCAGACGACCCCTTTTGTTACTGGAAGTATTTGTAAAATGCAGTCAGTCACCAGTTTCCTGAACAGCCCGCCACGGAGAGAGCTGCAAGCCCAGCGCCTGGCTCACCGCGGGCTGGCCTCACTCCAGTCTCAAGGGGACAGGCTTTCCTACAGAGCGCTGCGATTCCTGGCCAGGGAAAGGACATAAAAGAGATTTTAGCTGAAGAATCCAGGTCCAAAAGGGCTGGGGAAGACACGGCTGCTCAAATCACAAAAGCCCCCAGCAGTCCTCGATTCTCCCGCGTCTTTACAAGCCAAAGCTGCCTCCCCGTTGCACGCCTCGTACAACGGCAGTGAAGTGAGAGGATGCTCCAAAGGCAGCGGGAACAGGTACGGAAACAGAAGCGTTTCACCCAAATCTCAGTTTAAACTGTCAGCAGGGACAATGCAAAACCAGTCTGGGAACTCCTGCAGCCTGCACTTTCATACAGGAACCAAGACAGCCACAACCAGCTCCGTACTGGCTCATCGACTATTTTTAGCACCAGCAAGGGAAGAACGGTCGGCAGCGGGTCCGTTCCCTCTGGCAGGGCGGATCTGAGCACCCGCCGCTCTCCCCCGATCCCGCGCCACCGAAACCACAAAGTAGGTGAAGAGCTTCGCGCCGCCCCTGCTCCCGAGTCCGAGGCATCTCGGCGCAGCGACATGACAGGTTGGAAGAGGGCCACGCAGCCCATTTAATTCAATCCACTTCCTCTTCCATCTGCTCCACACAGCCGGGCTCGATTAGTCTTCTGAGAGCAATTGTATTAAAGCGGAAAGTGCCAGGAGCCTGTGTACATCCAGCATACGTTGGACGCGCCGCTCAGAGCCCCGGCAGATTCACCAGCTCTGAGCTGCAGGCCAGGACCAGCGAGATCCCAGCATCTCTGTAATTCCGCCCAGCATTTATTTATCTTCAAAGGTTTTCAAAGTTAAATGCAAGCTCCCACACAGAGACGCTTCCCGACTGGTTCTGCGTTTAGTAGTGGAGCCAAGAACCAGACTAAACTGGCACCAAACAATGAGCCTGGCTGGCTTCTCTTTTACTCCTTCCTCCGTCCGAGGGCTGCAGGAGCCTCTCCTCCTGCACACTGAGGGCACCAAACAGCACCCTCAGCACCAGGACCCAGAGCTCCACACACGAGGTGGCCCCGCCAACGACCGTCAATGTGCTGCAGGCAGAACCGCCAACAACGGTCCAACGTCACTCACTGCTGCGGGACGGACACACACGGGACCAGAGCTGCTGCCAGGACACCCTCGGTCCTGCTGCTGCAGGTAGAGCTCCCAGGCAGCGAGGAGGGGACGGGGCGGCCACCTGCTAGAGCAGCAGCTTTGGGCTTCCATCCTTCAGCAGCTGCTCTACCTGCCCTGCAGAAAGGTGGCAATAATTTAAGCACGAGATTTCTTTCCTTCCCACCGGGCAGTTTTCTTTTCAGGCACGTTAACAAGACGCAGACTGTCCCGCACGCTCTCCAGGAAATGGAAAAGGAGGGTGGAAGATCGCACCCAAACCCCTCCCTCCTTTTGCCTCATCTCTTTCTGGACGCCCTCTGCTCCTGGTTTCCACCTTTAACAGATGCTGGAGGAGAATGCCCAGCTGACGACGCAGGCTTAGTACACCACCACCAGTACAAACCATACCGATTTAGGCATGAAACAGCTATTTTTCTCTCCAACTTTAAAACAGCGCCGGATTTTACGGTACCTTCACGATTTGCACAACTAAAACGCATATACCATGCCAGAGCACATCGTTATCCCTCAGCAGAGGGAATCTGAACTCCAGCGATCGTGTCGCGGGGATGTGGAACCGCCTGGCAGCCTCACAGTTAAAGCATTCAACCAAAACCGTCCATCTGAAAAGCAGCTGCTCAGAAGGACAGAGGTCTCACAGTTTCCCAGTCGAGAGCCCACATCCCACAGCCATGAGGGGCCACAGTTTTTGCACAGCTCATCGTTTTTTGCACCGCTCATGGATGAAAAGGCCCGCGCAGAACATTCTGAAGACTACAGGGCAGGAGAGCATCAAGCTGGGAGGAGAGTCTGCCCAGAGCAAAGCAGGAGCTGGCTGGCACAGCCCTGTCTCCTGATGGCACCGGCTCCAGGGTGTCACCGAGGTGCCGCTGAGGGTCTGAGAGTGAGCTCAGCCACCCCGTGCAGGCAAGAACAGGGGGTTGTAGGAGCCACAAAGCACCTCACACCACATACCACCTGACACCAGGTACCACCACAGCTGCCCATCAGTGCCCACCACCAGAGCTCCACCTGCTCCTCTCAGGAAACATCCAACCTTCTGTCATCACCAATGACTAGTTGCTGTGAGGGGCGGGAGTTACAGAAGGTTCTCCTGCCTCACCTGAGGAGACCAACGAGACAAGAACCAAGATCGTACAGCACAGCTGCCCCTGGCAGCGGGCAAACCGCATTTCCTACCCAGAGCCCTTCCAGCTCGACAGTCCTCCCAGCTCATCCTCCCACCACCACAGAGAATATACCGTATTACAGAGACTTTCATACTGGGAAAATATTTTAATATAGTAAACAAGTCGATTTACCTTTCACATGTTTTTAAATAAGTTTATGCTCATTGATAAACAAAAAAAAACTGTTTTTACTTAAACAATGGATTACAGCCTCTAAATTCGTATTGTTCCCAACTGATCCTGTAAATAGTGAGGAATTGTGGACACCGATATCCTTGTATAGGTAACAGACTGGCATAAATAGCGCAGGAATTCGATGCGGGTTCAAAGGGAGAAGCGAGCCCTGGTGAGGAGAACGAAGCCACAAAATTCCCTTTTGAGGAAAAACCGGGGTGGGGGAGAAAAAAAAAAAGAGATACCGCAGTTCTACCAAGTAAAAACGTTTCCTTCCCCCGCCGACCCTCGGGCCGGACCAGTCTCCAGCCTGAGCTCTTCGGGGCTCGTCCTCGCCGGTAATCGCTTTGCCGCGGCCGCCGCTCCCACCGCGCATCGCATCGCCCCGCTCCG
>VWZK01015323.1:257708-332881 GCA_013396935.1 Baryphthengus martii | reverse complement strand
CCAATGTGGGCCCCCCGGTGAGTGGTTTGGCCGCCGGGGCCCCTCCGCCGCCCTCGGCTGCCGTCGGTGGGTGCTCTGAGGGCGCAGGGCAGCGGTGGGTACCGGGCGGGGGTGTCCTGGGGCTCTGCCTCGGTGGGGCCTGCAGGGTGGGAGCCTTCGGTTTAGGGCTCTGAGCCCGGAGGGCAACGTGAGGAAGGCTCCTGGCAGAGGCCTAGCGCTAGGAGAAGGAGGTCAGGAATGTCCCTCTTCTTTCTCTTTTCCATGGGAGTTACTTGGTGGCGTCTCCCTGCCTGCAGGTACCTGCAACTTTTGTGAAGCTTGAAGGGTGCTCTGGCGAAGCAGCAACTCTTGGAGACAGAGGCCGGTTTAGTTCCCTTCGAACTGGGCTGGTCCCAAACCTACTGATAGGATCTAAAGCTACTCTTGGGATACGGATTGACCTTACTCCCCGTACCTTAGTCTCCCACAAAAGCATTATATTGCCTTGCTCAGAAAACATCTAAAACAAAGTATGGATTTGCCTCTTTGCTATTTTTTTTATTTGCAGTGCAAGATGTTTACTTATCAGAAAGATTTAGTTCTGCTTTTACAATAATTTTTCTCCTTTCCTTAATTCTTAGGCCAGTCAGGTGTGTTGCAGCAGAAAGCTTCTTATAAACAAGGAGTTGCAGCCCTGAGAGGCTGACAGCAACTGGAGAAATGACTGTCACCCAGAAAGGCATCAGAGGAAGTGAGTGATTGAGTTTTGAGTGAACTGTAGCATTTTATTTTTACTTGCAATAGCAGGAAATGTGGAGAGTTGAGAGAGAAAGCGAAAGCCTCTGAGTTTCTGCAGGAAGATGTGAGGAGCTTGGAGCTCTGAGGAAGACTATTGGGAATAAAGTAGAGTAACTTCAAAATAACTGTAATTCTTGGGGAAAAAAGGCATCTTGTGTTGGTGACAAGCTCCAGGGTAGGGTAGCACTGCGACCACGACCTGCGCACACTGACCCTTGCCTGGCGTGGCAGCGTCAGACCGTTCTGAAGCGCAGCCCGTGATCCCGGAATGGATAATTTTCAGGAAATATTGGTGTACCCAGTATGTCTAGGAAACATTTGTTAGTAGGCGTGAGTTTTCTGTGGCCCCCCCTTATCTCTCTTGCCCTGACTTAGTACACCTGGCTGCATTCCTTTTGCTGAAATCAAATTTCACGCGCTGGAATAGCGTGAGCCGATGGCAGCCTGCAGACAAAGCTTTCCTGAGTCAGAGAAAGGCATCTCCCGCGCTCTGCTGTAGACTCCATACACACTTTGCCCCTGTTGTGCCTGTGTCACCAGCTATTTGTTTTGAGATCAGGGACGTTTTGGTTCCTGTGCTACAGAGTATTTTGAGTTTGGACCTTTTTTGCCTACCATAATTTCTTAGATTTTTCAGCCTGTTTTTGATCCATGCCCTCAGCTGCTGGTCTGTACTCACACTCCTGCTGGCCTTTGTTCTCCTGCTACTGGATGGTGCCAAGATGGGCTGAGGCAGAGCCTCACTGCCTGCTCTCTGTGTCCACTCAGTTCTTTCTCAAGTATCTGTGCAGAAACTGGTTTATTCCAAACCCTCGCTCTGTCTGTGATCTGGTGTTGCCGCTGGTACAATTTATGGTCACCTCTGAGGAAAGGATGATGAATTGCCACCTCCCACGAGTCCTTTCCTTGTGCCCTTCTGTAATTCTAGTTCTGGAGTTTTAGGATTGACATACACAGGCAGCTCCTCTGGGCTGAAGGAGGTCTTGCCTGATGCTTGCCTAGTCCATCCTTGGAGGTGCTGTGTCCTCCTTTATCGCAGCATTTCAATGCCGGCTCAAAGAAATCCCGTGTTCTTAAGGCTCCCTCTATGCCAAGCCCTCTGCTGTCTCAGCTTGGAATAAAGCAAGACTTGTGTTTATTAAATACTAAATCCTGTTGGCTTTTGCCAAAGTCAGGTGTAAGCTTTTCTCTTTACTGCGAACAAATGAGTGGGTGTGAGCTTCTCTCCAGGTGCCTTTGTTGAAGGGCAGGCAGCTGCCAGAAGGCGTGTGCCTTCTGTTCCTAAACTTGGCTCCTGACTGACAACCAACCTAAAGGCAAAGGAAGCCGGGAAGGCAGGGCCGCAATAAGGAGATTTCCTTTGTCCTCTGGGTTTTAGCAGCAATGCCAAGCTGTGTGTCGGGTGGGCTCCCGTGGTGCAGAAATAGAGCCCTGGGCTGCAGAGCTCAGGGGTCTTGTGAAGTCAGTGAATGTGTCAGACACTGGATAAAGCCTGCAAATTAGTCCTCTCTGAGATTTTTGTGTTTTTTTTTCCATGAAGAACACAAAAGAGGTGCTCACCTGAGACAGAGTCAAGGGTACGTGGGGCACCCTGGGACTGGACCTGCCAACAAAGAGCTGCGTAGTCCTTGAACATCCAGCCTCTCTCACACGACGGGCCAACACTGGACTCTGCAGGGTCCTGCTGTTTATAAGCTGCTCTAATTTCTGACTTCTCTGGTCCAAGAGTCCACTAGAAAACTGCTTTGCTGCCAAGCCTGCTCCTTACTGCCTTACACCCGGGTTTAGTTGAAAAGCCAAGTACTGAGACAGATTGTTGGAGGTTTGAGGTTCCACAGACCTGACTGAACTCAAGCATTGCTTGAATTCTCCTGCTACCTATTGCAGTGGGAGGTTTGTTTGCTCTCCAAGGGCCCCTGAAGGATGTAGCTAAATAAACTTATGGTATTGATTTCCCATGTTCAGAGTCAGTGGATGGCATCCAGTGCTTCAGGACAGAGAAGACTTAATTAAGGGAAGATCTTTGGCCTAAGATATTACCTCTGTACAGACCTTGAAGCACGGGATTGGGTTTGCCTGGGACTTGGCTGAGTCTCCACAGCTAACAGAGGCCTCCTGACACTCTCCTGAACTAATGCCTGTTGTTTCCATGACACATTTCTGAAAGTGAGAAAAGACTGGTGAGGGCTGTGGCCTGACAGTGGCCTGGGCACTCACTGAGACAAGGAGCTGCTCTTTGCTCTGGTCCCAGGGGTTCCCAGCACTCTGAGCCGTAGATTTTATATATCATTTTGTGAAGAGAAAAGTTTTTTTCTCGAAGTTCAGGACTTTAAGAGGTGAATGTTGTGGCTTTTTTAATTTAAAAAAGTTTCTCTTTGTGTGTGAACCTGTGCTGCCTGTGATTGTGGCTCTGTGCGGGACTCGAGTCAGAAATCAGCGCTCCGTTGTTCCTTTAGCAAGGAGGAAGTGTCGTGTGCACCCCCACCCGTACACTTACCATCCAAACACCGTCCCAGGGCCTGCATTTTGCAAACAGCCACCGCTTCTCGAGCAACAGGGCAGCGATGGTTAATGGCCACACCATCTTTGTACATCTTTGCACCAGGCCTCTGGTTTTCCCAGTCTGAAGAGCCTGACTGCCCTCTGACTTCTGCAGTTGGAGAGTCCTGCTGTCAGCAGAGTTGTCACAAATCCTTGGCTTTGTGGTTTGGGTTCAGAATAGGACACAAAATATGCCTGAGCGCACAGACAGCGGCTCTCTGCAAGGGCAGTGAGAAAATACTGAGCTTTGTGGTCCTCGTGGTGTCACTAATCCTGTCAGGATTCCCAGGGCTCAGAGGGCAGCACAGGAAAAGGAGCAGCAGGATGAACTTGCTTTTGCTTAGCTGTGGATTCACAGCCGGTGTTTGGTGAGCTCCAGGCTGCGTGTGCTGAAGGTGTTCACTAGAGGACAGTCTTACGCGTTGCAGAGTCAAAACGGAACAGTGCTGGGAGAGGTTTCTTACAGATTTTCTGTGTGCTGGGAATCGGTTGGGGTTGAGGTTACAAAATAATTCGTTAGAACTCAGGAGCTGTCTGTTCAAGGTGGTTCAGCCTTGTGAAACCCGGAGGGTGATGCTGGCTGCAGGACAGGTGGAACAGAGATAAGGAAGAGTGTTCAGGAAAAAAAAAAAAAAAAAGAAAAAAAGGAAATTTTTGCATATTAGAACTCTTGTAGTGGGTGGTGGGGTGCGCAGTGGCGGAGGTGAGGGATGAAAGCAGAGGAGGCCCCAGGCAGAGGGGTGTAGGGTGAGCACACACTGGTGATGGGCCTTGCAGGAGGAAGAGCACGTAGGGTGGTTAGAATGAATCCTGCTCAGAGCGCTGCCGCCTGCTCCGCTATCGGAGCTTTCAGCAGAGGGCAGGACTGCCGCTTCCTTCTATCGCTCTTCCATCAGCCACCTCTTCACGCGAGGGACAGAACAGAGCAAGGAGTGTGAAGTGCGAGATAAGGCAGCTGGGTTGTGCAAAAGGAAGTGAGCCGCAGCTTCGGTCACCGTCCTTATGCAAGCGGGATCCTGGCAGTTGGTGTCGTGGGGTGCCGGGCAGCCGGCAGCTCGGTCGCTGCTCTTCACACTGTTGCTCACTTTCTTTTCAAAAATTCATTGTTTTATCCCTTAGGGAAGACTGACCTTGAGTGACAAGCAAGTAAAGCTGTGGCAGGATTCTTGCCTGCTTTAGGTTTGTTGGTGAGACAGAGAAAGCTGTTGAATATCCAGGAGAGAAGCAGCCTTTCCGTGAGGCCCTGCTTGTGGCAGGAGGCAGACGGGATTCACGAAGCTGTGGTAACTGTGGTAAATACCAGATGGGCCACTGGAACCAGTAGCTGTGACTGTCTGGTCTCACCTGCAGTGCCAGGTGGCAGAGCTCGTCCCACCTTTCACTTCTTCCCAGCTGTGGCATCTGAGGCCTTCCTGTGGTGCCGTGGTGGTGCAGAGGATGGGAGGACTGTGGCACTCTGAGCACGGTGGGTGCCCTTCAGCCTTTTCACAGCTGCGCCCTAAGTTTAAGGTGAAGCAGCCCTGAAACTGCTCTGGCTTTGCAGAAAGGATCAGATGAGGGTAGAGACAACTCACACTCCTGACCGCAGCCTCCCGCGCTCCTGTGGCCTTGCTCTGTACGTACCAAGGCCTCAGGGGCCGTTCCTGAGCTGCTTCCAAGAAGAGCAGAGAGCACAAAACCCGCCCAGCAGGGCCTGGTGTTTCACTGGTGGTTATGCCAAGTAACAGGCTGTCGCTGACGTCCCTGAGCACGTCCAGCTCAGCCTCTGAGATCTGGGCAGACACCGTCATGTGCTGCTTAGGAACAACAGCGTTCTCCAGGGGAAGGGGTGCTGGTGCTGCTGTCTTGGCAGGGCCCAGAGTACCCAGTGCTCTGTCAGCTGGCGACCTGAGAAGCGTGTGTCGTGTTGACGCACATGCAAAGGAAGCTTAATACCACGAGTGTGGCTTAGTTGTGAGACTGGAGGGGATGGATTCCCCTGTCCCTAGTCTCAGCCTCTCGTATTCCCTGTTCATTGGGCAGGCAAACCCTTGGACAAGTGCGTAAAGGAGTTTAGGTCCGGTCAGGGTTCTGTTTCTGCCGCAGGCATCTCTGATAATTGCTGCCTTCTTTGGTTTCCTACAGGTAGAGCACCTGCTGCAGGTCCATCTCTCCTGCCTCCTGCTGCTAACGTTTGGGAATGCCCTTCGGATTCCTTTGGTTAGCCTTCTCCTGGCTGTCCCACCTGCTTTGAAGTGCTGGCCTGATCAAAGGGGGAAGCCAGGGTTCGGAAGGAAGCGGCAAAGCCAAGCAGATGGCTCCCTCTGCACACTGGGAGCTTCTCTGTTGATCTACGCAGAATCTACTCTACTTCTGACAGTATCTTGTCCCCCCTGAGCAATGGCAGGTGCCACACCTTGGCTGTCACAGGAGCCAAGGAAGGTGAAATCCCACTGTGTAGCTGAGGATCTGTCACAGCAAGTTTAGCACACTCGTCTCCACTTTTAATTAGTTGTGGGGCTCCTCCTTTTTGACTAAAATGAACCTTGCCCATGTCAGTCCTTTCCACAAGCCGCTCTCCTCGTGTAGCCAGGGAACATCGGCCACCAGAGCTCCTTCTCTCCTCTGCTGGCCACACACAGTTCCTTCATTCCAAGTCAGGAGCAGGGTCTTGGTTCTGCCTTCTTTGCCATTAACATTCTGGTCTTTTTTCCAGTCACTTCCCTGTAGCTTTGCCATTGGAATTCCCGTTTTACCCATCTCTCTCGTTCTGTGTTCCCGCAGGATCCCCAGCAGACCTGAGTGAATCTGGAGAATCTTGCTGCTCCTGGGGACTCTTGCAAAAGTTCGATTTCAACTGTCCGTGGAAGTTTCATCAGCTCTGCTGGCCTATCCCACTTTCCAGGTGACATTCAGAAGAACCCGTAAGAGAAAGGAAAAATGTTAAAGACCGGACAGTGCAGCAAGTGACCCCGGAGACGGAGTCTGTGCGGAGCGAGGAATAAGTTTATTTTCCGTGATATTTGGCCCGCTGCATGAAGGGGGCAGTCTGCTTGTAGCCAGAGCCGGAGCTGCTCCGTAACCACATCTGCTGAAATAGTTTGAGTGCCGGCTGGCAATGCCTGCGCTTCGTCAAAGAGAACATTTAAGGAAGTTCAGTTGCGGAAGTGCTACGAACCGTGCGCTTCACCAGCGCGGCTCCGAGGAGAAGGTCCCTCCAGGAGAGCCGGCGTGCGCGCCCGGCTGCCCGCGCCCTGCTGCCCGCGCCCGCACCTCGACCGTCACGGCCTTTCCTCGGGGTGACCTTGGGCCGAGCTCCGTGCGCTTGCTGGCAGAGCCGTTGATTTACAATGCAGATTGATCGGTCCTCGCCCGCCTGCCCCTGCCCCTCCTAACTTTGGCGGGGATATAAGAGCCCGTTTGCTTTCTGATGCCAACAGTGGCCATGGCAGAGAGCCCTGCCACGTGAGAGGCAGAGATAGAGGAGAGGGGGCCAGGGAGGAGCGAACCGTGCGGCCGCTGTTGCTCCTGGTAGCTGAGGAGCCCTTCTGCGGGACGATGTCAATGCTCACGCCTGTCCTGCAGCCCCCGGAGGTGAAGGAGTATCTATCCAAGGGCGAGCGCTTCATCAAATGGGATGATGTGAGTACCGGGCTCTTTGCTTCGCTGGATTGTGTGGGAGGGAGCAGGGTGGTTTGGTCAGGGCTTGCGGGGAGGCTGGGAGCAGGTATTCAGCGGGAGCGTGGGACGCGGCGTGCCATGCCCGAGAGAGGCGATGTCTGCATGGGGAGAGGGGACGCAGAACAACAGCCGAGGGCAAACGTGTGAGAGGTTGGCCTGTGGCTTCTGCACATCTCGCTGCTGTGGAGGATGGAGCAACTGGAGAGTGCCACTGGGTCTGTGTGCCCAGCTCCTCTGGTGTAGCACCCCAGGGTCCTGTCGGTGCTCGTCACCAGCCTGCGGGAAGGCGGTTGCTGCCAGGGAGTCTCCCTGGGGCGAGAGGCACACACTGTGTTTGGACTTGTCTGGAGGAGCGTGAGGAGGAGGATTTACTCCAGAGCTGAGTGGACTCTCTGTGCTTTGCAGGAAATCAGGCTCCAAGTTGCTTCCTCTTATGCCCCTGTTGCTGGAGAGGACTAGGGGTGAGCAGTGTCCTCCCACACCCGGCCGATCTACCGAGCAGCACAGGACCTGTGCTCCAGCGCTGCTGGAGCCTCGGAGGGTGCTGCAAAAGCTGTTTCTCTCTCCAGCTCGGTATCACCTTGTTTCTTCAGAGCACCTGGTGTGCAGCCTCTGTTTGCCTTTGTGACGGGAGGAACGTGTGGAACAGCAGAAGAGAAGTTAATTTGAATGTCACAGTCCCCCCTCCTCACTTTCTGAGAAACCCAAAGGGTATTTACCCTAAACCCTGCGTGCCTGAGCGAGAGGATGGCAGCAGCCCAGCCTTTTCTCTGCAGTATGAACTGTCTGCTATCCAGTGTGAATGTGGTTAAAACAGGGGCCGGCCAGGTTATGATTATTCACCAAGATCCAGGGGAAATATTTAATGTGGTTTTGCAAATGCGGCGCGTTAGAAGGAGCCTCTGGCAGCAGTGCAGGAGGGATTAGCACCGACTTCTGTGGGTGTACAGCTGGAGCAGAGTTTTCAGACCCAAGGCAGTGTGTGCAGGGGGAGCAGGATCACTTGTGTGCAGGAGTGGTCCCACGGCACTGAGGAATGAGAAAGCAGAGTGATACAGCGCTGACAGGAAGGATGGGTGCTGAGCAGGTTGGGATATCACTGGGCAGTGGCTCCACTTGCTGTACAGGACCAGGAGGATGACGCCAGGGTATGGTGGAAAGTTCTTCCTTCCCTTTCTCTCCAGTGGGGCGCTTGTGGTTTCTTTGAATTTGAGCAGGGATTTGGTTTCTGAGAATAGCAGTAGCCAAACTTGTCTAAAACTGCTGCTGGCTTGCTATGCTCAGTGCTTGGGGATCACTTTTCAAAAAAACTTGAATCTGTGAAGTGCTTTTCTGGGAATTCCTGGGCTAGTTAGGTTCCTGGAAACCCAAGGTGAGTCCTGTTGGGCTTCCAAGACCCAAGTGTTTATTGGCTGCTGCAATCAAAGCAGTTGGGGAGCTCAAGTCCTGTGTGGCTTTTCCCCAGAGTTTGTAAGTGGGCTGTTGTGGTCGCGTTGCTCCATCTCGTCCTGCTTTCCCACTCCACAGTTAGAGCGGGCTGCGAAGGGCGATGGCCAGAGCTCCAGGCTGCAGGTTTGCTGCTCTTTAGAGGTTGTGGGCCTGAGCTTTTTGTCTCACTCCTTGAGCTGACCTGGTCATGCTGTTGGCAGCAGTTTTGAAGTCCTTCCAGAGAAATGAAGGTAGATCACATTGGCTCCTTGCATCACTCTGTCCAGTTTGGGACTGGACTGGAGCCTTCCCTGTACCCACACTTTTTTTGTTTTGCCTTCACCTTGTCCAGCATTTGTAGTGTCTTCTCTAGAGGAGAGTGCAGGAGGATCTCTGACAGACCGAGCTGTTCTGTCCCACTGAGCAAGTTCCAGCAGCTTTGGGGTAAGGAGCAGCTCTGCTGTGCCTTGTTCAGCACCCAGCAAGCTGGGGCTGCCGACTGGATCAAAGAGGTCAAGTCCTACTGCATGATGATAGTTTATTTCAAGAATCAGCTTGAGGACCCTTTCAGAAGCTCAGGCGGGGCACAGTGTGGCAGCTGACCTCTGAAGCGGAGCAGACGCACGTGGATTTGGCTCTGTGCTGACTCTTAGTGCTCATAGCAGAAGCAAAAATGTTTCTCTCTTACGAAGGTTATGGATTATGGGATTTTTACCAGGCGGTGCTTGCTTTCTGCCCTAGGGCTGAACTCCACAGTGTGAGCAGCCGCTTTGGCTGCCAGACCACCTTCTGTGGAGCTCACCGTTTCCTCTGTGGCAGGAGCCGCCCTGTAGGGGAGTCTCCCTGAACCCCACAGCCGTCCCCGGCCCTGCTCGGGTGGCCAGCTGGCAGCGGTCCTTATTGCAGCCTTAACTTGCTTGCAAGAAACCTGCTTGGTAGGAGATAAGGTTAATCTCAAACACGGCACAATACTCAGGAGCGGTGCCACGGTCCCTGTTCCGCTCTTCCTGCGCTCAGGGAGCTAACCAAGAGCTCTGGGAGCGCGGGCGTCATGCTGTGCGGATCCGCATTTTCCCAAGGACAGCGTGAGGAAGCAGTAGGGTGTAAAAGGAGAGCATAGAATGCACTGTGGTGTGGGCAGTTTGCTGTAATGAAGAATACTGAATGTGGAAATGGAAGTTCCTGGAAGCTGGGAGATGCTCTGGGGTGAAGCGTGAGTTCAAGAACAAACTGAAAAGCCCAAGGCCAAGTGGCCCAAATTCCATTACTGGTTTCATCTCAGTAGCTGGGTATTTCAGCTTCCCGAGGGGAGTCTGTAGCCTTCCTAGAAATGACCGATAGGTCTTATAATCCTGTCCTCTGTGGCGAGCGAGGAGCCCACCAGACTGAATGAGCAAATGGGCTGGGACCTGAGCAGAGGCACCAGGCGGGGATCCCCGTTCTCTGTCTCTAGAGAGCTGACTCCTAGCACGTGAGATGGGAATGACTGTTGTCTGAAAATGTCTGTGAAGTTGCCTTGAACTGAAAATGCAGAAGCGGTGGAATTGTTCAGAGGTCACCTCTGCAGGCTCTGAGCGGCCTGTGCCTCCTGTGCAGCACGTGCCTTGGTAGGAGATAAGGTCTGGAGAGTCTCCCTGCTGGATGGGGGCTTCACGATCAGCCCTGAATAATTCCATCTAATTTTGTGTCTGCAGTGTGGGTGTTAAAATAGCTGCTTCTTTTTATAGCTTGTGCAGAGCTAGTCTGTGGAGTTTAAGAATCCTCTAAAGCAGACTCGTCTGTGCCATTAGATGGGCCCCTCCTTGAACCTCTCCTGACTGGGCCCGTTCTCTGTAAAGAGAGCCCAGAGAGTAACCAGTGTGAGCAGCAGGGTGATGGGTGCGGCGGCTGAACGCTCCCTCGGCTTGGCCTTGGCTGCTCCTGCAGCCGGTAGAACACAGTCGATGCCTCAGAGGGAAGGCAGGTCACAGGAAACAATTGTGTCTATGGGTACTTTATTCTCTTGCTTCCTTGCACAGAAAGCTCTGAGAGAGTAGTTCGAGCTACATGTGAAGTGGTTGGTGAGACTTGGGCTTGAGCCTCACACTGTGACTCTGGAGATGTCCTAAAATCACCTGGTTCATTTCCATAAATCACAGAGGATGATTCACCCAACTGGGTCTATATTTGGACTGGGAACTTTAGGTCCCATGATGGGTTCTCCAAGTCATGGAAGGTGCTAACCTTCTCTCTTTTTTTTTCTCAGGAAACAGCAAGTGCCTCTCCTGTGATTCTTCGAGTGGATCCAAAGGGCTTTTACTTATACTGGACCAATCAGAACAAGGTAAGTGCTAAGACTTCATAACTTGGTCTCCAAGTGAAAAAAAAAGAAAAAGTGACGGCAGTGATGTAGAGACTCCATGAAGTCTGTAGAGCAAGTTGTGCTCCTCTCAGGTCGAGATGGGATGTGCACTTGGCTGGAGGTAAACCACAGGGTGCTGGCTGCTGGAGGGGAGCGAGGGGCGGCAAATTTAGGAAAGAGAGTTCAGTTCCTCGCCGCTGAGTAGCTGTGAGGGGTGGGGAGGTCTGACCCACTGGAGGTGGAAGGCTGGGCTTACTTCTGCTTTCCAGAGCAGAGCTGTGGTTCAGCTCTACTTCCTCCTCGTGACCTATATGCTGAAGAGACATGGTAGATAAAGAGACAGAGACGCGTCCTACACAGCGCCCTGGCCAAGAGACCTGGCGTGTTTGGGGGAGCTCTGCCTTCTCAGAAGGCTGTGCCCCAGTGCCAGCTGGGCAGGGCACTGCCACAGAGCCGAGTCCTCTGGGAGCCCCGCGTTGTGAGGCTGGGGACCGTCACATCCCTCTGGAAGATGGGTTCTCCTTTCAACCCTCTCCGTCCCTCTCATTCCCGTTTCAAGATCTGCTCCTGGCAGTGGGCTGTTTGCTGTGAGAGTTCCAGCAGACCGCAGGGAGCGGTGGGAACGCTGGAGGAGATGCACAGAATGGTGCAAGGGGAGCTGTTGTCACCTGTCCAAAGTGAGATATTTCACAGGGTTAGTGCTAAGGGAGATTGAACTCGCTGGGGCTGGGGTAAGGAAGCAGAGCTGACATGAGGAAACCCAGACTGGAGAGGATCTCATGTTCCTGGAAAATGCCATTAGTTAGCACCTAAAATAAACTAAACAAATTTGAGAGCCACAGTGGAGCCGCAGCCTGGTTTACATCCTTGGGGAAGCACTTGTCTGGCACCCTTCCTATTGTCTGAGGGAATCTGCAGGCAGCGTGAGCTGGCAGGGTGGGGGCAAGTGCTGCCTGCCAGAGGGAGCTGGGCAGGCGGGTGGAGGTCCTGTGCGGGCTGGCACGAGCACAGCACCAGGGGCAGGAGATGGACTGATCCAGAGCACGGTGTGGTGCCGTCAATAGTCTGTTGAATTTGTTTGGCTTAATAGTCTTGGACAGACTCCTCTTGTCGTGAACAGCAAGGAAGAGCTGCAGCACTTTGGCAGGTGGGATTCAGCGAAGGGTGGGATTAGGAGTAAAATTCCCATCTTGCTTGACAATAAAATGGGGATACAGCCAGCAGACATGGGATCCACATTGTTCCTTACTGTGATCCTGGAAAATAACATTATCTGCTGCAACTATAATTTGTTCTCCAGATCCATGGTGAGCAGATAAATTAGTAACAGCGGAAGGAAATTCAGGTTGGATATTAAAAGAACAAACCAAATAAACACGACAACTGGCCAGTGGCGAGGCCGGGGAGGGGGCTACCTTGGGAAGGTTGTGGAATGTCCTCCGTGGGAATTGCTTCAGAACAGAGGAGGTGAAGGTCTGCTGGGAATGACCTGGGGAGAGGTGGTGCTGCCTCCCGTCCGGCTCAGCTGCTGTGTTGAAGGCGTGGAGGCAAAGCTGGGGACAGGACTGGGCTGTATGAACGCGTGGGCTTGTAACTGGGTAGAGTTTCCTGGTGTAAACCTGTGTGCGTGTCACACGCTCCCTCTCACGGTGCTCCACGGCGAGCCCCTGGCCCAGCCCTGAAGGCTGGTGCTACAGACCACCACCACCACCTCCACGCGGGCCGGTGGCCAGCTGGGCGCGGCAGCAGCCAACGAGTCCCTGCCAGTGCCGTTCCTGGTGGAAGAGCCCTTCCCCAGTGAAGGGTGCTGCCTGGCACCTGCTTTGCAGCTTCTGGGGCCTCTGCACTGGACTTCTTTCCTTCCTCCTTTGTCTTTTCTCATCTTCCTTGTCCTTATTCTGTTGTAGGAAATGGAAATTCTGGATATAACCAGCATCCGAGATACCCGTGCGGGGCGGTTTGCCAAAATCCCCAAGGTGAGTGCAGAGCTTCTGCCTCCTGTTCGGGTGGGCCAGGCAGGGCTGCCTGCGGCTTCACCGGCGCGTTCACAGAACGTTAGGGGATGGGAGGGACCTCAGAATTTCTGCTACACGGTGGAGAGGACCTTGTCTCCTTACATCACAACTACATAAATGTAGAAGAGCCATCTTTACTCTTGTCTGAACTCCTTGGGGGCTTTCAGTGCACACAAAAGAAAGGCACTTCCAGGCTGTGGTGCAGGAGATTATTGGAGAGGATTTGCCAGCAAGCCAGGAGAGCCACCATTCCCCTTCCGAAGGAGCCGCTCGGTGCGATGCTCAGCAGCCTCTGGCCTTCTCCTTCCCCTTCTCCTGCACGGCAAGTCCTGCAGGAGTGGCCGATGCTTCTGTGTCGAGTCACCGGAGCTTCCCTCTTGTGCAGGGATGCACAGGCTGCGTCAAGGCGGCTACTAAACCTGTAGTAACACTGACATTCCAACACAGTGTCTGGTGGAGTTTTTTTCCCTTTAAAGGGAAGAAAATGTAGTTTCAGAAAAACTAATATTTCTTCTTTTCTTTTTTTTCTCCCCCAAATAATTTTAAATGGCCTGCTTGCAGGGTGGCAGCCTAAGGGAGGCACATGATTATGGCTTTGTTCTTGGTTTCAGTCATCATTTAAGCTTCCTGCAGCAAACTTGTCCTTGTTAGGACTTTTTTCTGGTTCTGTTTTTTGTTTGTTTTTAACTTTTCCATGTATGGCAAAGACAAGTGGAAAATTGCAGGAAAGCTGCAATGTGGAAAGGCAGCAAAAGAGCGAAGCGAATGGCTCCGTGTGGTAGCGGAGGTGATGCTCAGCAGAACAGGAGCGTTTTGCAATAGGCGCCGAGAGACTCGAGCGGCCTCTTTGCGTAACCAGGACGGCTCTTTTCTTAATGCTCTCTGAAAATGTCTGTTCAGAGCTCCCTGAGACTCATGTTCCCCCAAAGCCCAGGACGAGGGGGGTGTGAAAGGCCCAGCAGAGCTCAGAAACAGTACCCATCTTACGCAGTTCTTAAAAATCGTAATTCCTTCTGAGAAACTGCACTTCTTCTTGGAAATTTACTAGAATGAAACATAGTTGAGTTTTCAACAAGCCTAAAACTTTGTCTGCAACTTGTTTTATGGGAATAATGATTGAAAAAAGCTCTCAGAAGTTTGGGGTTTGATTGAGGTTTTGTTTTTTTTTAAGTTGAGACAATAAAATATTTGGAGCTAATAGGTGCTCCACTCCAGACAGACTGCAGTCAGGAAAAGGCTGGCTTAAAGGAGAGGCATGAGAGATGGTTTTCTGAGGTGTTAAACTTCCAGGAATAACCTGTTTACAAAATGAGTTTGGCTTTGATATAGATTCTAACCTGATGCTGTAAGTACTGAGGCCATAGGTAGATGTCCTTCTGCTGGCAACAGCCAGGCTAGAGGGGAGTGTCCTAGGTGTCAGGAGGGCTAATTGGGGGATACCAGGAGGAACGTGGTGGCACAAGGGCAGTGTCAGAGGTAGCTCTAGATGGAAGGAATTTCTACTCAAACAACATATTCCTGTAACAAGCCCCTGCTCACAAACAAGGAATTGCCCTGGAAACAAGACCGACCCCCTTTTTTTTAAGAATAATTTGCGGTACAGTTTTGAGCTGATCATATTCCATATCCAGAGATAAACTAAAATGGCCTTTGAAAAGAGATTTTTAACAAAAGCACCAAGAAGTTTGTGACAGGAATGAGGAAATTCATGAGCAGCACCAGGGTAGCAAAAAGCAAAAGGGGAGGGGAAAGCAGCGCCCATGTTCCAGAGCCAGCGCTACGTTTTTTCAGTAACACGGGAAAGTGGCCCCTGTGATTCCCGTCGTAAGCAAAGGCTCTTG
This sequence comes from Baryphthengus martii, assembly GCA_013396935.1. NCBI lineage: Eukaryota > Metazoa > Chordata > Aves > Coraciiformes > Momotidae > Baryphthengus > Baryphthengus martii. The sequence goes on along the minus strand of VWZK01015323.1, from coordinate 318,278 downwards.
AAGAGTAGAATAAGAGAGGAACTGTTTGCACAGAAAAGTTACTGCTGGAGAATAAGAAAAAGGTCTCTTGAGAGAGAGATCCTGCAGTGCCTGGGCCTGTGACATCCTCTGTGCTCGTGGGTGAGCTGCAGGAGAGGTGTAGAAAGACGAGAGAGTTTACCAATGGTACCAGGTTATTTGGGGTAATAAAACGAGGGCTGATTTGTAGAAAGACCTTGATGTGCTGTTTGACTGCTTGATCTAATAAGTGATAAAATTTAGTACAGATACAAATCAGGCAATGCACACAAAAAACCCTGATCCTAATCTTCGGCAGTAGACTGAGTTGGCTGTTGCTACTCAGAAATAAGGTCATGGGGATATGGTAAAATACCAGCGCTGGGTTCAGTAGTGTTTGCTCAGAAAAGTAAGTTGTATTTTGGGAATGACAAGGTCAAAAACAGGAATCAAACTGCTTTACACCCTGAATGCATCCATATCTCTCTGCATTTCTAGTGTCCTCATCCCACATGAGGCAAAGAACCGGAAAAGGTCGAGAAGAGCTAATAAAAGTAGGAAATGGCAGCAGTAGGAAGAGCATCTGAGCAGGCCGGGTCTGGCCGAAAAAGAGATGAGGGGGATGTGAAGGAGTATTGTGGAGTGCTGTAAAACCAGGAGTTGAATGGAGAAGGTGAGCACAAAGCAGTTCCTCGGTGTTTCTTCACGCAGAATTTTTCCAAAGGCAAGTTGAGCAGAAGGAGGTGCCGCCGTTTTCCGAGTGGTGCGGCTGCCCTGCGGGCTGCCGTGACAGCACAGGCCGGTTTAAAAAGTCAGGGTAAAGAGGAAGTGCCCTCTGAGGGTTGTTAAGTGCAAGATAATGACTCTGGCTTAGTAAGCTGCTGAATCATAAATTGCTGGAAGGTGCAAGAAATGTCAGGGAGGTATCACTGCAATTGACCTATTCCTAGACTTTTCCCCAGGCAGCTGGATGGATCTGTGCTCTGACCTGGTGTAGCTGGTGTGTCCTAGCTCTTGTCAGAGGCCACAGACAGTATTTTGCAGCCCTGGGAATTGGCTACTTTTTTTTTTTTTTTTTTTTTAACAATGAAAGGAAGAAAGGTCAAGCATCAAGTGGTTTATTAAGTATTCTGAACATGCAGACGTGATGCACTTGACAGCAACCTCTGCTGTGAAAATCCCAAGTGCTTTTTGAATTCTGCATTTCAGAGACCCATTTCAAATAAGTCCCTTTCTCGTTTCAGGGAATTTTCTGGCATGTCTATGACAACGTGGAGTAAAATGCACTAGGCTGGCTCTTTACCCACCTTGCCCTTATGGGGTGATGAGAAGCCTTGTGTGGGCACCAAAATGGCCCTTGAACCTAAATATTGGGAGAGATGTGCCACCCAGCCCTGGAAAGTCCTTATTCCCTTGTGGCTGTACGAGCCACTGTGCTTCTGCGGGGCTGGATTCAAGCCCTTGCTCATGTATTTGGTCGGCTTTCCCGAGAACAGAATTTCCTCAAAAGAATGCAGATAGCAGGGGAAATTTCTTAACCTGAATGACCCCACCCTTCACACAGGGCAGCTACGCCCGGTGCATCATCACAGAAAAGTGTAAATATGAAAAACTGGTATGAGGAAGCAAACAAGATCCGTCTGAGAGGAAGGGCAGAAGGCTGCAGGGTGATGTCTGCCCTGCCACCAGATAACAGCTTGGGATGGCCGGGGGACGTAACTGCTGAAGCGAATACAATTGGGTGCTTGTTTCATTGGCCAAAAGTGGAGGGGATGGGGCTGGTGGGTGAGATTTCAGACAAGGAGAAGAAGATCGCAGCTGTGGGAAGAGCTTTAGGTATAATACCAATAGCAAATCAATCGTCCTTGTCCCCTTTCCCACTGCTGCTAAGCTAGAGGCCTGGAGTTTTCCTTTGTAGCCTCTCTGCTCACAGCAAGAACAACGGCGCCGAGGCACCCACACAGAAAACCACTTGTGAAAAGTGCCGCCGTCATGCGCGCTCCCTCGCCGGCCCTGTCACGGGTCACAGCAGCGTCCCTGTGAGCTGGGAGGCTGCAACTGGTGGGACCTCTTCCTGACACTGTGAGTGCTGAGCAGAGTCAGCCTGTAGTGCCGGGCAGAGCGAGGGTGGCGTTGCTAAAAGGACCGGTGACTGAGGCTGGCAGGGGCAGGAGCTGCTCTGAGTGAGAAGGGCCGCTGCCCTTCGTCAGGTTTGGAAAGATCTTTAGGATCATCGAGTCCAACTGCAAACCCAGCACTGCCAAGTCCTAGAAGCTGCCCCAGAAGGAAATGATTCCTGGAACTGAACGTGCCTGAAGCTGAAGGACAGCCGTGCTCTCTTCCAGAAAGCCTCTCCTCTCCCCTGCCCCGTCCCGTGCCCTCGCCTCCTGCCGTATCAGCACAGGAGCAGGCACACGGCCCCCGAGTCCTCCCGTGACCCTTCCTGTGCCTGTGCAGGTCTCCCCAGCTCACTCCCTCGGCCTTATCTTCTTTGAGAGCTGCTCCATGTTCTGCAGTGTTTTTTTTCTCCATGGAAATATTTTTTTGAGAGATGGGGCAGAATGAACTTTGGCACGTGTTCAAGAGTCGTAAAGATAAGAATTAGCAGGGACTGTGAACAAAAATGAGACAAGATAAAAAAAACATTGAATGTAGTTCAGCAGCAGCGTGCCGGAGCGGATCGAGATGTTCGTTACAGTGCAGTTCTCTGTCTTCCTTTGAGTAACAAGGAATGCTGATGGCTGCTTCGGCTTGGGGTTTCCTGATGCACCAAGACCTCAGAACACTGATGGACAATATAATAATTAGGATCAGAATCCACGATGTTTTAGGCCAGGCTTCTGGGCTGTTGGCTTCCTCTTGGGTTTTGTTTAGACACTTCAGCAGGCGTTGACTTCCAAGCAAGCGTTGTTTTCCATAAAAACAGAAGTATTTTCTGACCGTCATGGTTATAAACCAGCTTCATCCTCCATACACATTTCATTGCTACTGAACCCAATGATGCAGGCTCTGAACTGAACATGGACACAGGAGAAAATGATACCAGGGTATTTCCCGGATCCTATGTGGAGATGCTAAAGTAGAAGCGAGCCATGCTGTGGAGCCCGCAGCGCAGGGAGCGCTCGCCATGCGCTCGGAGCTGGGCGGAGGGCTGAGCCGTGTGCTGCAAGCACGCTGTGGGTGCTCACTTCTCAGCCGTGGGTGTGAGCACAGGGGGCAACTAAACAGAGTCCAGTCTTCAGGCCTCCGAATAAAAGAGCGACCGTGAGAAGCCGGATGGAGACAAAGTGATGTGTGTGCTGGCGAGAGGAAAGCGGGTGGGAGCCTGCAGCTTGCGGAGGGTTACAAACAGTGGAGCAGGGGCCGAGTGAGGGAACAGCCCCATCTGAATAACGGTTGCAGTGTGAGCTCAGACCGCAGGGCAGGCACTGCTGAGGATGCCCGGTCTGCACCTCTCCCTCACAGTCTGTTCCTGCTCGATTCCAGAATGCCGCAGGTTATTTTGTGCCATATGAATCTGTGCTGCTGCATTTTCCGGTTCCTTTAGATAAGACAGCAACGAGAGCTGAGAGTGCTTCATCTGCTTGTTTTTTTTTTCTGAGATGCTTGGTTCAGAGACAGTCTGGCCCCGCGGGCAGGCAGCGGCAGGACAGCCCTCCCGGCTCCATGGCGGTCGCTCTCGTCAATCCCACGGCGGAGCCGTGCTGCTCGCGAGGACACGGGCGTTACCTGCAGAGCCAAAGGCACCTGAGCAGTCTCGGTGCTCCCTTTCCCTTCTGGCAACCACACAGGACCTTTCTCCTCTAAAAGAGAAGATCTGTTGTCACGTCCTGTCGCGCGGTGCCACGAGCGCTGCGTCATGGAGCGTGTTTCATGAACTGTCCGAGCGCAGTGAGCGCAGCAGCCCCAGCGGATCCCAGCTGGGCTTTGGCCGTGTCCCATTTCAGGCGGAGGAAGGACTGTCTCCCTCTGGCTCCAGCATTAGGCCTGTTCTTTGTTTATATTTGCATGGGAATTTGTTTTTCTCTGGACTGTGGATCTGTTTTGTACAGATGAGGATTTTAGGGAAATGAAGAGAGTGGGCTGTGGACTGGAAGCTCAATTTGTATTTCAACCACTCTGCCAGTGGGTTGTTTTCCGTTTGCTTGGGTATGTTTTTTGAAGTGGATTTGCTAAGGATGTTCCCCTCCTGATTTGCGTGGCTAATACAGTTGTCCTGCTTTCCATGTAGCAATCCCTATTTTTCCTCTATGGCCACCTGCGATGCGACATGGAGTAAGTAGGCAGCGAGGCTGCAGCACAAGGTGCTGAAGGAGCAGAGGCTATGGAAGAGCCGTGACATCAGGTTCCGTGCCCTTGGGCACTCTCTGGTCCCCTCTCACCATCTTCATTCAGCGCTGCACCAACATCCCGGCTTTGATCCCGCGAGGGAGATAATCCCCGTGTAAAGTCGGCAGCACAGAGTAAGCGAGTGACTCGCTTAAGGCCAGGCAGGAAGTCAGTCACTGGGAAAATATGACCCAATTTAGATCCCTAACGAGATCATCCTTTGCTCTCCATGCTGCATTTCCCTGCTTGTAAAGCAAAGCTATCAGCAAGGGGCAATGGTTTTGAACTAAAGCAGGGGAGATTCAGATCAGATATTAGGGAGAAATTCTGTACCCTGAGGGTGGTGAGACACTGGAGTGGGTTTACCCAGAGCAGCTGTGGAGCCTCATCCCTGGAAGTGTTTAAGCCCAGGCTGGATGAGGCTCTGAGCAACCTGCTCTAGTGGGAGGTGTCCCTGCCCATGGCAGGGGGATTGGAATTGGATGATCTTTAAGGTCCCTTCCCACTCAAGCCAGTCTAGGATTCTGTGACATCGCCGAGGTGTTAGGAGGTGTCCTGGGTTAAAGCTGACAAAGGGCATGGCCTGTAAAATCTGGGATAGGTTAGGACTGACCATGAGCAAGCCTTGAGAAGGTGATCAGGTACCACCAGGTCATTACCAAACCCAGCACGGGTCAGATTTTTCTGGTGGAGCAGAGCTAGGGGCAGAAGCTCTGGTGCAGCGTTCGGCTTCCTCGAGCCATGGTGTGAACAGAAAGGGCTGCTGGAGAGCCGGGCGACACCAGCTCGCCGAGGAGGAAGGGCTGGGAGGAGCCGATGTGTAACAAATACAGGAAATGAGTTCAGCGCAAACCACAAGTTCTCTATTGTCTTAGCCTCGTATGATTTACAACACTGGAGGTAAGGAAGCTGAACAAACGCCGGCGGCTTTGCCAGACGAAGTTAAACTTGAAGTTAAAATCCTAACACTTTGACGCTTGTACTAAAAAGTTAAACCCCATCACGAAGTTGGTGTGGGCGGGGAAGGGAGACATGGGTCTGTGTGTGCTGCTCCCTTCTGCTCAGGAAAAGTGCTCGCCAAGCACGAGTGAGACGGTTTAGAAGTTCCCTAACGACCGGAAAGTAGGCAGATCTCTGGGGGGCTGCCGGCTCTCCTCCGCGCTCCCTCCAGATGCGCTTGGATTGTGCGGGTGCCAGAGTTCCCTGTGCAGAGTTGGTTTTAGGAGGTGAGAGATGGCTGCAGTTGGGTGATCTGGAGTTAGCAGCCAGCCCACCCTCTTCTTCCTGGAGATGCCTGTTTGCTGCAGATGTGTCAACATGGCGAATGTTCCGGGAATTTGGAAAAATACAATGGAAAAAAATCCACAGAGTTCATTATAAACTGTATCTGCAGCTCAGGGTGTGAGATGGGGCAGTGGTGTCAGAAAGCCTGAAGCCCAGCGGTTTGGGAGTTTCTGCTGTCACAGCACAAATGGAAAGAGAAAGTTCTGGGTCAGAAATGGAATTGCTCCCGTTCGAATTGCAACGGGATGCCAACAGAGGGTTGTGTGTAGGGGGTTTAGTTGATTTGGACTAAATTTTAGCAACTTTCTTCAGCTTGCAAGGATCCAGGCATTGCCCAGTTGGCAGCGTGAGCTGGACGGCAGCGACTGGCTTTGCATGTGCTCTGAGTCCACAGCAAACACGGAGGTCGAGTCATTGAGCTGAAACCTCTCCTGCTGAAACGAAGCTGGTGTGTCGTGTGTTCCGTGTGTACGATAGGTAACGTGTTCCGGTGCTGCTGCTGGGCGTGTTTGTACGCGTTGCAGTGAGGTAACGGGGCCCGGTGTCTAACGGCAGCTCTGTGCACACAGGCAGAGCTCGGGCTCCAGCTCCTGTCGGACTTCGGCACCTGCCCTGCTCTGCTCATAATCCCAGAGCGGGAATTTTGCCCTGAGTTCCCAAAGGAGCAGGTGCTCGGATGCCTCCCTGTTTGCTCTGAGAGGGATTTATCCTGCACTTCAGGCTATGAATTGCTGTGCTTTGTTCTAGGATGTGGGAATTTTATCCTTTCGTTGTAAAAAGCGACCGTCAATAGAACTCCAGGGTTCCTTGGCTTAGCGATGCCTTACGTAGGAATGCAGAAAATGGTTAATAATTTAAAGAGATTCTATAAATACTTTCATATGGTGATGAAACACAAGTATGACTAATCAGATGAGCCTTATACTTAACAAAACAAATCTCTGGTGAGCCATCGCTGTAGGATCCTGCAATTGCTATGGAAAAAACCACTTCTAACAACTGACAACTAGTGGAAGATGTGACTCGGAGGGAGAGAGACCACCCTGCCTGTGACCAGGTCTAAAGCTCGTATGTGTTTTGGGTCCTAAACAGCACATGTCTTGTGGTGGAGGGAGGTTACAGCAAAAGGTATCACCCTGAGCTGAAAGGCCTTCTTACTTAGTGTGCGTTTTGACAGCTGGCTTCTGCGGTGCCCTGGTTATGCAGCTCCGCTCTGAGCAGGCCAAAGGCTCCTCTACTTGTCTGCAAGTTCAGGCTGGAGTTCCAGAAGGAAGTTCTTGAAGAGCAGTCTCCAGCTTTCTCTTTTTCAGGCTCAAGCAGCCTCTTTGTGCAGTGATGTGAGTCACAGTGCTTTGTTCTGTAGAGGATCCAGGGAAGGCAGGCTCCAGAATAAAGGTGAAAAATGAGGAAAGCCAGGGAGATCACGCTGAACAATTGAGTGACCCTTGAGAAGCCTGCTGTGAATTTGGGTCAATGTTTGGATCGGCTCCTGTTTTTTGCAGGTGCAGTTTGCCTCTTTCTCTCTTCATCCCCATCTGCTCTGTTTCTGTTGCAGTGCCAGAAGCTCCGAGAGGTTTTTAACTTGGATTATCCTCACAGCACCTTCCTGCTTAAGACTCTGACTGTTGTGTCTGGCCCTGACATGGTGGACCTCACTTTCCATAACTTCGTGTCCTACAAGGAGAACGTTGGGAAGGTATTGGGGTCCTGAGGGCAGGGAAGCACTGGGAAGCGCTGAGGGTTGAGGCGTTAAGGGGAGAGCAGGAAAGCCGAGGGGGAGGCAGGGAACTGCCCCCTCTCAGTGTTACTGGTGGGGTTACAAACCTGCTGGTTTATGTTCCAGTAAGGTGTGGTGCTTCCATACTTCTAGAAACTTGTGCCCTGCATGGAGGAGCACCAGTGGAACAACTTTATTAGTCATTTTTATGCTTTGTGTGGATAAACAGAGAGCTGAGAGGACTCAGTGGGAAGAGCTGCTGGTGTCTATAGGCAGCAGAAGGTGACACAGCCAAGCCCAGGGTGCACTTGCTGGGATTCAGAGCCCAGTGTTACCAGGACAGGTCCATGCCCTTTCCGTGGCCATTGCTGTGTATTTCTTGGTGCGGTTCTGTAGTCCCCAGCTGCCTCTATCCTCTGTGTGTGTGTGTTCCCAGAGCTGGGCCGAGGACATTATGGCCATCGTTCGGAATCCCCTCACGTACAACGCTTCCCGCTACACTTTCCTGGAGAAAATGTAAGTGATTTCTGACAAATGTGGTTCTCTGAAACATTCCTGTACTGCCCTTGCTGGCTGCTCTATGAAGAAGAGGCTTCTTAGCATCCAGGTCCCTTGGCAGCCTCCAAAACAAGTCCTGTGTCAGCTCCAGAGCCCCAGGGCACGGGTGGGGGGGTTGGTGGTTGGGCCATATGTTGCCTGACAAGTGATTAGCACAGAAGGGCTTGAGCCAGTGGAACACACACGTGGTTTGAGACAAAGTGAAATTCTGAGCCTCAGGCGAGTCTCCCACCACAGTCCCAGCCCTCACCCCAACAAAGAGCTGCCTCTGGGCTCTGGAATACTGTTCGGTTGGCAACCTGGGATCCCTGGGGAATGTGAAACAGGAGGAGATACCTTTATCTTGTATCTGTATCTTATGTTTCGGAGGAATCTTCCTGATATCTAAACTCTTACAATTTGCCTGTTTCTCCTTCCGAAGAAACAGGAACAGGCCTTGTCTGAGGTTAAGCAGACGGTCCGCAGGACCTTGATTTTCAGTCAGCTGTTAGATTGTTTTTCCAATTGCATATTTTTTCTTTCTCCTTGCTTAACAGGACCTCTAAGATTGTACGAGTACATTTTCATAACCTTGTTTTTTTTGTTTTCACAGCCTGGTGAAGCTGAAGATGCAGCTTAATGCAGAGGGGAAGATTCCTGTTCGGAAGTGAGTGTGGCTCTTTGGTTTGTTGTGTGTGCAGCCAGACTAAAGGCAGAGCAGCTGGTGAGGGGATGGTTGCCCAGTGGCTTCAGCTGCCTGCTCGTTCTGCACCTAAGAGGTGGACAGAGGTGGAGACCATTCCCTCTGGAATGCCATGAAATGGCTCCTGCTGCGCCTGGCTTCCTCCCAAGGAAGGGCCTGGGATATTGTTTGGGTCTGAAAAGGAGACCTTTCGTGGCCTTACCTACAACAAGAAATTGCCTTAAACGGTCGTGCTGGCTGTTGCCAAGAAATAACCAACAAAAGCAAGCGGTTGTGGTAAAATTCTGACTACAGATTGCTTTGCAAGCCTGAGTTGAAAGGTGGATGAGGTGTAGGACTCCTTTTACTTTTCATCTCACGAGTTCTGTCTTTGAAGAACTTCTTGCCTGACGCCCCAGCTGGCCTCGAGCAGAGGCCCATTGCGTTCGCCTGCCTCCTCTCTTCGTGTGTGACCACTGCAGCCCTTCCCACTGGTGATACCACTGCCCTCACTCTTTATTCCAAATGTGCATGAGAGGGAGAACAGCCTCTGAGGGCAGACCTCTGGGTGGGTACAGAACAGTGGAGATTTGCCCTTAGCTTTCCCGGAGGGAGGGGCTGGCCTCTTTAGAACCAGCCAAGACCAACCTGTCACATCTCCCCTGCCCTGCCCGGCGTGGATCTGGAACTGATTTTGTGCCATGTGGTGTCTCCTCTAGTAAAACCCCTCCGTGGCTGCTCCTGTGGCTCCTCCATCTCCACCCAGCTCACGAATGAGGGGCAGCAGGCTGCGCTGCCACCTCAAATTCCCTTCTGGGTGCAGAGATTATCTTTTGTTTTAAGAAGGACCTGCGGGTAGGGCACTCGTGGGTGTTGGCTGGGAAGTTTTGAACCACTCTGCTCCTAGGTCTGTGCTGCGTTCCGGCGTCACACGAGGCAAGCGCTAATCGCCCGTGATAAATACGCTACCGACTGCGCCTGCTATGGCAGAACGACTCGAGATTAAGGCTCTGCTGCCTTAATGGGCTCCTGGATGGTTGATCATTATTCAACAATAAACATGATTTTTGTTATTTGTTTTCTAAACCACCAACTAGCAGAGTTTCGTTCTGTCAGAAAGCAGTGTGTTCCTCAAAGGGCTTTTAAAAATGTATAGGTCTTTCATGAATAACTCACGCTAGGGAAAGGAACTTTGAATTGATCTTTAAAATGCAAGCAAGATAGCAATACTGCAGAGAGAAAGCAGCTTATTCTTCTGAAATAAGCTAGAAAAAGTACCCAGTACAGGCTGTACTCTCTTCAGTGTCCTGGTCGGTCTTTCTTGTAGAGCGGTAAAAATGTTTTATGGTGGAAAATGTCCGACCATTAAATAGTCCAGATTAAGAGCCAAGTTTATAAAGATATTCAGTATTTCCAGGCACAGGTATATGTAAAGCTTTCAAAACGCCGTGTCTGAATTCTTCTGAAAATTCCATGGAGCATCTGCCTGTTCTCTTTAGATATTTAAATCCCTTTTGAATCATAACAAGGGTGCTGCAATTTTTGCCTTGCAAAGGGCAGCTTGGGAACCAGTACGCGCTGGGTTTGCGTAAGGCTGCTGCTGCAGCTCCCACTGAACACTCTTCCACCTGTCAACGCGTTCGGGACTTTTTATTCCCCTTTTTGCCTGTGAGCAGCTGTGCTACCAGGAGCTTAATAGAGCTGACATCTAAATTTATCCATGGAGAAGACCTCACTGCTGCTGACTGGGATGTTGGGGAAGCAGGGAGAGTTCAGTTGTTGCTGCTACTCTGGAGTGCAGCAGAGGCTGCCCTAAGGTGCAGGATTGAGCCAGTGAATTCTGCCCTGCAGCCCAGAACCCAGCTTTCCACATGGGAGGTGAGCTTTGGTTTCTGCAGCAGCTTCCATCACGTAGTACACTGGCTTCTTTGCCTGTGGGATGAGTTGGGTCCTTGAATTCATGGAAAGCCTTTGGTTCCGAGAATTTTGCCTTCTTTCAAAGCAGCAAACTTGCACAATGTGTGTTTGCTTTTTTTGAATGTTGCCTCGACGACAAAGTTATCCCTTGCTGATGCCAACTGCTGCTTGGGATGGCGCCTTGTGGGGAAAGTGTCCTGGGAATGTGTGGCTGGAGACCTTTCCTACCGCAAGGGACACCTCTGAATGGGGTGGGGAGGATGGCGAAGAGGGTTTTTCAGAGTACGCTGGTGCGGTTTAAGTGACAGGGCTCGTAGAATCCGTAGCAGAAATACAGAACTTTAGTATTAAGGCAGCAGTAGAAAGTCCACCGTAGGTGTCTAAGGCTTGGTACCTCAGTTGCTGCCTTGGAGAAGCACTGTCTGTCTTCTCTGGCTCTTGTGTACCGTCGTCACGGCCGGCTCCCCTGCTCCGCATGGTGCGCGTCCTATGCCCTGGCTGCAGCTCCCAGCCACCCAAACCCAGGCTTTCTGACTTCCCTCCTGCTGCACCATGGTGATTTCTTTTTCCCTTGTCTGCTCAGTATTTTTCAGATGTTTCCTGCAGACAGGAAGAGAGTGGAAGCGGCGTTAAGCGCTTGTCATCTTCCAAAGGGCAAGGTAAGCGTTTCGCTGGGTAGCCAAAGGTCTCGCTAGTTTGAGAAGAATCTTTTGCCTACCCTGACTGTGATGCTGTGAAAAATTCATCAGCCCTGATGCTCTTAGTTGCTGTGAAACCTTTTCCTTACCGCTGCCTGCCGTGCCCTAACTGCAGGGCTGCTGGGGTCAGCTCTTGCTGCTCGTGTCACGGTGACACTGGTGACTCCTTCACTTGCAGCGTGTGGCACGAGCAGCAGCATGTTCCCTTCTGCCTGTTTCCCTCTCTGCTCTTTGAAGCATCAGAGCTGACCGTGAATTTTGGTGCTTCTGCTGACCCACAAAGTACAGTTCAGGCCTCTGGCAGCTCCTGCCACCAAATTAAGGTTGAGCTTTAGAGCATCATATAGGAGGAACCAAAGGACAGTTTAAACAACTGTCCATCCTAAATAGGCCATTTTTGTGTTTCTCCACTCACCTGTTCTCTCCTAAACACCTTGCCAGAGGGTCCAGTCACTTAACTTGCATTGTCACAAACAAGTGCTGGGCTGTGGGTGTTAATGGAGAGGTGATGGGGGTTTGTGACACTGGCCTGTCTTGTTTGCATTCTCAGAACGATGCCATCAACCCAGAGGACTTCCCTGAGACCGTGTATAAAACTTTCCTCATGAATCTGTGTCCACGGCCTGAGATTGATGAGATATTTACTTCACAGTAAGTTTCCTTCAAGCCACATAGCTTGATCTCTTGTGGCATAAGAGAGCCCAAAAGGAGAGGTGAGAGGATTTTTGTGCCATGGGCTTTGTCTGGTCTCAAGCCCTGGAAGGGCAGGAACTCAGGACACAAAACAGTGCTAAGGGCACTTCACGCTTTCGCTCCCAGCTGGAATAAAATGGGTGAGACCTCAGTGTGCTGGGGGGACTCCTAACTGGCACCATCAGGAGGGTTGATTCTAAATTGTGCTGATGTGATCCTTCTTGTGGTAGCCCCAGACAAGGCCACACACAGCCAGAGAACCACAGATCCTCACAAGTAGCCACTGACTTTATTTTTATTTCAAGTAGCTAAGTCTGTGACTTGTTAAACAGACTTGGTTTCACAGGGTGGGCAATTCAGTGTGCCCTGAAATCCAAGTCCTTTAGAATTTAAGTCAGAGGCTCAAAATATGCTTTGTGCTCCCCTCAGCACAACTTCTTCGCAGTGCTGGGTTAGTGAGGAAAAAGAAAGTCCCCAGTGGGAAGGATCACTTAGGGGTGATGGAAGGTGCATGCCCAGGGAGGCGGGTGGGCACCCATTGCTGACCTGAGCAGGGACCGACCTCGCTCTCATTAAAAGTAACGCCCCAGCCTTACCTCTGCTGCTCTGTCATTCTCCTACCATAGCCATTTAAAAGCCAAGCCCTACATGACCAAAGAGCATCTGGCAAAGTTTATCAACAAGAAGCAGCGAGACTCTCGCCTCAATGACATCCTCTTCCCACCAGCCAAGCCTGAGCAGGTGCAGAGCCTGATAGAGAAGTACGAGCCCAGTGGGATTAATATCCAGAGAGGTGAGTCTTGGCCAAAAGTCTTGCTGTAGAGGTAGTATGACAGGAGCGGAGGGGCTCGCGCCTTCTTCTACCCTGACCTTCCCTGGGGAGCAATCAGCCCATTTCGCACGAGTCTCTGTGTTGCAAAGAGCTTCCAGAACCACTTTATTTCGGTACTACTGACAGCTTTGTTTTCCCTGTAGGGCAGCTGTCTCCGGAGGGGATGGTCTGGTTTCTCTGCGGCCCTGAGAACAACGTGATAGCGCTGGACAAGCTGGCGCTGTACCAGGACATGACCCAGCCGCTCTCACACTACTTCATCAACTCGTCACACAACACGTATCTAACAGGTACGGGAGTTCCAGAGCCTGCCTCAGCGCCGACGCTTCGGTACCGCCGCTGGGGATGGCTGAGTGACGCTGACAATCAGGCGGGCAGGTGTATCTGCCCCCAGGTTTGGAGGGCTGAGGGTTGCGATGCGCTCTGAGAGCCTCGGCACTTAAATGCTGTGGAAGAAGAAGAAATGTCACGCTATAACCAAAAGCGTCTTGTCCGTCTGCCACGTAAACCGGCTGGAGGAGGGCAGAGAGTTCTGTTGCTCCATGTTATGCAAAAACTGTCCCACATGAATAGCTCGTGTCGAACCCATCTCCTTCTGCTCTCCCCCAGCCGGTCAGTTCTCTGGTATCTCCTCTCCGGAGATGTATCGGCAGGCGCTGCTGGCTGGCTGCCGCTGCGTGGAGCTGGACTGCTGGAAGGGCCGGCCCCCGGATGAGGAGCCCATCATCACTCATGGGTTCACCATGACAACTGAGATCCTCTTCAAGGTATGGAAAGAGTTTTCTCCATATTTGCTTTTTCCTGCTTGGTTTTAGACAGATCTCTGTTTGAGGAGGCTGGCTGAGGGAACTGTCAAATAGATGGGCTGAGGGCAAAGATGTTTGAGAGGAAAGATCGATGGCGAGATGACAAGTGAATGAATGTGTAGGTAGAGTGAAAGATGAAGAAATATGCAATAGGTTGGAGTTTGTGTACATTTGTGGAGTGGGAGGACCAGAAGAGAGGCTGTTAGCTGGGTGAAGATGAATGAATGAGGGGAATGTGGGCGGACGGGTGGAAGTGATGGAGAGATGATCGAGTAGGAGCCTCCTGCAGGCGCAGGGCTGTGCAGCAGGATGGGTGGGTGGGTAGGCAGATGGTTGCACGAGGATGGTGGATTTATGGATAGATGCACATTGGAGAAACAAAGGGTTAAAATGAGTTTATCTTCTAACTGGCCTGCGGTGGTTTGTGTGGCTTGCAGCCTTTGGAGGAAGAGGTTTCCATTTCTTGCTAGTGATGGTGGTAGGGGCTCTTGAGTGGAGTAGCTGCCCTGGAGCAGAGGAGGGGAAAAAATCCCCAATCCTTGAGATCAGAGGTGTTGTCATGTTCAGTGTCAGTCATTTCCCAAACCCTGTAGTACCACTGCTGCTTTGCCCACTAGTTCACTCCAGACTGGAGAAATGTTGTCATCTGTAGCTGCTGGAGCTGCAGAGTTCTGCTAAAGCCTGTGACTGCTCCTCCAGGAACTGAGAAGCTGGTAATGCAGCGTGTGCCCGGGTTTTAGAGCTTTCCCTCCACACTTCTCTCCCTTTTCTGCCGTTGTCCGTGGCCTTTTAGTAGCTTTTTCTGGAGCTGCTTCTCCCCTGAACCCTGCAAGTGTCTGGGACAGAGAGTCCAAGAGGTCCCTGGAGGAGCAGCTGTGGCAGCTGCCCTCAGTGCTGAGATCGCAAGTGAATCAGGACTTGGAGGGACTTGGGGACTGTAGTTGCAGAGCAGCAGATGATGCTTCTGTACCATGTCCATTAACAGCATCAGAAAATACAGTTTGTGGCTGTTTAACAGGGGCTTGGGGAAAATACAGTTATTTTTTCTTACATCATTAATGCTGAGAACGTTTCCATGGTGTTTGCATTTGAAATGTCAGCACTGCTGGTTACTGAGCATTCCAGTTTGCTCTGCTCCTAGACAGGAGGTTTTTACAAGCAGGTGAAGTGAGAGAAAATTGGCCAGGTTCAGGAGAACAAATAGTGTTTGAAGCAGCTCAGTCTGGGGCTGCTCACACCTTTCCCTATCAATGTGAAGTCCGTGTGCAGTCACTCGCCTCTTTGGCAAGATGCCTTCGCGTTCATTAATAGATACACTGAGCTATGTAGCAAAAATAAAACCTCAGATTCTTACATCTTCAGCTCCGTTTTTTTCTACAAGCTGTTGAGTTTAGGTGCATGTGGTGTCTTCTGGAGCTAGAAATCTGAGTGGGTATGAAAAAACCAGCACTTCTCACCTTCTTCCTGGGATAAGTTTAGTTACTGTAAAGAGAAGCTCCTGATGATGATCAGTTTGAAGTCCATTAATGAGTGTTATTAAGGAGTGCTGATCTTTCCTCTGCTGTTTCTTGTTTAGGATGCCATCGAAGCCATCGCAGAAAGTGCCTTTAAAACATCTCTCTACCCTGTCATCCTGTCCTTTGAGAACCACGTGGACTCGTGAGTGTCTGCTCTGGGAGAGTTGTGTTCTTGTGTCCAGAGCACAAAGGGGACAGGCAAGGGCTGCTGGGTTTTGTGAGTGCCTGGGCTGAAATGAAACACCAGTGGAGACTTCTGCAGCAACTGGAGCTGGCTCAGAGCTGAAGGATGAGCCATAAGCTGCAGAGTGAGAGTGGCCACAGTTGTGCAGCCTTTTAACTCAGGATGGCCGAGTACGAACAAACAGGAGTCAGCCAGGGAAAGGACTTCAAGATCTGCAGAGCTGTCTGAATGAAGAGTGAAGGCAAGGGACGGTTGTCTGGGTGGAGTGCATGGATCTGGAGATGGGTGGATTTGGGCATCTGTTTTCCTGTTCACTCCTGCTTGGTCCCTCTGTTCCTCAGGCCCAAGCAGCAGGCGAAGATGGCCGAGTACTGCCGGACCATATTTGGAGATATGCTGCTGACAGAGCCGCTGGAAAAATACCCAGTAAGTGTGAGCTGGGAAGGAGGCTAGTGGAGTTCCTGAAAAAACTGGTCACTCCTGGTGCTAGGAGCTGCCACAACAGATTCAAGGTCAGTGAAAGAGAAGATGATGCTGTGGACAAATAAGCCTGGCTTGTAGGGGTGAGCAACACAGTAAGTGGCCGGCAGACCTCTCAGTGACAGAGGATTTCCTGAGCACTTCCCTATGAGCAAATCAGCAGTTGCCACTGTCCAGCTCCCACATCCTTGTCCAGGCAATAGGCAGAAACGGGGTGGATGGGGAGGAACAGTTCAGGGTATTAGTTAAGTTACTCAGAAGCCTGATGCTGCCTGTACAGGGAGTGCAGCTCTGAGTCACACGTCCCTATCTTGAGCCACCTACTCTGGGATCTTTTTTTTCAAATTGCTGCAGGCAGAGTGTTGAGTGCTGAGCTAGGAGTGAGGCTCTGGGATAATGAGAGAAGGAGGTGGAATGTAAAAGCCAGAGGTGTAGGGATGCCTTCAGGTCGTGGAGATGTTTTTTGAGCGGTGGTGCAGGGCAAGGGGCTGGGAACAGCGTGGCCTGCGCAGGGAGCAGAGCTGAGAGCGCTGAGAGGTGCAAAATGCTGGTCTGAAACCAAAGGTGAGAGTCTTAGAAAAAAATCTGCATAGACATAGTGTGAGATGCCAGCAGATGGAGAAACTAAAGTATATAGTAGGTGAGGAGTGTGTTCATGCACCAGTAAATTACCAGAGGAATGGTACTGGGAGGGACAGGGGAGATGAGCGTGTGAATTCTGTCTTTGTGGTCAAAACTCAGTATGAATTTTGTATGTTGCAGCTGAAGCCGGGAGTTCCTCTGCCAAGTCCTAAAGATCTCTTAGGGAAAATCTTGATTAAGAACAAAAAGAACCAATGTGTATCTGGGAAGAGACAGAACTCTTTGAAGAAAGGGCGGAACGTGGAACCCGAAGTCATTGAGCAGCCATCCCCTATGGATGCTGAAGATACTGGTATGTCTGAAGGGAAAATGGGACTAGTGTAGCTAGATGAGCAGGTCTGGCTCAATGGAGACCTTCCAGATCACCCGATACCAGCCTGAGGCAAGCCAGCCCTAGTCAGGCATTCAGTTCTCTCAAGAAGCAGCACAAGCTTGGAAGAGAAATTAAATCTTCAGAATATTTTTGAACACTTTGTCTCAACCAAAAGAGACAATCAGCTTCCACCCTGCCCATCGGTCAGCTCTTCTGCCCACTCTGCACCAGATGGCAGCGTGAGCTGGTGACCCAGTGATACCACTGGCTGGTGGTTTGATGGAGGGGTGGATATTTTTTCATTGCTTGTAGCTGATAACCAGGAATTCACCGTGGCCTGGTTCCTCACCACGAGGTTCATGAGGGTTTATAGAACCTTTAGCCCCGCTCTACTCCCTTCCTTCAGTCTCCAGGCTGTCACCTCTGGGGCTCAGGGAGCCTGTGGTAAAACAGTGAGTTCTCAGTCCCTGTGCTGGCAGGAGCAGGTGAAGCCATATGAAGACAAGGTGAGCACCACTACAGAGCACCTAGAAATGGGCACTGATTCCCAGGAATGTGTGCCACCCTGGGGAGGAAGCAGCCCTGGGATTGTCACTCCTGGAGTACGGGGGAGGGCAGCAGGAAGAATGATGTGGTCTCCTGAGCCTGCTCATCCAGAGGGTGCTCCTTCATGTTTGGATTTGCTGATAAAACCACTCGTCGTTCCTGCGTCACCCGACGGGGGACAGTTTTGCAGAGCGTGCCGTTGCCAGCGATCGGCAGTGGCTCGTCTCTGTCCTGCTGATGGGGGCTGTGTCTGCTTAGTCTGGGCAGGTGATGTGGCTGAAGAGGAACCAGAGGAAGAGGATGAACAGCTGGGAAACCTTGATGAGGAGGAAATTAAAAAGATGCAGTCAGATGAGGTACTGTCACTGTTGCTTCTGTTCTTTTTCTGCTGTGGTTTTTTTTTTCTGGCCTCCCACTTTCTCTGGGGCCTCGCCATACTGACTAGAGATGAACCCAAAACACAAAGAGGAATGAACTCGGCTGTGACCAGTCAGGGGCTTTCCTACCCAATGCAACATGACTTCTGCAGGAGAAATTGAATAAGAGAAATGATGTTCCAAGCATAGAGAATATGGCAGAAGGGTTCTTATTTCTGACTCTGCCTTTGATATTCTTCGTGATTTGTAGATAGCCATCTGCCTTTGGGGTGTTTGGAGAGGCCTAGCCTTCCTCTGATAAAGTTGTTACCGAAACATGTAGTGCTGCTGCTGAAGAAGGATGGAGGAGGTCAGCATCCCCTTGAATAAAAAACAACAACCCCAAACTCAAATATTTTCCATGTCTCCCTGGTATCACTCAGAGAGGAGGGAGAACGGTGTCCCTGGTTTGTCGCCGAGTCTGTGTTTTGACAGGTTAAAGAGGTCCTGGGCCTTCTACACACAGATACCTCTCCATATGCCTCTGAGCTTTTTCCAGGCTACCTTGAAACTCTGCACCCCTGACTACTCTGCCTGCAATGTGGCTGTAGGAGCAGGAATCCAAAGGAACTGGTGTGCTCTGGTCAGGACAGCCACTGGAGTTCTCTGACTGTGCAGCCCAGGTGCCGTTTGTTTCCTCTCTTCGTGGCTCATCTCTTCATCTGTCTTCTCTTGGATTTTGTTTTCTGCTCAGGGCACTGCTGGTTTGGAGGTGACAGCCTACGAGGAAATGTCCAGCCTAGTTAATTATATACAGCCCATCAAATTTGACTCCTTTGAAGTCTCTGCCCGTAAGTCAAACTCCTTCCTTTCAGAATCCCACGTGTTGCCGTTCGACCAGGACAGCAGTGCTCTCAGGTTGAAGAAAGAGAAAAAAATATGGGAGTGAAAAAGGGGAAACTTGACAAAGTAAAGAACAACCAGTAAGACTGAATATTTGAATTCGCTTGGAACTCAAACTCCAGGCAGGAGCTATTCTCTAAATGTCACTGAAATCCAAGAAGAGATGGGCAAAATTATTGCCATTTAAGCTTTGCAAGCCCATCTTGTCTGTACTTTGTGAAGTTCCTGTCCTGTAGCACACAACCATTGTCTCCCTGGTAAACTTAAATCACCTTTTACGGAGTGTTGTTCTTCAGTCCCTTTTCAAGGGACCAGAGAAAGGTAAATTGCCTTGATAGGAAACAGTGCCTGGTAGAAAGTGGGAGGAAACAGGCCAAGGCTCCTTGGGTCCCTGGGTCCCCACACGCAGAATGGGGTGTGGGCACGAGGACTTTCTCCTGAACACTTTCTTACCTCCTGTTTCTAGAGAAGAACCGGAGTTACGTCATCTCCTCCTTCACGGAGCTGAAGGCTTACGATCTGCTGACCAAGTTCCCCGTGCAGTTTGTAGAGTATCCTTTCGGGTACTTGGTTGTATCGGGTGTGAGAGCTCATGCGTCAGGCTGAGGCATTTCCAGCAGGCTTCTGGTTTCAGGACCTAGTAAACTCTTCAGATATAAAGCGTTCAGGTGCTGGAGACACAGGATCTTCCAGAGTGGCTTGGGGGCTGTTCACAGAGGTTCTCGACAGGGTACGTCCTGCTGTAGTGAACGCCAAGGCTGCCAGGTGCTTGTCCTGAAGAGGAAAGGGTGTGGGAAAGGAGCCTGTTGTTGCCAGGTCCTCTCTGCTGCGTTTGGTAGCAGAGCTTAAACAGTTTTCATCATATGAATCCGTGAGGCTAGCCCCAGGGTACCCAAGGAGTGCTCTAGACTTGTTTCCGATAGAGCGACTGTAGATACAACAAGCGACAGATGAGCCGGATTTACCCCAAAGGCACCCGGATGGACTCCTCTAATTACATGCCCCAGATGTTCTGGAATGTCGGCTGTCAGATGGTGGCACTCAACTTCCAGACCATGGGTGAGTGGCACATTGGCCTCTGGCCTCTGGGTGGCTGAGGCCGTGTGCTCCTGTTCACTGTCTGCTCCTTCGCTGCTGTTCCCCTGAATGTGTTTATTTTGGGCGCCTTCCCTCAAAGAGTTCTTCTTTGACTCCACCTCTCACAGACCAAAAGCACTTCTCTAGGCTCAGAGTATTGGGATGCTGGTCCTACGTCCTAGTGTGACACACACACAGGGCTTGCTATCACCCGGTGTCTGGGATTGTCTCTGCCTCTCCTGTGACGTGATGTCAGACTAAATAATCTGTACAAACGCTTCCAAAGCTCCCGCTTTCCTGGAGTTGCTTCCTCTGTTGCGAGGCAGCCGGCAGAGCTCCATCTGCCTACAGGACTGGCCTGTCTATGCTGGTATTTCCAGGATTTTGACCTGATTGGGGAAGAAGGGCCTTTCCTTGCTGCATAACTAGCATGAGAAGGAAAGTAAAAACTCCAAAGAAAGCTGCTTTTTACCCCCCTTCCTTCCTCTGAGGAGTGTCTTGGGTGTAGAGAGTGTAGGAGACTACTGTAGGATCAGTGGGAGAGAAAAAGAAGCAGCTTTAAAAGAGAAGGAGACTGGTTATGAAGAGGATGTCATACTGAAGGCAAGTGCAGAAGCCACAAGACAGTGTTCTCAAGAGAAGGGTCTGAGAAGGAGATGGACTCAGAGGAGGCCCAAAACAAAAGGGAGGAGGAATGGAGAGGTTCAGGCAGCGATTTACTTCACACTCAAAAATAGCAGGTACTTCTTAACGTGGGTTTTAATTCAGTTCTACCCACGACTTACTTACGGTGCAATCATAAGCAAAGCACTTACCTTTCGTACAACAGCTGCTCTAATATTTTTCCCTGTAGGGTGCTGAGAGGCTTAATTAGTTTTGGAAATGGCTTCGTGAGCCTGTGGCTGGCAGGGGCTGTGCAGGATCGTTCAGCTCACCCAAGCCACCTGTTGAGGTCCCACAGAGCTCTTTCTCACGGCGTTCCTCTGTCTCGCAGACGTCCCCATGCAGCAGAACATGGCTCTCTTTGAGTTCAACGGCCAGTGTGGCTACCTGCTCAAGCACGAGTTCATGCGGCGCCCGGACAAGCAGTTTGACCCCTTCTCCGTCGACCGCATCGACGTGGTGGTGGCCAGTACCCTCTCTGTCACGGCAAGTACAAACCCTGGGGCTCTTCCTCCCCTGACGGCCAGTTCCTGGCACCACGTATGGAACTGGCATCTATGCGCCCGCTGTTTGCTACCCAGTAGAGTTCTTAGTGGCAAACGAACCCGGAGAGTCCTGTGGGAGAGTGTTGCCATGGCAACTCCCAGGCTTTTCATTACTTTAAATTAATCATAATCGCATGAAAATGGAAAATTAGCATCTGCCTTGCAGTAGGAGCCAAGACTGTGATGATGGGGAGGGAGGAGGTTAGAGGAAGTGCTGAAGCAAGAAACATGGGTGGAGGTAAAGGGAAAGCCTATTGTGGATTGGAAGCTGCAGCTGAAGAGATGTTTTAGGGTGGGAGAGTGACTTTGGGGTGAAGGTGTAGGGGGATTCTTCTGTCCTACTCATTTCAGCAGTTGCTAATGATGTTTCTGCTCATTTTGTAGATACTCTCTGGTCAGTTCCTCTCAGACCGCAGTGTGAAGACATACGTGGAAGTAGAGCTGTTTGGGTTGCCAAGGGACACAAAGCGCAAATACAGAACCAAACTGACCTCCACTGCCAACTCCATTAACCCTGTGTGGAAAGAGGAGGCTTTTGTTTTTGAAAAGGTAACAAAATTTGATGGTCATTTAAGACAGAGAATCCTTAAAGGTCCTGTTGGCCGCAAGCAGTGCCTCTTGAGAGGCTGGTGACAGCAGAAGGAGCTCCCTTCTGGCGATCTCAGTCATGGCTTCAGACACACGTAGTGCTGTGTGCTGTTCCTCAGCTAATACCCAAACAACAGTATCCAAAGCAACTCTCCATCACTGTTGCCCTGAACAGACAAGGGGTAGCTGGGAACACTGCTGGAAATAACAGGCATCAAAAGTCTCCCCGGTTTGTGATGCACTTCAGGCTGAATTGACTAATCAGCTTTGAAAGCTTCAAGCACCGGGAAGCAGAAAGGAACTGAATGTCTGTGGTTAAACTGTAAATGAGAAACAGACAAACTGGAGGAGGAATGAGACCTGAGGGAGGGTTTGAGTTGGGGCAGAACACGGAGAGCTGCCCTGCCTGTGCTCAGGCGTTCCGAGGTGGCTAATCCAGCTGCAGGGCGTGCGCAAGTTCAGCCAAAGGGGCCGGTCCCGTTTGGCCTTTCGGCAGCAGGGTACAAAGGCAAAGTACCCGTTACAGCGTTCACCTCTGCCAAGCGCGCTGTGAAGCAGCAGATCTTTTCAGCCTGCTTGGGATGTGGTAGATAAATATTATCCTCATTTCAGGAAACGCTGTGCAGGCTTCAGTTCTGGCAGAATAATTTTTAGTTCATTTTATAGCAGAAGAAAACGAGAGAGGAGGGAGGCAAAGGTACCGTGCTTGCTAAGTTACCCTTCCGAGTTCATTCCCTTCACTGGGGAGTTGCTTCATGGAAGCTCTGCTTTGGAGTTTGTTACCCCGTTTTTCTCTTGTGATCCTGGGCAGCCGTTTTGAGCAGCCCGCGTTTTGTGGAGTTTCTGTGAATTCGGTTACATCTGTGGTGACCTGTAACCTTAAATTACAAGGTGTAGAAATAGGCTGTGACTTCTTGCAGAGATGGCGTCGCTTTGTGGGAAGGCGGAGAGAGCAATGTTCTGCTTGGTGAAGCTCCTCGTGGGCTGCTGGGAGTGAGGGGTGGGGACAGCGGTGCCTTACTCTGGTTTTTCCTCAGATCATGATGCCCGAGTTGGCGTCTCTCAAAATTGTGGCTTGGGAGGAAGGAGGGAAGTTCATTGGTCATCGAATCATTCCCGTTATCGCAGTGCACTCAGGTAAATTTTGTGGCATTTCCGTCAGTGTTTGTGCCCTTGAGACCTATCCTTTGGAAACTGTAAAGAAGATAGGAACATCTGCATATTTTGCTGCTTCATCTCCATCCCTGTGGGCAGTGGAGCTTTCAGATTCATCCTGTTACAGCCCTGGCTGAATTCCATAACACATTCAGCGTACCCTCCTGTAAAGAGATGTGCTGCTGCTGCTGGAGCAGGCGGACAAGAAGGGACAGAGATTCCGTGGGCTCAGCTCTTCCTCTTTCCCTTTCCAGGCTATCACCACGTGTGTCTGCGCAGCGAGAGCAACATGCCGCTGACCATGCCTGCGCTCTTTGTCTACCTGGAAATCAAGGACTACGTTCCCGACGCGTGGGCAGGTAGCGCATCGAGGGGGGCTCTGGGAGTCTCCAAACTCTGACCCAGAAGCGTTTGTCCAGCCCGAGGGTGCTTTCCTGCTGCACCCTTAATACCTTGTCAGGGTGGGACTTGAGTGTGTGCCAGCATCCTGTCACGCATTCCTGTGTCATGGGAAGAGAGGGGATGCTTGCGCTGTAACTGGGACTGGTTCCCAGTACGGGCCGAGGAGCGCACAGCTGACCTGATGTGACTGGCTCTGTGGCTCTGGTTTGGAATGGGTTGGTCTCTTTACTCACCGTGCCGGTTAGGGAAGTCTGAACCTGGGTTGAGGGAGCAGTTTGTTCTTCTCAGCTTCACAGAGCTGCCCTGAACATCAGTTGTGAGCCATCACCTCAGAAAGGGACTGAGGTGAAGATGCTCCCTTCCCATTGTGCTGTCAGGGAGAAGCTTGTTACAAGTAGAGAACGCAAAACCCCTTCTCTACAATGTCCTGTCCTAGGCCAGAAAGGAAACCAGAGGGCAAGGGAAATCAGAGTAGAGTGAGTTATGTGACAATCGAAGCAAAGACCTCCTCTCTGTTTCTAGATCTGACTATTGCTCTCTCCAACCCCATCAAGTTCTTCAGCCTGCAAGACAAGAGATCTGTTAAGCGAAAAGATGGCTCAGTGGAGGTGAGTTTTTCCAAGTCCCGTCATTGTCTCTAAAACATATTGCTTGGATTCAACCTGAAATGGTGAAGCTTTGGTTTACCTCTGATCTTTGTTTTAGAGCCTCGACCCACAGAGGAGCTCCCCATTTGCTGAAGCCAACGGGGTACCAGGCTCTGCTGGGAAATTCAGGATTCCTCCTTCCAATGGGCCTGCGGGTAAGGCTGTGGGTGTGGGCTGAGCTGGAAGTAGAAGGCAAAGCCCGTCCACTCAAAAGGCTGAAAAGAGACAGTGCTGGAGGGTGAAGATCCTCAGTAATGGGGTCAGAACCTCTCAGGCCAAGTCACCAACTTGAATTCTGACCAGTCAGATGAGTTGGGAAAAAGCTATGGATTTGCTTTACTAGAAAGCAAAAGATTTCAGCATTTATTGCTAGGTTTAAAGAAGTTCTAGCAGAGAAGGACCATCCTAACAATGTCTTGTTCCCTCCATGCTGGCACCTTGCTGGCCTTACAAAACAAGACAGCCAACAAACATTAGAGGTGTAGTATTGGTGAAGGCACCACAAGGGATGTCCTCAAACATGCTTCTGGCACGAGCTAATTGATAAACTCTCCATTTGCAACCCAGAGATCCCAGGTAGAACTGAAACGGGAACGTCTTTTGTGCTTTCAGGAGCAGCAGCATTTGCCAAGGATGAAAATGTGAAAGAAATGACACAGCTTGCAGGTAACCCCTCTCGTGCTGCTCACATGGGCCGAGGCCCCGTCAGGCATCTTACCTTCCCTCTCTGCCCAGTTTCTGACTGGGATAGAGATGAAGTCTGTTTGCAGGTGGTGTCCTGCTTTTCTGTGTCTCAGTGCAGGGTGATCCAAATCAACACAAACCAGGAGTGACCAGCGTGCCCCCTTATGCCACAAAACTGAACCGAAGGCACGAGAGCAAGCCTCTTGTGCTCGAGATATGTTGCCAACTAATTGTTACCTACATGAAGTTTTGGGTTTAGACACTATTCCCAAAGAAAAATGTTCCCTGGGACAGAGCTATGATTACTTTAAATACATTCTCTGGTAAAAGGCACCACGTAACATGGCCACGCTCCCAAAGGCAGACACTCTTCTGGCCATGTATCCACCTGGTGGTGGAGCGGAGCTGCCTGTGATGCTGAGAAGAGGGAGGAAAAGCTGAGCCCAGTGCTGTAACACCTGTCTGAGACCAGAAGGCATAACAGCAGCTTGAGAAATGCTGGGTGAGAGAAAACTAACCTCTATTTTGTCTTTTAGAGCCTCAGACAGCCAGTCTCACAGAACTGCAGCAGATGAAGCACTTCCTGAAGCTACTGAAGAAGCAGGAGAAGGAACTGAGAGACCTGGAGCGAAAGGGAAGTAAACGGAGGGAGGAGCTGCTGCAGAAATATTCTGTGCTCTTTTTGGAGCCTGTCTGCTATGGAGGCAAGAAAAGGATGATGCACTCGAGGAAAACCCAGAAGAAGAGGTAAATACAACACAGGGGCTCCAGCAGGGCCTGGCCTGTGGGTCACCTGCCCAGACCAAAGCAGAGGGGTTCTGAGAGAAACGTGGGCTCCGCTTCTCTGAAGGAAGCATGGAGTGGTGTGGTAGTGTGGGATGTTCCCTCTGAGGGCTGGGCGGGAAGGTCAGGGTCGTACCGGCATCTCTAGAAGAGCCCAGCTGCTGTGTCTGTTCTGCAGGAGTTTGACAACAGGTGACGTTGGTACATGTGCAGATCCTGTAGAAATGGCAGAACGCGTCGATAGCCACGTTCTGGAGCTGAGGGAGAGGCTGGAGATGGACCTCATCCAACTGGGGGAGGAGCACTATGATGGGATTCGAAGAAAGAAAGAGCAGCATGCCGCAGAGGTGAGGACTGCAGGTGTCAGCAGGAGAGCCCCTGCAAGGACAGCCTGGAAAAACAAGTTCTTCAGTAAACGGAGAGCTTGGAAATGTGGCCACAGGGCAGAGCACACCCCTCAGAGCAACTGTCAGGTCTCTGCTGACTAACTGAGAGTGGAGATGGTGATGCTTATTTGTTAGAAGGTATAAAAGTCCAGCAGAAATATTTTTGTAGGTCTGCAATTTGGAAAAAAGTTTAGTGGGCAAGGCTGCAAGAAGGAAATAACCCCCCTGAGCCCTGATGGCGCAGCACGTAGCCCGGCAGCCGGGGTCTGGTTACTCACCAGGCACTTCCACAGCACTTTGTCTCCACAAGACACAATCCCACCCCCTTGCTGGGCTCTGCTGTTCAGAAGCTCTGCTGCTGTTTCCCACCTACCCACAAGTGTGGTGAATCTGGTGCTGCCTCCATCCCAGAGGGATGAGAAGGTGTCCCTAAGGATCACCCGGAGGTGTGTGACGTGGTGCTGAGTGGCCTCGAGCCCAGGTAGGGTCAGTCCCCCGGCAAGGTGCAGTCTGTGTGCACCTCTGAGCTCGCTCTTGTGGGGCAGGGGTCTGCACAAAGCCTCCTACAGGCGCTGGGCCCTGGAATTCAGCACAGAGAGGGATAAAGCTGAATCTGTTGGTAACTGAGTGTGGCCGGTGTGCTGTGCCTCATCGTGCTTGGTTTGGTTTTGATCTTGCTCTCATCCCTTGAACAGCAAGTGAGCAAAATAACAGAGCTGGCCAGAGAGAAGCAGATGGCTGAGCTGAAGGCGCTGAAGGAGTCATCAGAAAGGTAAATTTAGTGTTTGAATAACAAAGTAATAATGCACAGCTCTTATCTGCAGTAGTGTGTTCTGCTGCATCTCAACAGCGAGTACAGGGGAGCGAAGCTTTTCTTTCTCTGTGGTGAGGAAGAGGGGCACAGCAGTGGGACACAGCGTCTTGCACCGTGGCAGTGGGGGGGAGACAGCACTTGGCTTGTCACCTCCAGGACAGTGTTCGTGCCACAGGGCGCCGAGTGGGGCACTGGCATTCAAGCTGCACTAAGTAGCCTTGACTGACTAATCCAGAAGGATGGGAAATCCGGCTGCTGGTCCCTGGCTGTCCTCACTCCCTGCTGCGGCCACGTAATCCCTTCCGGGGACTGATCAGCTCACTCTGCTGAGTGAATTGAGCATCTTGGCTCCAGTACTTCAATAAACTGGCAGAATCGATTCAGCGCTTTCTAGCCAGGCATTTATCCATTTGTTCTCGCAATAACATTGTCCTGAAGCTAAAATCCTCTCTCAATTCTCCTTCCCATTAAATCCTCTCTCAGCCTTTAGTTGCTAAGTCAGGGAAAACATCCTTGTTCCGTGTCCTCCATCAAGACAGAGTCTCTGCTTCTCTCAGCTATTCCAGAGGCTCTGCTTCTCTCAGCTATTCAGCTGATAAAGGCAAGGCTAAGAAAACCAGGTCGAGTAGCCGGGTAATGGTTTGCTGACAGCACGAGGTCGTGTCGTACGGTTGCATCTACAGCTGGCTGTGAGGAGCGCCAAAAGGATCGAAAGTTTGTGAGCAACGGGCAATAAAATGGCAGTTAAATCCAGTATGAATAAATACAAAATAATGTGACTGGAAAATAAACAAACCCTAAGCCAGCTGTGCCCAGGGGTGGGCTGTTGTCACTTGGGAAAGAGACCTTCGGCTGCTGCCAGTGCTGCTCTCAAACGGCCCGTCATCCACAGCTCTGCAGGGGCCAGAGTGGCAACTAGAATTTTTGGAGTTGTAGGGGGCAGGGGGGAAAAGAAGATTCAAAGTCAGCATTATGCCACTGGATGTGTCTCCGTAGCGCGGGCACCTTCTCAGTGTGTCCTCTTCGGCAAAAAGCTGTGGAAGAGCAAGAAGGGGATGGCAGGGCCAGTCGGCACTGAGAGCAGGTTCTGCACAAAAAGAAATGAAATGGAGACCAGCTGATGGAAGGGGATGTGACGGGGGGCGTGTAAAATCAGGAATGGTATGGAGAAGAGGAATAGGGAAGTGATTGCTCACTGCTTCTCAGAAGAGATGAGATGTGGGGCACCCAGTGGAGGCCTGGGGCAGCACTTGTGTCACACAGCACGGAAATTAAGGTCTTGTCTTTAGGTCCCCCTTAGCAGATGTCCTCTTGTCATCACTTTGTACAGGGCTGGCCAAGCTGAGGCACTGGTGGTGTCAGCAGCTGCTTATGCCCTGACACCGACACCTTCCTCTGTCTGTCCTGTCACGTCCTCCAGCCTGCACGTGCCGTTTTCGAGGGCCACGGGTGCCTCGGCACAGATCTCAGATTTTCTGGGCTTTATTCTTTACGTCTTTCCAGCTGGTTTATCAAATGCCTTTGAAGTGCTTATGGTTTCTGCTTTGCCAGTCACACCCCGTAGTTTACATGCCCTTCTGCTTGCTTCAGGCCTTCTCTTTCAGTCTGTTATACAGTTCCTTCTTTCTTTTTTTTTTTTTTCTTTTTTGATTTTGCATTGTAAGTACTTTCAGCAAGTCTCCTGCTGCCTGAGAGGAACCCAATGTAGATACACAATACAACCAAAGTATATAACGTGGTTTCTCCTGTCTCTTTGTTATGACTTCCTTTAAAAGAAAAAAACAACCTCTAGGTTCAAGTTACAGGACTTAAACTATTCTGAAGACTTCGGTCTCTCTCCTGTGTGGTCATTCAGCCATTGCTTTTCTGGAGAGCCGAGAGCTCCAGCGAGTGTCGGGAATGGGCTGCGTCGGGCACGGGGTCTGGGACCAGACCTGTCTCTCTCAGCTCTTTGCCCTTTGCTCTCCACAGCAACATTAAAGACATTAAGAAGAAGCTGGAAGCAAAGAGAGTGGATCGGATCCAGAGCATGCTGAGGAACACGAGTGACAAGGCCGCTCAGGAGAGGTACCGGGGGGGGCTGTTAAGGGGCTCGCTCAGTCTCACCGTCCCGCTCCAGGCAGGAGCCAGCGCTGCACCCTGGGCTGTCCCCAACAGGGGTGCGTTTCAAAGCAGCCAAACAAGCAGCAGCAGTTCTGGAGGGGTCAGGGAAGGTGTGCTGGGCATCCCAGTGTGTACCTCCCAGGGCACATCTTCCCCCTGAGCTGCCGCCACGGCGTCCTTCCTGCAGGTGCTGCTGACGGCGGCTCCTGGAGCCTTCTCCACAGGCTTCCTGGCTTTTTGTGTAAGGCCATCAGTGAAGATGGTCTCACTGGCTGACTTTCTGATGCTCTGGAGAGGAGCGGGGCCTTCAACGTGACCCCTGCCCTGCCCAGGGAGGAGAAGCTCATATGGAAATGCCAGGGAGGGCATTACAGATGGAGAAATGGAACCTTTGGAGCTGAGCTGCCCTTGCACCAGCTCTTTGGCCTTTACATGCCTTGAAAGCTTCTTGCTGACATGACATTGCACCTTCCAGTCACCTCAGCTGAAGCCTCAGAGCACTTCCAAATACTTCCTGCCTCCCTTCATGCCTTGGTGGGGACTTAAACCCCAAGAATCAAAGGCAGGTCCTCCCCAGCCTCTCTAGAATCATTTGCAATCGGTTTCAGGAACGCTCGCAGGTGAGGGTGGTCTTTAGGTGGACAGTGGCTGTGGCCTTCCTAGATGATGTTGCAGTGCTCTGCTCCTGAGCCCCTGTGGTCACCTCCTGCACGGGCTGAGGAGCTGAACATCTCCAGGTGTTCACGGGGACAGGAGGGGGGCTGCTGCCTCCTCTGCTTCCGGCTCATAGCAAAGTCCTTTTGCTGTCTGTTAAGCTATAAAAAATAGAATTTTGCACCGAGTTATTTGGCTTGGGTCTCAGTCACGTTTGAATGGTGTTTGATTTGCCTGTCCTAAAATTACAGGAGCCTCTCAGTGTGGGAGGACACTGTGAGAATATCCCCCACCTGCCTGTGTGTGGGCCCTGGCAGCCCTGCCTCGCTGCGCAGCGCTGCGTCAGGACGCTGAAACACCTTTATATAAGCATAACAGATGGATTATAGGGGGGTTTATACATTTCCTTTCTTTAAAGGTTGAAGAAAGAAATTAACAACTCTCACATTCAGGAAGTGGTGCAAACAATCAAACTGGTGAGTTCTCCTGGGAGCCTGTAGAGTGAACTGTGGCAGGTCCCGGTGCCTGGTCAGAGGTGCAGTGTGAACAGAGCCCTCCAGGATATCATGCATTTCGAATCTGGGATTTTTGTTTTGAGCAGTGTAACCCCACGTCTATTGAATAATGTCCAAAATACTGCAGAAGGGGAAGGGACCCTGAGAATCTCCTCTTTGCCCTTGAGAAACCCATCCACTTCCAGAGCAGGCCCCCACCTCTGTCCCCACAGCACTGGGGTTCAGGGGCTCAAGTACAACACAGAGAATGGTTCCAAACTGGGATGAGGGGGATACTGCAGCACATGCTCTAGAGCTCTGGGTCGTGCTGGTCTGAGCTGGGGATGGCTAAAGCATTTGTGTTTTTTTTAAAAAAAACAACTCGTATTTAAGATTTTTATAAATTTGTTCTTTTTAAAGGTGACAGAAAAGACAGACAGGTACCAGCAGAAACTGGAAGAGAAGCAGGCAGATAATCTGAGAGCAATCAAGGAGAAGGAAAGCCAGGTAAAGGCAAAGGTGAAGCTCAGGGTCCACACTGTCCCTCAGTACAGTACAGTAAATCCAAACCACCCCGGGGATCCAGCTTTAATTAATGCTACACTCATCCTACACCCACACTTCGGACACCCACTCCTCTGTGCTGGGAAAATGAATGACTTAGGAGGTGGTTCCACCGGAGCCCACACAGCTCCCAGTCAGAGGCACTGCCTTTAGCAAACCACACAAGCCCCTGAAATGCAGCCTGTGATGGAAACACAGCTTCAGAGGAGATGAGACTCATCCCCACGCCCCTCAGCCTCTCAAACCGATGCTCTCTCAGGGTTGCCCCCATTCAGCAGCCTGAGGTCACGGGGCTCTGCTCCCCCTCTGACCTGCAGGGCAGCCAAACGCTGCCGGGGGGAGGGAGACAAGTCATTCAGTAAAGGGTTGAGACTAAACTGGTGCAGTGCCGGCGTCTCACCGGGTTGAGCTCTCTGAGCAGGTTTTGTTCCCTTCTCTGCCTGATGGCTGCGTAACTTCAGTGGCTGGAGAAGGATTCGAGCTCTCTTTTTGCAGCTCCAACAGGAGGCACTGGCAGAGTACCAGGAGAAACTGAAAACTCTGAATAAGGAGGTGCAGGAGATGGTGAGGAACTACGCAAAAGCAGGTTTTCCCGGAGTGCCAGAGACTCAGAAGGAAGCAGCTCGAAGCATTCCTGAGGGAGAACAAGGCTCCACGGAACAACAGGGAGAAAAGACCCCAGTGGCAGAGGTGTCAAGGCTGCGAATATCCACGGCTGAGACCTTGGGAGCTGAGCCAGAGGTGGAGATCGAAGCCAGTGTATTGTGAGAGATGCTTCCCTCACACACTGTTCCACTTCCAGAAGATTTCTGGAGGTGTATAGTGACCTTAAAGATCAGCTTGACAAACTGCTACTCTACCTTTTCACTCTGGGGAACTCCTGAAATCCTTCAGGAATTTACTACTTCGTTATCCCAGGTCTCAGAAGTAGCCCGGAGAGCTCACCCTTCAGCGGGTGCTTCGCTCTCGCTCTCCCACAGCCTTGGCCGCGAGGTGTTGAAGCAGGACGGGAGGGCCCGTGGCTGACAACGAGCGAGTTGTTGGCGTCCGCAGCAGCCGCTGCGTTCCTGGGTTAGTCCGGGGTCAGACTTCAGTTTATAGAGTAAGTGTGTGCCCTGCCCGTTGGCCACGCGCGTCTCCTCACATCAGGGTGCTCTCAGAGCTGGATCCCTTTGAAGGAAAGTTACCTCAGACACTTTCCAGTAGCCCACCTAATGCGCTCCTACCAGCTGGGAGCTGGCCCAGAATAAAGCCTCTCGAGAAACCTCCAAGTGTGGGGGTCAAAATTTGGTGTCCTCTGGAGCACCATGGCTCCTGGCAACACTACCTGCTGCTGTGACAGGAGGACAGGTCACTGGGATAGAACCTGGTACCGGTTGTTGTCAGCACACCCTGTCCTTGCACAACCACCAACAGCTTTTTAATGACAGGACAGTTTCCGGTACGTTGGTATCTACACAACATGAACCAGCATTTCTGTCTGGAAATGGGCCTTTCCAGCACTGCAGCTTTTCCTTCTTTCTTTCTCACCTCCCCTAATCCCCAGGAGCTGATTCTCACTCCAGATTCTAACTTGGACTCTCACAGCCCTTCAGGCAACGTCTCAGATCTGGCTCCACAGCTCCTCAAGATCCTGCCAGGCTCCAGCAGGCTCCTTGGGCAATTATGAGACACATTCAAAGAGCCTCCTCCTTTATTCCAGCTCCCTAAAAAAACCCCTTGCAGAGCTCTCATCTGCAGCAATTTGACATTTTTAGGGCTTCACCGAAACTTTTTCTCGTGAAGCTAAATTGGTTCTGTATCATGGGCTTAGGATAACACCGGTTAACAAAATTTTGAAACTCTTTGACAGTAACTTTTTCTTTCCACCGCAGCCTCGAGAACCTTGCGCTGGTGAAACTCAGTGTATTGATTTGCCCTTTCAAGCCCCCTTTTCCTGCTGCCTTACAGCTCCTCAGGGGGGTAGGGTGGCTTTAAACCCAGCATAGGGGGAAACAGGTGAGACCATGGGCTAAAAAAAAAACAGGAGCTTCTTCCATCCCCTTGTTATTAAAACCTTTGTCCTTAATTTGAGGCCCTACCAGAGGCGGTGGCTCCCGGCTGCTCCTCTCCCCAGAATTGGAAGTGCTGCTCTGCAGGGTAATCTCCTGAAGTCCCCACTTGCCCCTTAGCTTGTTCCTCAGGTTTCTGTCGTTTCTGGAAAGGAGAGCTCAGTGATGGCAAACTCACAGCGTGCAGCGGTTGTGCGGGGGAACAGTTACACCCAGGAACCGCGTCGATAAATGCGTTAGGAAGTGCTGCTATCAAAAACCAAAAAAAAAAAACCACCAAAAAACCCCACCAACCCCTAAACAACAATCAGCTGGAGTAGGTGTGCGAGATGAGGTGCTCCCATCCTGGTCTGACATCCCAGAAGAGACCAGTACCTCCCCTGAGGGGTTAACCTCATACTGGAATTACCTATTGTACATTTCTGACTTATTTATTTTCTAAACAAAATAAAACATTACATTTCTTAGATGGGATGGCCTGGCTTTTTGTTAGTTGCAGTCAGTGGAGATGGGAGCAAGTCCCCGAGGCTGCCTGATGTGTGTGGGTCTTAACGGGGACATTGGGCACTGGCCATTTCCTTCTCCTCAGAGCAGTTCCCCTCGCTGGTCCACGACTGGAGCTTTACTTCAGACAGTGGTAAAACTTTACTCCAGTTAGAACAATTTGGTTGCTTTCATAGATCAGCCTCCATCCCTGGAGTCTCACGCTGGGAAGTTTGAGGGCCTTCAAAAAGGAAAAAAAGATGATGAGCATCTCAGCAAAGGTAGCACCTGCAGCCAGGCAGCACTTTCATGACACAGGGATGGCAGCGGGAGAACCGGGAATCGAGTTTAAGCACATTCCAGTCTCCCAGCAGCATAAAAATAATCCCACAACACTCACTGGTTTGGGGCCTGAGACAGCTGATAAAAGCTGTTCAGAGGCACACATGTTCATCTCTTACATGGCATGTTCTAAGTCTCATTCTCTACCACTAAATTTTCTGGCCCAAAATTCTTTCATAAGCCCAAACTTTGTACTGTATTCTTCAAAAATTAAATGCTAGGGGTCCCTCAATGAAGGAGAACACCCGCCCCAAGGCACACAAACACTGGACACTGGCTCTGAAGGCTCAGCCTGGCCACCCTCTAAACCAAGAGCACGATGAACACAAGACACAGCCATCGAACTCACCCCTTGGCCAGTGCCTTTGCTCCACATTGACATGTAGGGAAAAAAAAAACCTAAACACTGAACAGCAAATAGCCAGACAAGGCACAGAGCTGTTGATTTAGTCTTATTTCCATCAGATTCCCATGTCAGGCAGGAGCCTGGAAGCCTTTGCTGTCTCTTGGCAGCCCCAGACAGATCCCTGTCCGTCCTCTTTGTAAGCAACAGGGACTCGTTTCCTTCCCGTTGGCACAGCTCCGACGGGCCGTTGTTAACTGAACAGCCACTGCGCCCGCAGCTCTCTTGGTCCCTTCAGGAAACTGCCCTTCAATATTTAGTGGCCACTTCACACAGGGCAAGCTGCTCTAGATACTCCTACAAACTCTACCCAGCTGAGAGCGACGTTCATGTTCAAGTTGCACTGAACAGTCCCCAGTCACCTTGTACCTCCGCAATAAAGGTGTGGTGCTGACATCGGCATTGCTACTGCTCCTGCGCAGTAGCTACTGCGTTTTAGAGACACCCTCCCTGCCCCACATGATCAGAATTCACTAATTATCACCCCCATTTACAGACTAGGACTCAGGGCACAGCAAAACGCTCTCTCCAGGCTACAGTGGAAGTGTAGGATTCTTCTCATCAGGCTGAACAATCTTAACAGTCAGGAGCCTCATTTGATCCAGGGTCCTTCTGTAATCACAGATTAAAAGACTGGGACCTCTAAAGAGTTGTCCCATTCCAAAATAAATGGGCAAATCAGCTGCTGCCTTCACTGGCACAGAGCCCCGTTTGAGGCGCCCGGGCACCGTCACGCACGCAACCGCGCACACGCGAGAGACAACAGCCACAGACTCCCCGTTTGATTCAGCAAATTGTTCATATAAATTCAACCTGCCACCTTCAAAGGCCTAACCGTGTGCTGATTGCCAGGGCTGTGGCAGCACGGAGGAGACTGCCAGGCTGCCAGGGAGGGAAAATAAAAGGGAACGATTCGGCTGAAACATGACATGAAACAACAGAAAACCCCGAGATGTTAAGTGCAACCTTGTTGAAAGCGCCTATAGAAAGCTATTCGGAGCAAACAACATCTGAAAGCATAATTGCCCGGTGAGCGGGCTCGGAGCTCTTCAGAGAAGAGGCTACAGCTTGTTATGTACTTGGGAAGCACTTTGCATACGAGAAATCCCGCTCCCGACCGCGCGGCAATGCAAATGACAAACCGGCTTCTCCCGCCCAGCTGCTCGGGGAAGGAGCTGGTGGCCCTGGAGACAGAGCTGCAATCTTCCAGCTAATCTGGGGTGTAGGATTTAGATTTGATGCCGCGCTCATCTAAGTAATGGAGCGATTAATTGGTGCTGCGCCGTGCGCAAGCTGCAAAGAGAGAAACACAGGAACCAGAGCTTGAATTCGATATTGGGCAGGAAGGTGGAGCCTTTCTGCGTTCCTCACAAACGTGGTAATGAGTTTTAAAATTTTATAAGGTATTTGAATGCCATTTTTCAAGAGCCGTCCCTCACTGTGTTTAGTCAGACTGGGGCCAGAGTATAAAATGGTGCTAAATGTTAAACCTGCCCGCCCTGCCTCCAGGAGCTGGTTGTTTCAGGATCCAGGCGTCTGCTACAGTCTCTTCTTGGTTTAAAAGCCAAAAAGCCACATGGCCACAGAGCAGGTAAGTCCGACCAGACTTCAAGGGTCACACTTATGTCTCTGAACTACAGACACATTTTAAAGCACCTCAGCACCGCAACAGGCTTATGAATAAATCAAGATCTACTTTAATTTAAAACACAAGTGCAAAGGATTCACAACTACAGATGAGCAGGATCGTTTGTTTCAAATTATAAATCTTTTCAAAGCCCCGCTTTGCATTTAAAAAAAAAAAAAAAAAAAAAAAAAAGCAGTGTATCTGGAATACAGAAACATTTTACATCAAAAATTTTCCAGTGCAGCTAAGGAGGAGCTAAATGAATTCATTTCAACCAACTTCATCAGCCCCAGACTTAGACATCCAGTCTCGGCAAACCACCTACGATCCCTCTCCTGGCCACAGGCAGAGCGGTGTCGAGAGACAGCGATGTCGTCCTTCAGCAGGTATCTATCTGAGATAACGGAGGTGAATCACCCTCTGGAGGTGTTCCTCTCACCTCGGGCTACAGAGCCAACCTACACGCTCCACAGACTGGGTGCCCACCATTTGATGGCTGGCATCAGTGCAGGTGAATTCCATCCCAAATTACTTCAAGTAATCAACTGTGGCTTCAATTTTGAAGCAGGATCTGTAACTGGAGTAGATAGCAGAGGACAGGGTTTACAGACATCTTCTGAAGAAAATGCAATATTTGAGGTTAGTTTCTGAGACAGTAGGACTGTCCCAAGAATAACTTCAATGCCAATAAATCTGTGTCTGGAGTTTCAAAATAGGATCCCAGTTCCACACGTAAGATTATATTCTTGAGACCTCACAACACCACACACCGTTACTGTACAACGTTACATCCTGACCTAGAGTCCGATTACCTTCACTAGCTCACTGATCAGAAAGTGTATCATACAAAATACCTAAATCTATTTTTAAATCACCAAAAGAGCTGTTTAGACAACCAGTAACCTTCCGAACGTATCGGCGCAGGGACGGTGGGGAAGGGCACACCGAGAACAAAACACACGGCAGAAGTTTCGCTTCTCCCCACGTTCTGCAGTCGCGAGCAGGGGAGACGGAAGCTCCACAAACGGCCTCACATCAGCATGAAAAATCTCTCCTGGGAGATGCAGGGACAGCTGAAACTTTTTCATTCAGCTTCCTAGAGCATCCCCAAAGTGCTACCCAACAATGGTCTTGGGACAGCACTTCTCGGGAGAAAGGACTTGGGAAGAAAGATGCTGGGAAACCAAGTACAGGAACAGGCTTTGACGGCCTCTCCGTCGCAACCAGTGCTGGAGGAGTTGCATACTGGGAATTGTCAACCCCAAGATCCTGGTGGCAAGAACACCTGTTTCACTGAGTCCGTTTGGAGGCCTGTATCCAAGGCTTCCCCCCCTCCAAAAGTTTAAGATCATGAAATGGATTCAAGATTGACCACTAAACCGTACGTATTCCTTAGCAAAAGAGAAGCGTGTTGGTGCAAGAGAGCCGGTTAGAAACAAATACATACATATCACAGCTGCTCCCTGGGAAAATAGGTACAGGTTTCTAGGTCCCCGTTTAACCGAAGGGAATCAAAACCATCTGTGAAAAAGTCTGAGAGGGAAAAAAGTCAAGTCTTTGTGCATTGTTTGAGAGTTTAAAGGGGTCTGTGCCCTCAAACATACGTTCGGGTCAGCTCCAGACTCCAGTGTACAACTAAGGAGACAAAGATCACATTTCTAATTGGGAAATACTGTTCCTGTTCATTAGTCAGCAGCCAAGGTTCGCAGGAACTCGCAGACATCCAGATAGGCAGCTTCAGACTCGGCCTCAAAACGCCGCTCCTCGGAAGAAGCGATCCCCGAGCCATGAAACCCCTGCTTCATTCTGGAGCCATCCTTGGTCTTATCTGGATCTAGAACGTGTTGATTGTCTTCAGCAAAAGAGAAGCCACAAAAGACTGAGAAGGCAAGGCCAGTACTCACAGTCATCCTCAAAACTGGTCCCTGACAACTCCAAGCACCATTCGCAGGACCAGGCTGCCCGGCCTCTTGGTATGTTGGGGTTTTAATAAACATTCCATTTTTCCCGGACTTCGTCCTCGTTACAGTCAGCAGGTAGAGGTGCGTTTTCTGTACTGCTGGATAAGGGGGACCAGGCACTCTGGGAGTCCTGTCTGGAGCAAAAAGGGGTGATCCAGGAGCTCTTGCGCCGTTGCTCTTTCTAGCGGATCCCGGGTCAACATCCTTTCCAAGAAGTCTCTCAGAACTGGGGAGGTCTGTGAAAAAACAACCAATTAAGTCACCCTCGTAAAGGGACCAGGCAACAACCAGTTGCTGAGGCAGGTTTGGTAAAGAAGAGCTCTGCACATTTCACCTCTGTAACCCTGCTGCTTTCCCACGGAGCTCTAACAGGAGTTCCCATGCTCTTTATGCCACAGTAATGACACTGCCTGTCACCGGTAGGCACAACATTTACAGGGACTGTTTTCTCTTTAACAGGGAACAGCGAAGACAGGACTGTCTGCCATGTCCTTCTAAATCAGTTTGTTTCCCATTTATTTAATTCTTTCTGCATTTCAGCGCAAAAATCCAACAGAATTCCTGCTACCCAAGGCACATCACTTGGGTGTGAAGGGCTGATCAGTTCATTCTTTCACTGGATACAGACTATGGAAAAAAGTAGTTAAATAGAATTCCTAGGAAAAAAAAAATTTAAAAAAAAAAATATATATAGAAGCAGTTAAATAGTTATCCCAGGAAAAAAAAAAAGTAGTTAAATAGGATTCTCAAATACGTTTTGAGAGCCTAGAAAGCTGATGCTGTGGGACAAGAAGCTGAAGGAGCTGCAGCACAGGACAACCAAAAGGTAAATGACCTCAGCAGGTTTTGAAAGGTGTGTAAGAGCCCGTTGAGTAGCCAGACCGAAGGACCACTCACTGGTGGCCGTCCTCTGCATCCCTAAAACCGAAGACAAAATGACCTCGGTATATATTTATTTATTTTACTATTGTTAATTCCAACCACTTTAGAAGGGGGACATTTTCCTAGATCTGCTCAATTTAGATGTAGATCATGAAATCCTGTTGGCCCTGCAGTCCCGCCTACTTCATGAGCGCTTTGAGCGACTTCGCCGCGACTGCCGAAGGGAAAAGGCAGAGCACGGCCTGGTACGAGCTCCGGGATCCACCCAGCCTCGGTCGCTCTGTCAATATATCTATCGATGCTTCAGAAAAGCAGCAGAGATCGGCCCAGGTGCAACCCAGCCCAGAGCTGGTGTTACACCAGCGAAGGAGCGCAAGCACCGGGGCCGGAATGTGACCTTGAAACGTGAGTGCTGCAAAGAGGATCGAGCAGCTGGTGGTGTCTGGGTGGATGCTCCGCCATCGGCAGCCTGCTCTGCTAAATAATTCACTTCCAGCAGCTGCAGATATCCCGAGGAATCGGAGGGGCCGGGAGCTCAGGATGCTGCAGATGCTGTTTGCTCTCAGAAGCCTGGACTAGAACGAAAGAAGGCCTGGCCTGCTCTAAGTGGGGACCAAAAGGTAACCGCTGTATTTCTTAGGTCCCTGCTACTGTCTCATAAGAAACCACAAAGCTGAGCTCATCTTCAAAGCAGCTGCAGCGTCTCCAGGAGCTGCTGTCTGCACGGAGCTCTCCGGTTCTCTTCCTAACCTGGAAAGCCATGAAGCCAGAAGCTGTCAAGAGCAAGGACCCTTGTGTTTACCTCCCTAGAAGATGAGCCACTCCATCAACATCAGCAAGATACTAACTCTTGGGGTCACCTGAAGCAGGTTTGATGGATTTACATGATCAGGTTTTGGATTCATAAGATCAGGTTTTTGATTTGTGTGACCAGGCTTATGCCCAGGTGACCTCCCAGTATCAGGGCTATTTCCCAAACCAGCCACTAGCTGTCAGCAGCAGCTTTGCATCCACAGAGGCACTGGGGCCAAAGTTCCCCGAGAAACGCGTCCTAGCAAGATCACTTTCCCCGCCGGCGTTCCTGGAACGCCTGATACGGTTGTTTCCCCCGGATAACCGTCAAGTTTACGAGCGTTTGCCAGCGTGCTCACCCTGTGGAAGTTTTTCAGTTTGGGAGGAGGACTGTCACGGAGTCTTTTCATTGCCTGGACCGGAGAATCACTAAAATAAGGGGGTTCTCCATCCACCATCTCTATCACCATGATCCCCAGCGACCAGATATCCACCTGTGGGAGACAACGTCGCATCAACACGCACAGTTCAGGGCAACAGGTCCTTGCTTTGCTGCTTTTGCAAAGCCCACAACGCCCCACCCACCACAAATGGCACTGAGAGGGTAAAATCTGGACCCATCTGATGCTCTTGGGCCCCTGACTGCAGCTGAACAGAGAGAGCTTGCCACCTGGGACCGAGCCGCGTTGCAACACGTAGAGGTCTGCAAGTAACTGCTTGTGCTACACCCGGCTGCTCGGTAAACACACGGAATCAGGCTGCTGCCACCTGCCCGGAATTTCAGAGCTCCCATCGGTGCCTTCCCTCCTCCCTTCTCTCCCCTCCCGTTTATGGCACCGATTGATTTCCTGATCCACATGTCACAGGCTGCTCCTCGCTGACATCAGTCCAAGCTGCAGCAGATACAAGCCCGCGCCAAGCTTTGGGTGTAAGCACAGAGTAAGTTTACACCTTGTTCCCAGAAGCAGAACAACCTGCTTTTTCTACTGTTTTAGGAAATCCTGATATCATCATGATCCAATCTGTAGTCACAATTGTATTCCTATTTTAAATAGACTATAGAGGCTCTTCCTAGAAAAAACAATGGTTATTTTCCCGTGACACTCTTCAGGATATTATTTTCTACCTCTTCTGACCGTAGGGCGGTGGTCCCTTACCTCGGTCGTGTATGGGATCCTGGCAATAACTTCTGGAGCCATCCAGTAGGGAGTACCTACCAGGGACTTTCTTTTAGGTACATCCTTACTGATCTGAGCACAGAAGCCAAAATCCGAGAGTTTGACCTGTACAAAAAGAGAAAGAGTCAACCTTAAAAATAATTTTTAAGCAATGTGGAGGGAAACACCAAAGGCAATAATGACAAAAGGAGTAAGAGGATGAAGTACAAACTAGAGGCTGTGGACAGAAAGGAAATAAGGAGACAGATCCAGGCTGCGGCAGCAGGCAGGGAACAGCCTGAGGAAACATACCCTTCCGTCCAGCGTCAGAAGAATGGAGTCGCTCTTAATGTCTCGGTGAATGACCCCCTGAGAGTGCAGGTAGGACAGGGCCTGCAGCACAGACTCGCACACTGTTGCAATTTGCTCTTCATTTAACCTGAAATGAAAGACCGGGGAGCTGAACCGCGTTGCGCTGGGCTGTGGAGCCTTCTCATCGCAGCTCCTCTTCCAAGGCACGGTGCAGTTTGGAAGGTGAACTGCAGAGAGGTATTTTGGTTCCCCACCACCATCTCTGCCTCACTTTTACTGTTCTATGCCGGCCTTTTACCAGTCACAACACTTTTGTCTCGGTGGTCAGACATTTCAAGTTTTCACGAGTCTAATACAGAGAAACTGCCTTTTAAATCTTGTCTCTAAATCCATTCTGCGATTTAACAACACGTAGCTCCATTGGTTCTCATACCAGCTGAGAGCTACAGGAGTTCCCCCAGCTCTGCAGTGCTGTAACTCAGTTCTCCTCAGGATTCAATGGGCTTTTTCTTGTCCAGGAGCAAATACACAACTTACAGTGAAACCCTGGCTCTCAGACCCCAAGATGTGCCTCTGAACTCAATGCTGGAGAAGCCAAGAGTCTCCAGGACGCTCCTTACTGGCTGGGTGGAGGAAGCTGCAGAGGACAATGCGCTTTTTTTACATCTCCCAAACACATCACAGATGCGCTTCCAAAACAGAGAACCCAACAGAGCAAGAAATACAGGTTAAATCCACCACAGGAGCAGTGAAGGTTTGTCAAAGCACTTCAGCAAATTAAAGGCATGATTAAAAAAAGCACATTCAATTAGCGTTAGCAATACTGCCTAATTGCTATCCAATCAAGATTCTGAATCTTCAAAAAAGGAAAGCTCATCCTTAGTCAGTCTTTTCAGTGGTGCTCCCCACACCCACCGGCAGACTCACGGGACTGCTCGGAAGCAGCAGGAGGGTGCTCCAGGGTCACGGGTAAGACACGGTCGTCATGACCACATCACCAGAGCATCTCGTGAGCGGGAGTCCAGAGGCCGTTTGAGAACAACTTCTTCGCCCTCCAGAAATGCTTTGGGCATTAAAAGTGACTCAGTTGGTGTAGATAAGAAAATAAATTTAGGAGAGCATCCAGTTGTTGCTATCTTTAGGCAATGAAATTTGGGAAGGAGCCCAGATCTCAAGGCTCTGCTGCAGTTCTCCAGAGGAGTTAGCCACAAATTCAACCTCACTAAGTTTGCACCGCTGACAACTGTTTCTGAATGTTCTTTAATACTTATTCATTGAGCTTCCTGGCCAGAATTCAACAGATACAGTAAACAATTCCTTTTTATGAGTACTGTGCTTTACAGGGCAGGTCATCAAGTAGATGAACGGTGGGTATCTAAAGGGGTCAGTACTGTAAATGAGGTCCCTTCTCCATCAGAACTACCATCACATGCTTCAGATGGATGGCAGGAAGTGTGGTAGTTTCTGGGCACTGCAAACACCACATCTCCAAGAGAAATCGTTCTTCCCAGAACTCTCCACTCTGCTGCTCTTGCCTGTCAGGTGGGAACACGAGCATCGACCTTCCAGATTTTGCTTCGTACCTGATCTGAGACACAATGTCTGTGAGGGCTCCCCCCTGCAGGAACTCCATCAGCACCCAGAGCTCCTCTCCCACGAGATAGCTCTTGTACATCTCCACTACGTTGACGTGTTGATAGTCCCTCATTATCACCACCTGTAAAAACACAGCGGACAACTGACCACCGCAACACCACGAACACCAGTTCCTCTTACCCGGCGAAGCAGCACGCGCAACCCTACGGGTACAATGCAGACACCTCCATCCCTCCCATCTCTTTTCTCCTCAGTCCTAGCATAGCTCTATCAAGAGGACTTTGTCTCCTGCTCTTCCCTTCTTTTGACCACACCACGGCTTTATGGTGACCAGCAGAACCCAACCCCTCGTCGCCCCACTCACCTCATTGAAAAGGAGCTCCCGGCGCTGCTGCTTCCTCAGGTCCATCATTTTCACCGCCACTTGACGCCCCGAGTGCTTCTCCCGAGCGATGCAGACAATTCCTGTGGACCCTTCACCGATCTTCACATAATTCTCCAACATAGTCCGGGGATCTCCCTGGTCCACAACCATCCTAAGGGCAGCTTTGAACTGCTCGTGAGTCACAACCACCGGGTCCTCGGGGGCCAGCTGCCCTTTCGCGGCAGAGTCCTGGGGAAGGTGGAGGTTGCTAGAACTAGTCTGAGTCTGCCGGTTCCTGGGAGACCCTGCGGGTGATGGCCTGCCCGGTGGCACTGCAACCGCCTTCTCCACTGTTGGTGACTTCTGGGGGGTCCCGGCTTCTGAAATCATCCTGGGGAAATCCGATGCAGGCTGATCTGCTGGAAGGGACTGGGCTTTGGCAGCTGGGCTGCAGGGTGAACCCCACTGCTGGGGCCTGAAGAAAGCAGTAGGCTTTGAGAGGAACAAGCAGAAGAAAGAAAGAGTGATGATCAGATTAACACGAGGGAAGAAGGATCAGCTGTGTGTTACTCCACTCTGGCCTAGTACATTCTGTGGCAGGCTGGAGTTAGGAACTCCAGGTTCCTGTCTCCAGGTCTGCCCAACATCTGCTGCATCCCCAGGGAAGCCACAAGGGCGCAGGTTTTCTAGAATCAAGTACAGAGGGGTGCTGTGCT
This sequence comes from Baryphthengus martii, assembly GCA_013396935.1. NCBI lineage: Eukaryota > Metazoa > Chordata > Aves > Coraciiformes > Momotidae > Baryphthengus > Baryphthengus martii. Next base: position 275,600 of record VWZK01015323.1, on the reverse strand, counting down.
TTAGGGACCTCCAAACTGAGGCAGTTTAAAAGGGACCTTTTAAAGCACATGCTTTAAAAAAACACCACCAAACCCCAAAACCCACAGGAAAAAAAAACCCCAACAACCAGCTGCTAAAAAGCATCCCAACCTCGCCACCAAAACTCAGGGGCAACCTGTGTTGCAGAGAATTTGAAAACCCTTTATCCCTCTGTGCCTCTGATCTTCCTGTATAGAAAAGGAAAGAGGATTCGTGCCAAAGCTGTAAATCACTTTGATGTCTTGGCCTAATTCCCTCTGGGTAATTATGCTCTGCCTGCTGAAAACTCTCTCTGCACTTTCCACTGGTACCTGCAGAACGTTGCTGCCGATCGGGCACTGAATCCACACTCTTTTGGGAAAAGCACCACGGGCCAGGAGAGCTGGGAGTGGCCAGCTCAAGACTTCAGCTACACAGAGCCACCTGCCCCCTCTACCTGGCTCAAACCTGTCCCAGGATGGATCTGGATCAACTGCACTCAAGGCTTTTGGAGACCTCCCACTTGAGGACCGAGCGGGGCCAACCCTGTTTAGTTTATGAGATCTGGTAAGATCACGGCCAGCGGCACCGTGGCTCCAGGATACGCATTCCCATGCTAGTACCCTCCCAAAAAGGGTAAATCTTAGAGTGCTAATCCCCTGGAAATATCAACTGATGAAAATTCAACAACATCTAGCAGGTTAGGGATAAAACACATTATATACTTGGTTATATGTAAAATAATAGTGGATCTGGCAAAGCAGCAACTTCAGAAGGAGCGAGACAATCATTTATAGTAGAGGGCAAAATAAAAACTTCAAAGCAACGAGCTTTTTCTCTCTTGCAATACAGGCAGATGATTAAGAAAGTTAATCATATGGGCATGGGAAATTGAAAACTGCCAATAAAGTTTTTAAAAGAGCATCCGTTTTCTCCGTCTCAGGTGGAATATACTCACATAGAACTTAATTCTACACGCTTTGGTTTTTAATCAAGGATTTTTGTCAACGGTAGAATCCGCACGAGCCCAACAGATGCGCGGCTCGTTTCCACACACACACACAAACGACAGAGACAGATCTGGGCCGTGAGATTTAGTCGCTCCTGCCAGGGGGTGCAGCAGGGTGCAAACACAAACCGCCTGTCAGAAGTTACTTCCTCCTCACTTAGCAGCTCCACCCCTGTAGTCCTGTAGAGACAAGCTCATGGCAACCAAGCGTTTATTTCCCAACTCTTGTTTTGTCTCAGGAGAGAGGGAAAAAAAATAAATAAAAAATAATAATAAAAAAATAGGTTTTATATAACCTAGAGCATGCAACAGGGCAGAGGCTGCGCATGCGAGCTCTGCCGTGTCTGCGGAGCCACACGTGGGGGTTGTTTCCTGCTCATGTGACTTGACAGCCCCTCTGCACACACTCCCAGTCTCTGGACCTTTGGTGATGTCACTGATTCTCTGACTCCTTCCCCCCAGATTCGATCTAAAGGAGGCAGCGCTTGACCTTCCCATGGTGGCTCCAGGCAGCCTGTCCAGCCGCCCACCTCCCCGTATCCAGCCAGTTTGATCCCTTCTCCATTTCACTTGCAACTGCGAGTTTCTTACAGGTCACAGTTAGGCATTGTCATTTCCACTTGCAAAGGAGACTGAGGTTTAATCATTGGAGCCGTTGGGAACAGCTCAGCTAAACAATCACCGGCAAACAATCACCGGCAACGGCGCAGGGCCCTCACTGGAGCAGGGCGATAGACCAGAGAGCATCAAGGTTCCTCCTGCTCCTCTCCTCTCATGAGCAGCCCGAGTTCAAACACACCCCAGCACATCCGCACACCCCCCCCGTCTGAGTGGTGCCCGCCGCTCCTCCTTGTGAAAGGGCTGAGGCTTGGCAAAGATGCTCTTGCTAGAGAAGGAAGAAGAGGTCGGTTCTCCCGAGTGCTCAGGGAGAGCCAGCACAGATCAGCCCAGAGTACGAGAGAGCAGGAAATGCAGTTTGTGCTGCGCAAGAACCACAGTCCTTCAACATCCCACTCTCTCGGAGGGGGGATCCGCAGGAAGAGGGCTGTCTCGAGAAGCCCTGAGCCTGATCCTTACGCAAACTCCAAGCAGTCGGGCTGGAGAGAGCCCCAGCCTGAAATCTACTTTAGAACAGTCCCTTTTGTTGGGCCAGTGGTTCCTGTCATCCCCTCCAAGCTCAGAGACTCCAGGCCTGCTAGAAATCAGCCTGGCCCAGCATCAGCCCAGCCCAGCAGCCTCTGAAGTCGCCGCTCGGCTGTGCGAGGACAAGGGGTGCTGCGTTAGCCTGCAGTGAGTTAGCAGCAGTGGCTGCAGCAGAAGGGCTACATCTCCGACCCAGTGGTAGGAACCAGAGTGTTTCTTCCAGTTTACTAAGAAGTGAGTCATTCATTCAGGATGGATTTCCTGGGGGAGATGGGGTGATGAGCTGTCCCATCCTCACCAACAACCAACAGTCCGGTTTCCTGTTTGACAGCAGCGTGGGTGCCAACGGAAACACTCCTGTTGTAGGCAGGCTGGCAGATACAGCTCTACCCAATGAGCTCTCCTCAGGTAGTTCGATTTTGCACAGGCAAAAGAATACATTACTGACGGAAATTACAGCCATTTCCCACATGGCAACAGCACATTTACGCCCCTATAACGGCATTTAAGTTACGCCTGTACTACTGCGGAAGGGCGAAAATGAATAAGCCCCCTCCCTCCTCCCCAGCCCCCACTCCTACGAGCTCAGCTCTACCACCAAACCCTTCTCCTGGAGACCTGGCTGTCATTTTGAGCTGTGACAAGCAGAATATTCGGCAAAGCTTAAGCAGACTACATGTTTCCCCCGTCCAGGACTGTTTTGGTTCCAGCATTAATCACAACAGCAACAGATGGTTCCACGATGCTCGCAATTAAAATGGCTCAGCTGCGTCAGTAACCTCTGGAGGTGTAAAGTCCACCTCGCACTCGCTCAAACAGGCTGAATGACTGTACCTTTATCTGCAGGGAAGGGCCCGACTTGTTCGAGCCGCCGGACGAGGGGAAGACGCTGCGGAGCAGCCTCCTCTTCAAGCTGTTCTCCCTCGATTTGGAGCTGGGGCTGCCCTCCCCCGAGGGCCTGGAGTTCGCTTGTCGTAGGACACAAGGCTGAGGCCAACACTCTTCTGAGCTCTTTTTCCCCACCTTCTCGCTCTCCGCCGGTAGAGTCGGCACGTGCTGCAAACCGGAGGCGCGCTGGAGGCAGCTGCCCTCGGCGCCCTGGAACTCCGAGGGCCCGAGGGATTGTGCTTTCGTCACCATCCCGTTGGGATGAGCCTGTCCTTCCAATCGGGGTTTGTAGTCTGGCCACATAGTCTGCCTCCGGGTCACCTTGGTCCCACCGTTGCAATTGAGGTAGTTTCCGTACTTGTCCGCCCAGTCTGCTTCAGGACTCTGAAGGTACATGTCTGGGGGTCTGTCTTCTCCCAGGAGTCCGAGGGACTGTGCTCTTCTCCTGCTGGTGGGGCTCCGTCCCCTCAGGGTGTTCGAGCTGATGGCAGAAAGCTTCTGGATGTCGTTGAGTATCCCGGAGATATAACCTTCCACTTCCACAGTGCTGCCCCTCACCACGGTCTGGGAAACACAGGGGACAGGGGGGAAAAGTTAAGAGTTGTAAAAACGGAGGCTCAGTTTATCTTGACAAAGGTAGGTTTTGTTTGTCTAGCCAAAGAAGACTCAAGGAATTTCAGAAAAAAAAAAGAGACATTTTTCTTTCTGTCTTTTTTCCATTGTCCTTTACTGAGGGCAAAAAAAAAAAAAAAAAAAAAAAGGCATCCTTGGGTTCCACCCTTCTGTCAGGGGCAGCAGTGCTTTCAGCCAGAACAGGGAATTCTGCTGCTGCAGCCACATTCTAAAGGACAACATTAGACAAAAGCAGGATGTTTTTAGCCCTCCTGACTCCTGTGCTGAAATTGTGCTGCACTACATCACTAACTTAGGCTCAACAAGCTCCTGAGACTGTTAGTTCTCAGAAGAAGTCCCAGCGTGCCGTAAGCTCCAGCGGCAAACATCACCTCTCTGCTCCGACACAAGGCTCATCTCTTCCTTGTCACACTCTCAACAGCGTTGCCATCAGCCTCCCTTCGCCTGGTTTTTGCTAATGCATCTTAATTCTGACCAGCGAAGACCACGCTGTTCCAGCACCGCATCCCTCCTCTGTTCTGCCAAGCTATTATAATTAAATTGATGAACAAAGGGTCACAGCAGCTCACAACTGCCTTGTAAGCAAACGGTGAAGAACGAGGCTTCCGTCCAAACAAGCAACAGCACTTTACAAGCAGGACGCTTGAAGCTGTTGGTATATAATGTAGTGCTCTACCTTGTTTATCCTGGAACTGAAAAGCTTACAGAAGATTTTTTTCACTGGGAACCAAAACGTTTCATTTCTTCACAGAAATTCACAGCATAGGATCACTCCTACACTTTCATGAGTTTCTGCCTGAGGAAAGTCCTTCCCTGGAGTGATGGCAATCTCCTGTTTGCTAACTGAACTCCATGGTTCTTCTAAAGATGCTGAATTAATTACACCGAGCCTAATAGTTAGCTGGTGCAAACCAGCAGCTCCAGTGATTTCAACAGAATGCCACCACCGTGTGCAAAATGATCACTCGCTCTGCTCAGCAGTGGAGAATGAAAGGCAGAGCAGAAGACTTTTGCCAAGCAAGGTGAAGAAAGGACAATCCGACTCACACTGTTGCACACACAACATCACCTGCAGCAGGAGGTGCTGCTCTTTGGTCCTATCTACCCCCCTCACCACCTACACACGTCTTCCTCCACGGCCCCAGCTGCTGGCAGGTCAACAACGTGCTGAGGACACCGGCTCCTCAAACTGTTTCCATCACTTTTTGCACCGCAGTCAATAGGGGGAAAAAAAAAAAATACCAAAAGTAAGCGGTCGGGAACCCAGTCTCTGAAATCTGTCAGTGAGGTGGGAAGAGCCTCCGTCCATTCTCCTGCAGCCAGACACACCAGTTGACCTCAGCAGGGCCCTCAGTTAAGAGCACTCGTTCACAGCTGGGTCTGAGCAAGGACAGATGCGATGGCACATCCCGGGCCCCAGGGCACTCAGCAGGATCTCCGCACCCGTGCTCGTGCTTGCACAGGCAAATGGCAGAGAGAGGCCCTCCTCCAATGCCTGCTGAGGTCCAATGTTTCTACAAACCGGGGAAAAAAAAGAATAACTCAAAATAAAGTTTGGATAAATCCAAAAAGGCCAGCTAGTCCAAAGTAGAAGGGCAAAAGTCATCCCAGAAAGACTTGTATCTACCAGAAAGACTTGTGTCTAACACGTTCTCAAAAGAAGAAGCCTCCAAGAACTGCTGCAATGGACTCCAGGAAATCCATTCCAGTGCTCACCTCACCTCCTAGTTAAAAAACTTCCTAAAATTATACTCAAGGCTCTGCTGTTGCACTTCTAGTCCATGAGGTCAGTCCTACCCCCAGTGGACAAAGAAAATGGGAAATTAGCCCTACTGGTGTTCAAAGACTGCATCACATTAATGAAGAAAACACCCACATTTGAGCCAAATCTTCTTACAGAGATCCTGCCTTACTGACCAAAATGTAGAAATTACAATTTTAAAAAGAAAAGTGACTCTTTTATGAGCTACAAACAGTACATGTCAAAAAAAGGAAAAACTGTGATAGTTGAACCCAGGAGTCCTGGGCTTGGCCTAATAGGGTCCATTAGCACTTGAAAAAATAAATAAATCTTACTATTCATTGGTATCATTGAATAAGAATTTGTTCAAATAGAGTTTACCAGAAATAATCAACTATGTGATGAGGTCTAAGAGAATATTTGCATTTGTACTAACTGGGAAAAAACAAACAAACAAACAAACAAAAAACCAACCAAACAAAACTGGACTAGTTGAAGATTCCTCTCTCGTTTTTAAAGACTGTTGGGTATTCTGTCCTTGTTCTCTTCAAGATTTTCCCCTCCTTTCAGCTTTTACCATCTCCAGGTTTAATAAGTCACACATGAAAGCATCGACCAGCATTAGTCTCAGGACAAACTCCAGCAAATCTCTTCCTGCACGTTTCTGTTTTGACAGCGCTGCTTCGCACCGTTCTTTCAAGGGCACTTTTCCTAGAACTTGAGAAAACTTGCCGGGTTTGCTGGGGGAACGCCACAGGTACGGCGTCAAGAGCGTAGCTGAAGTCAAGCTAGAGGAGAGAGCTGTCATTTCTCCCCACTCCAAACCCCTGTGACTGGCAGAAGTTGGGTTGCTTGACATGATTTGTTGCTGATAAATCCACGCTGGCAGCTATTACCCTGCTATCTCCTAGGAAGCGGTTGCAAATAGATTACTTGCTTATTTGTTCCAGTTCTCTTTCTGGGAATTGAAATTATTCTGACTGCTCTGCAATTCCTTGAATTTCATTAGACCCAGCTGACTCGAAAATATGTAACTTATCTAAGAAGTCTCATTGCTGCTCATGTTCTGTTGTTACCCGAGCCTGCGCCCCCATCCCTTCGTGCTCGCGTTGTTCGCCCGCTGCTCACGGTTAACCTTTTCAATAAAGACTGAAGAAAAATCATTACACATTTAAGAATTCTCAGTGTCATCGCTTATTAACTCTCTCCCCAAATGAGCAGTGAACAAATTCTTTCCTTCGTTCTCCTTCTCCTCCTCCGTGTATGAGGATGTCTCCTCATCGCCTTTTTTGTTCTTTGAGAATAACGTCTCTCTTCGTGCCTCGGCCTTCCGGTTTTGTTCCTACATAAATTTCCTTTCTATTTGCCCTTTATAACTTGACCTAGTTTCCACCCTTCTGAGCAATCCTCCTGCAGTTTAAGCTCATTAGAGAGCTCCTGATCTAACCAAGTTGGTCTCTTATTACACATTTTATCTCTTCTCTGGATTGTGGTCCTACCTCTGACTATATTTTGAACCTCAAAGCATACTCAGGACACCATAAACTAGAAGACAACCCCCCCTCCCTTTTTCCCTTTTACCTGCTCTTCCTGAGTAAGTTTTTCCTTTCTAAATCAGCATTCTGCTCAAAGATCCTGAGGTGCCATTTAAACTGCCGGTTGGATTTTCATTAATACTTGCATTATACTAAAATACAGCCCCATTTAGTCCCCATGTTTTAAGCATCTTTCCACAAAAAGCTAAGTATATTTGTCAACTAGACAACTATTTCCTTTGATGTCCCTCCTAAAATCCCAACATCTCTATTTCACAACTTACCTGTCAGTTTCTAGGCCCCTGCAGGGTTGGGTTTTTTTAACTGGGAACAAGAACTTCCCACAAGCTAGCAGGACTTTTTACACAATAACTCTGTCACCATCTTTCATTTCCCTTTCCAAGAGATCCTCATGAATCTGCCTCTCTCCACACAGCAGGTCCCTGCAGTCACTTAGGAACACACAGGCTCCAGATGCCATCCAGCAAGACAGCCACCTAAATTCACCCACCTCCAAGAATCTGTGACTAGTTTCTCCTTACTGAAGGACTTGCTTTGAGATCGTGCTCCTTAAATGCTCCACTCTCTGTTAAAACGCTGGTTTATAAGCCCTTTTATCCTAAACCCCTGCTCCCCGTTGTCTCATTCACGCCGCCATCCATGAGCAGCAAGCTGGTGCCATCCCGCTCTCTCCCACTCAGGCTTCCCTGTCAACTTAATTACCAGCCAAATTTTGCTCACCCACGGGAATGACAAACCTGCTAAAACAGGTCGTTCCGTGAAGTCTCCTCTTCGCTTCCCTGTACAAGAGCTGAACACATCCTAGCCCCTGTCAGCCACCACCGGAGCTTTCCCAGGTCCTTGGTATGGTGCCAGGCAGCCAGGTGGTTCTTTGAGCAGTGACACTACTGCCGGTCAGGACACTACTCACACTCCTTATTCCTGATGAAGTTACTAGTACCCCCAAAAAAAAGATGGCGTCATGAAATCCCAGACCCTGCTAACCACTGAGTTCCTTACAGATCCCACCTGTAGCCCCATTTAAACACGTACAGGGCAACAGAAACACTGCTCCAACTTGGTCCTCCCCAAAAAGCAGGAAAACCCAGGGGACAGGATCTTCCTCTTACCTTCATCGGCTGGAGTTGCATCCTCGTGATCCTCGAAGGGTCTACCACTGGCTTGGGGCGCCTCAGCGTGTCTAGAATATTCTGCCATTGAGGCGGTAGGCCCACAAATTTGCCCTCCTTTGGGTCAAATGAAGTGTGGACACGGTGCTCAAAGTTCTGTGGAGCTGAGATCTCCGGACGTTTCTTCTTCTTCTTGCGGAACATGATGCCTGAATCAGAGAAAGCAATGCCATCAGTGCTCTTGCAGCTCCAATATGTCCTCTCAGTACTATCAGGGATCAATTATATTAGTTAATAATGCTGGATTAAGAACATTCTCCAGTGACACGCACTCTAACAACGGAGTGGATCATCTGCTTTTACAGATGGGGAAATAGAGGCAACAAGAAAGCGATGACTTGCTCAGGACCACCTGGCAGGTCAGTGGCTGAGCTGGGACTTGTAGTGACCTTTGTAGACTCTGCCCACCCTGAGGCAGTACTCCCAGCTCAGCAAAGACACGGACACCTCTTATGGCCATGGCTGAACTCCTACCACTTGGCTTCCTTTATTTCTATAACTTTCTATTGCCCAACATAAACATTTTAAATAGACATGAGAGATGTGTTTCTATTTATTTCACACGCTTAAATGGCTTTGGAGTCCAACCACTTAGTGTTGATTCTGCCTCGAGCCTGGAATGAAGGGTGGGTATGAACAGGGCTCAGGTGGTCTTCTCACTGGTTACTCCAAGGAAGCAAGAGACTTTTGATGCCCATTTAAAGACAGCAGAGCTGTTGCCAAAGGAAGAGCTGCCCACGGCTGATTTTTTTCTAGCTCGTTTTTTCTAGCTTAGGCAGAGGGTTTGGGAGAGAGAGAAGAGGTGGTAGGTGGAAATCAGACTCTGTCAGCAGGTAGTTGAAGAAGCTAAAATTAAAAACTAAGATTCTTTTCCCTTGGGGGCTGAGAGAGACAGTTTGTGTGAACAGCCATCACAATTGCAACAAGCCAAAACCAGCTAACACTTGAATATACCCGAACACAACAGATATTTAGAATCTGAATTTAGACATTATAGCCAAAAAAGCCCACGGATGTAGGTAGATACAAAGTCAAAAGTTTTAGACCTTTTTGAAATTAAGAAGATAATGAAGGAAAGAACCAGAGCTCCACAGGCAGTCACAGAGGTAGGAAAGCTTGAATAACTGGAGGCCTGGGAAGTCAGTGCAGAGGATGAAACGTGCAATGAGAGCCATAAGAGAGGTGAGACAAAACAGAGACACGGGGCCAAAATACTTTAGGTGAAATATTTTAGAAGAAAAAGGAAAAGTCTACATGCTCCTCCCTTTCCACTGACAACTTCAACGCTGACATTTGCCTCTCACGAGTACTGCATAAAGCGACAAACGCTACCTCTTCCTTGACACCAGCTAGAGGACTTTTGCCACTTAATCTTCACCTCTGTGGTGATGGCTCTGCCCCAGTGCAGGACCTCAGCTCCCAGCGGCTTGTGCTGAATAAACATCGACAAGGGTCAGAGGCGCAGAGATAACACGCTGTGGTGCAGACACGAGCGCACGGCTAGAGGACATTGGGCTCCAAAATCAGCACACCTCAGGCTTTTTTCTCCCCACAGTGAAATCTATGTCAAACATTTCCCAGGTTCTTCCACTTAAAACTTGTTTAAGGAGCAAAGTTCAGCCATCAGGTGAACGACTTGGCTGCCTATTGCTAGGCTGAGATCGTGGAAACGCACCCACACTGGCTCAAAATCCAGTTACCATGATCCTGTAGTCACTGGGATGGGAAGGGTTTGCAGGTTGCAGGAGGACCTTTACACCATCTAACCCCCTGCTGCTCCAACCCATCCTTGGTGAAATAGATTTCAAACACTGACAACGTCAATTGCAATACCGTGTCCAGAAGCCTGTTAAAGATACCTTACAGTTGAAAAAAAAAAAAAAAATTCAAGAAAGAAAAAGGTTAGGCATCTAAATAAACACAAGAGAGGCTGGAAGCTCTGCCTGGAAGAGGTTTTGCAGCCAGAATAATCTTTGGTTAGAATCCGTTCCAATGAAAACCCAAATCCATCTTAATGGAGAGCTTATGGGAAGGGTGTCTGTGCTCCAGGTCTGTGTTGCTGCAACTCCTCAAACACAGTGATTCATCTCTAAGGCCCCTTAGGTGCTGCATATTAACTAATAATCACGACTAAAGACATAGGGCAATTCTTTAAGGAAAATTTTTTTTAAAAAAGTAAAAAAAACATGCAGACAATCCGAGAAAGGAAAGATACTCTGATAGCTCACAGTGTTGGTATTATTTAGATCAAGAGCTGATGCTGCTGAGGAGCTTCCACAGCCTCCAAGGGAAGCAGGACGTGTTCCTCTGGTGTTGCACCAAGGGCTTCAGTTCTGGATCGCTGACTCCATGTCACAACAGCTGCTGGATCCACCAGAACAGGAGCATTTCCAGGCAGAACGATGTTACTACTTCAACCAGCATCTTTCCCTCTCCTGCTCCTATCTCACAGCTTCCTTCCTCATCTCATCTTCTCATTATGAAGATATTCAGGGCATAGCACACGGGATCTTTTATGTTCTTTACCTGTTTCAGGTGGCAAAGGGTCCTGTAAAATGTGGTGTTACAAACGCCACAACCATTAGCACTTGTAGTACCAATTGTTCTCTGAACATCTCAATCCTTTCCCCATCAGGAGGCTGACTCCAGCTAAACTGCTTCAAAATGCTAGATTTTGAAAGCCTGGGTGATATTTTGGCCCCAAACAGAGCTGTGGCTCGATGCCAGCCCATCAGTTTGCATAAGCATAAACACTACGCTTGTGTATTTACATTACATCCCTATAGCTGTCAATCAATATCTGGACTACACTTAGACCCCAGATACAGAAGCACCCTTCCTAAAACCACAAAGCAGCATCTCCTAAGTTCATGGTCAGTTTTAGGGTGAGCAGCTGACCTGCATCGACCTTATTGGCTTATAATAGACAGCTTACAAACAATAAAATGTGATCGACTCCAAATAAAACCTGCTCCTGGGTCTCCAATGCCATTTGCTTTATATGATCAGCATCAATCTCTGATTATAAAGCCATTGCCAGATCAGACAGGTGGTTTCAAGGTACGCTGCAGTAAGATCAGACGAAATTCATACACTAAAAATAGTGATTTGAAATCCAACAGATCGTAATTGTCAGTGTCGGTTTTGCATTTCACTGAGGAGGGCTGTATTTAACCAGTCTCCTCTCACTTTGTGGCTTTCATGCAAGAGCTATTTACTCTTATTTCCAATAACCAGCTAAAGAATGTTTAAATCAAACACATAAAACAGGCCTTTTCTAATTCAGCAAGAAACACATAAGAACATTTTATGCACATAAGATTTTGTAAATCAAGACGAACCTGTACTTAAACACAGACTGCATCCCTTTAATATAACAATACAAATACTGTGACACCGATTTTATAATAATCTACTAGACTTTAGTCTCTCATTCACTGCTGACAACTGTACTGTAAGAAATGTCACAAACATAAATAATAAAAGTCACTACCACGAGACAAAAGCAGTCGGAGATTGAAATTCTCTCAGCGATCCATTCCTGCTGCCTGGGAAACCACGTTAGATTTTTCAACTCCAGATATAGCTGTTCCTAGAGGATACAGTTCCAAAAGCTGTCACATCTGCCAGTGAGCATGAGAAAAAATCCCACAGCCAGCAGATCCAGAGCAGGGGGAGGGATCGAGCGGGAAGGAGGGGCGAGAAGACAGAAGGGTCAGGCTCAGATGAGAGGAAGGGGTGGGAAGATTAAGGATGGAAGAGAGAAAGGGGAATGAGAGTTGGGAAGGAGAAGAGGAACGGCTGGAAGCAGGCAACGCGAGGAGCAGGGCACGGAAAAGAATCAAACCCGATGGGGAAAAAAAAAAAAAAAGAAGATAAACGTTATCAGGGCTTGCTCACGACAAGGGCCGGTGGGAGCGCTCGCACAAAGCAGCGGCGCGCGCTGCCATGTCGCCTGACCGGCCTCCGCCCCGCGCGCACGACCCCGCGCTCCAGCAAACCGTCAGCACCGGCTCGTGTCCGTACCCTCGGTCACTCACACGTACACTCGATGATAGGGAGCCAGCAGGGAGCTGCTTCAGCCTCCCTTCTATAGTTGCCAGTTAAAAATAAGCTTTCCCTCCCTCCCCCTCCTCTCTGCGGCAACACAACTCACTCCTCGGTGGTCAGGGCACTGCGATCACAGACCCGGTCGTTGCTCACTATGTTCCTCCTGCCTGGGTGGGAGATAAGGGCTTGATCCCTGGGCTGGAGGAAGAAATTCCCATCATTTCCAAGTCCTCTCTCAGCTGACACACCAAACTACTCCGGGCAGCTACAAGAGGAGGTGGAGGCAGAGGAGAACTCTTCCTACAGAACTTAAGGAACTGCAATACGTAGATTGAGTTTGGAGGAGGCAGATGAAGATGATGCCAGAGAACCCACCAGCGAAAGCGAAAATCCTCTTAGGTCCCTTCCAACCTAAATCATTCTGTCATTCTATGATTCTACGAGTCTATTCCATCCTCTGCAGCACACAGGTCGCTGTCATGCGACACGTTTCAGAGGCAGGGCCAGTTAAACGGGCCACGATCAGTGCATGTTGGGTGTCCACATGCACGTGGTCCTGCCTCTGTACGTGTGAATCTGCACACGTGGGCTTTTGCTGCCGCCCATACCTTATCAGACCCTGATGTTTACTCTCCCGAGGCCTCTGACATGACTGTTATCCACAAGAAGCCATAAATGTCCAAGGCAGTTTGCAGACAAAGAAAAATGACAGGTCCCTTCCCTGAGGAGCTTACAAACCTGAATGTGACTTCACAGCGAGAAACGCCGACAAGGGGTGAGCCAAAGTGGGGAGAGAAAAGCAAAATGGCCTGAAATCAGAAATAGGATCTAAAAGCAGAGAGCCTTGTCACGATGGCACTTTCCGCATTTCTCTGCCGTTCTGGCTTCAGACAGACTGGTTTAGGTATGGGGTTTTTTTCTCCTAAAGGAAGAGTGGATATTTACTTTGTCTGCTATCACTTCCCCTTTTTCAAGCCTTTTCCTTCCACTCCTCTCCCTCGCTCGCCAGCCCCCAGTAGCAAGGCTACGTGTCGGTGCGAACTCCCAGCCCAGCAAACCGATGCAGTGCTCTAAATCCTGCCCAAACGCTCACGTGAGCGCACAGATTAATATTCCAGTAGAAATAAGCTCAGGGGGAGACATATTTGTTATATTGGTGGGTTTATTTTTGAGAAATGAGAAAAAGAACACAGCTGCTTGAGGTTTTTTTTGCTGTGTCTCCACTGAACAGGGCGTAGAGGCGTCAGTGCTGCCTCTTTCTCCCCTGCTCCATTTCCTTGCTCATAAATTAGGACTAAAACCTGAAACACAGCGAACGCCCATTTGCTGAGCTTGTTTTGGACGCGGCTCAGTGACATATTTTTGGGTGTGTTTCAGCTATACTAGACCAGATTAGTTCTGGGGCATATAAAAGCACTCACAAAGAAAAGACCTCTTGGACTTTCTGAAACCAGTGCAGGCACGTCCCAAATGCTAATGGGCCTTTCCCCTGACAAATAAAAAAGTTTTCCATTATTTACAGTCCCCTAGAAAGCCCAGTTGAAGTCACTGCCCCAATTGTGCCCGTCTCTGAAGTCAGGTCCCACCCTCCAGAGGTTTCAGCTAAACAGACGAAAGGTAAGGAAAAGGAATTATTATCCTCATTTACAGACGAGACAGAAAAAAAGATTACTAGCTCGGTTTCTTCCCAGCTGTGCCTAGATTAGCAAACCTAAAAACGCTTCCAGGTATGTCTTCTGGCTGCTTTTTAACTTTGTGTCAAGGCCAGATCCAGGCCCAACACACCCTGGCTTCCATGGAGAGCAAACACGGGTGCACGGCCCCAGTGGGAGCCAAGACACGCTCCGACTGCGCGTTTGATCTTGACACCAGCATGTAGGTCTAGACACCAGGACAGCAAACAGCTGCACAGACAGAACTCACACCCAAACCTCAACCACAATCCAACGCCTCCATCACAAGAGGAGCCCTTTTCTACCCGTGTTTGGGCGGTGAGAGGGTCGCAGGGAGCAAGCGCCACTGCAGTGCCGTGAGAAGGCTGCGCCTCACGGCGTCCCCTGCACCCAAAGCCAGCAAGAGGTGCGCTGCAGGTCATAAGCCACCGGAACAACTATGACTCTTTTTCCACACCTTTGAAACACCTGAGGTGGCTGCATCTTGCTCGGGATGGACAAAATCACACGGCATCTCTTGGACGCCTGCCTGACGCAGGCGCGCTTCACTGCTCCATATCCAAAGAGTAACCGCGTTGCTTCAAAGGGCTTTGCTGTTGTTATTTTGCCAGGAAGGATGCAACAGGGTTAAAACAAGCGGCTGTGCTTGGCTGTTAATCCAGGATACCAAACAGCTACGAGACAGGGCTTGAGGGATATGGGGCTTCACTCTCCACGAGCTCGTGTGACAGAGCCAGTCAAGATGAGCATAAAAGTATTACCCAGATTAGAATAAGGACATTTAAGGTTCTGTCTCCCAAAATTCAGACAAACAGCGACATCTCACATACCAGACAGGAGGTTACGCTGGGACAAGCGCAAGGGGCCACATCTGGAGCGCAGGGTACCATGGCAGGCGCTCGGCAGCATCTGGGGATCGCGTGCCTGCCACACAGCCCTTCGAAACACGGGCTGCCGCATCCCGCGGCTCCGTTGGCGCGCTGGAGCCTCCTCGTGCTGCTCCGTGCCACGTCACGGAGCCTGGCTCCAGCTGCCTCTGGCACGCTGGGTTCCGAGGGGGAAGCTGTAGCTCTGCTCTGAAAAACGCGCGAGGGACGGATGGTACCGTAGGGAAGTGCCAGGCAGGAGTCGCACGCTCAGTGGGCATGGCAAACGGACCTGTCCCAGCAGTGCCACCGGTGCTCATACACATCCTGAATCACCATCCTCACACCATCAGCATGGCAAAGAGCTGGCACAGACACCACATGGCAAAGAGCTGGCACAGACACCACATGGCAAAGAGCTGGCACAGACACCACATGGCAAAGAATGGGCAGAGACATCACAGGGACTCCCCAGCCCAGCCCAGAGATGCAAGAGTTAAACTTCCTTCCAAACACCACCAAACAGTCTTAGTCCTTATTGACGATCATCGCGCTCTCCCCGAGTGCTGTACGTATATATATTTAATTGCTGTCAACAGCCGGCGAGTCAGTTTAGCTTGTGTTATTCCCACGGGAAAACTGATGGGAAAACTGTGTCCCAAAAGACAGAGACAGACTCGTGTAAACCCCACGACCTGGCTGCCTCTCGGTGCCCTCCTACTCCCTGCTGCCAACGCCGATCGGGAGATTCCAATCGTAACAGACAAGTCCTCTCCTCAGGAGTATCGGTTGTTCTGCTCGGTTTGGAACGGAGAAGCGCTTGCCGTGAGCACGAACCTTCACATCGCCCTCCATATGTTAAGACCTGAGGTGCACTCACAACACAAGATCAATAACTTACTGTCTACAGCTACACTCCCTTCATCAATTAATTACAGAGTAATCTAATTACTAACACAACAAGTTAAAATGGCTTATCCCTGGGGTAAATTTAACGTCCTGAGATTTCTTTGAGGGAAATAGATTTGAACTTCTAGTCTATCATCGTCCTACATCCACATCGCTCTCTTACGCCAGACAAATGGAAAGTCAGTCTCAGAACAGCAGGATCACCGCTGATGACCGAATCTCGGTGCATTAGTTCTCAAGGCACATGGTAACCCTGCAACTGCCGAAACCAGACTGAGAAATTCCTTCAAAACAAGACCTACATCAGCCACGTCCTCATTCTGCACCGGGTCTGTACGATTATAAGCTAGGAGCCAGTGAGACTGGTGTAGGAGCAGGGTTAGTACAGCAGACAAGAAACGCGGTCCCCTAATCCAGAACCTCCCTTGGCAAGATGGGAAAGGTTTGCTGTAGATTGTGGAGCTCTCGGTGCTGTGCAGCACAAACAAGTTCAGCTGCTCTGGCTGCCTGCAGAGCTGAGGGCCGGTGAGTGTCCAGAACCGACGTGCGCTCGGGGCCTGATGAAACTTCAGCTCAGCACCTCTGCTGGGACCCTCAAAGACAGATGCTGTGCAATGCAGAGCTCAGAACCTGGCTGAGTTTTCCCTTGCAGTCGGCGTGGGCTACTCCAAGCAATTTGCACAAAATATTCAGCTCTTTTCTCTGCTTGTGAGTTTCCCTCAGCCAATTACAGAAGGAGGCGTAGGTTAAGAAGCGCCTTTTTTTCCCCCCCCTGATAGGAGGCAGGACAGTCCAACTTTTATAGCGCTTCTCCTTAGGAATGGAAACCATTTGGTGACCAAGCAAGAGCCACGTTTCTCACTTTTGCAAGCCTTGGCAGCAGGACCCGGGTTATTCTTTGCAGGTACACACACACTCACAACCCAGCCAGCCAGAAACAACCCCTGCACAGGGAAGAGACTCCATCTGGAAGTAGAGTTACTAACCCAGCAAGCTGTTTGCTGATGGCTTTTCCTCCTATTTGATCAGCTTTGCTACTCGCTACACAAAGCGCTGCTCGCGCTTAGCGCGCGGGGTGTCGGTGCCAAGGCGGTGCAGAGCAGTAGAATCAATATACGGCTTCATCACACTGTCAGGAATGAGACTCTCCAGTGGGAGATGGAGAGAGAGAGCGAGCCCCACAGCAGCGTCCCTTTCCCCGGCAGCTCTGGAAGGGCTGGCTCAGCTTTTACCCAAGCACAGGACCCAGAAAAGCAGAGGAAGACTCAGCAAATGCCTCTTACTCTACGGCCCACCCCCCAGCCTCACCTGAGAGCTCGCACTCACCAGCCACAAACTTCTCTTCTGCTTTTTTTTTTTTTTCAGTACTCTGTCCCCAAATACATTAAAGCGTTAACGTCCTGGCAAAGAAGAAAGCAAACGCATCAGCAAACATTAATGGACAGGACTGTTTTCTGCAGCTGGAAACACCTGGCTGCGCACATCGGTCGCCTCCTCGCAAAAATAGCCAGCTACAAACGCCCAATAGAAGCGTAGATTGTAACCTGACTAGGAGGAGATTAGGCAGCTTTTGGGCGGCCAAACCACGCGTGCGAGTACTACGGCGTAGTTTTGGTGGGTGTGCTGAAAGGATCTCAGGGAGCACAGCAGCCCAACCAGGGATCCGGAGGTGAGGGCTTTTAACTGGTGAGCCCATCCGACCTCTCCATAAAGCGTGGTGAGGGTCCTTGCGGATACAAGAGCTTTAAGAGGAGCTATCGCTAGGTCTGGCGTAAAGGCAATGAGCATGCAGGTTCCTGACATGCTGTCTGCTCGCTCAAGCATCATCCAGAGTAATTTTTAACCCCTTCTTCACCTCGATGTTTTAAGATCATCACTCTGCAAGATTCAACAATGTGTTTTCCTCTCCTCATTCCCCATCATCTTGAGCGTCAATAGGCTAACCAGCTAGACCCCAGGCACTGCAGACCCCTACACCGGCCCACCTAAAAAGACACCAGAAAGCAAAAAAATGCTAGATCTTACTGGCAATCCTGCTGCAACAACGCCGGGAGAGGACAATTCCAAGTGAGAGGAGAAAGAAGGGTCTGGAGGGAATCTCTCCCACTGTCATGCAGCAAAGCCGATTGGAGGACGGTGTTGCTGGGCTATAGGAGTAAAGATGAAGTAAACTCCTTCCCAAAGGAATCCAGCTCCTGGTTTTCCTTCCCTTCCAGAACCATCCCTTGAGGAAAAAAATTTTATGACACCCCCCCCC
>VWZK01015323.1:158245-257696 GCA_013396935.1 Baryphthengus martii | reverse complement strand
GAAAAAAATCTTATCACCCCCCCCCCCCCCCGCCCCAAACCCATTCCGATCTCACTTTGCCCTAGGCTGGCACTGCCAAGGCATGTGTGTGTGATGGTTCCTCTACCGCTGGGCAGCGGGAAGCCTGAGCTCCGGAGGGAAGGGGTTAAGCCGTAGCAGCACAGCCAGCGGGGAGCGAAGACGGTAGTTTGAACTGACAAACCTAGTCCTCTGGAAACAGAGGGAACAAATCGCACGAAGCCGCGGCCATTAGGACGCTGTTGCTACCGATTTAAAGCCGAGCCCGTCAATGTCGAGCCCCAAAGCCGCGGGAGGGAGCTTACCCCTGACTCCTCATCGCTCCGGCGCCAGAGGTGAGGTGGGAAGGCTCTGCCACCGGAATCCGCTGACACGACGACAAACTTGAGAGAGAAAGACGGCGGGAGAAAGCGGGAGAAGGAAAAGGGGTGGAGGCGAGTCTGACATGTTTGTACAGTGCCCAGTTCACCGAAGCTGCCGAGTTTGATTTCAGGGTGTGGTAGGAGATGGGACACAGGAGCGCTCTGCGCCGAGAAGCCTCAGATCCCCGTTCCGAGGAAAACGACAGGCGCCGACGGCAGAGCCTCTCAGGATCATCTCGCCTTCTCCTCACCGTCTTGGTTTGGTCCCTGGAGGGGATGAGAGAGAGAAAGAGCTCAGAGTCACACCTGGGCACCGAGCTTTGCTGGGTCTCAGGCAGGTACCTCGTGGAGACGCCTCCCGTTCCCCTCCACCCTTTTCTTCATCCCCCTGCCCCACTTCACCGCTGACTTATTGAAGCTCCGACTTGCTCATTAGCTCTTCTCTCTCGGCTCCACAGCCTCAGGGCCCAGAGCTGCTGCACTTTCTAACGCATCCCAACATCTCTGCCTGTGTCGCCTGGCTGTGGATTTCAGGACCTGCCACCAATTCCTTGTCATTCCCGGCAGAAAAGGTTTGATTGCTTCCTGTAGAAGAATTCACCGATTTATTTGCCTTGCAGACGAGCAGCACATGACCTGGTGCTTTTACTTCTGCCCCGTCGCTCCCTGAGTCAGCGCTGCGAGGTCTGGAGCCGAGTATCACCCTCTAATCTTGTTGCGCTGCCTGTGCTGTGCCTCGGGGTTCCCTGGCTCCTGGAAACAGAGACTTCCACAAGCTTCTGTGTTTAGTAGGACACCGGCTCCACCAGCAGCGATGGACGGACAGAGGTGGAAGGGGACATCATGAGAGGGCACTTTGGGGATTACAGCCCAGGAGAGGGCAGAGTTCACATCAGCAAACCCATCAGCTGCTCTTTCTCCATGGCAAATAAAGAGGATTCTTGGCCTCTCTGAACTACTCGGAGAGGCTTACCCCTAAGATATATTTAGGTTCAAAGAGCAGAGATAAAAGCCTTAAAAATCCACCCCCATTATTTCTAATTTTTTTTTTTACTGTTGGTTTTGTTGAACCACCCATAAAATACATAAGTTAATGACATGCTATGATCATTTGACTGCCGTCACTTCTGCTGGAAGCGGCTTGTCCAGCAGTGGTGGGCCAGCCCGGTGACCTTTCTGTCATCTTCCCCCATTCCCCTTTTCCTTCCTACCTACTTATTCATGCCGCCTAACTAGGCTCCAGTATCTTTATAGCACAACCAGAGTCACAGATCTAGTTGGAAAGCAGAAGATCTACAGCAATATTACGAAGAAGGAGCAGAACTGGGGTTTCTCTAGAGAACGTAAAGGAAACCCTGGCATTGTAGCTGATGAGCTGAGGTTCATAATCCTCATTTCCAGACCTGTGGATGGCTGCTTCCTGAAAGTGCAGGCACTGCTTCTACATTACTCTGCAGGCCCTTGCCTGCCAGAGCCTGCCAAGGAAGGTTTCCTGCCTGTTACCTCACGGCAGCGTCCCAAGGGTATAGGAAATAAAGTTAGTCAGGTTCCTTTCTGTCTGGGGATTAGCCTGTCTCCTCCCACAGGGCAGACCCCGTACACAGATGTAATCAAAAAAGGGAAAGTTCATGCTAATAGCAGTAAATATCAAACTGCAGTCAAGAGAAGGGGTGGGGGGGTGTGCGGCATTCTTCCTCCAGAAGGCTGGAGCTTGCCAGGCTGAAGCCGCACGGTGAGGAAGCAGAGCACGACCCTGCGAGGTGCGGAAGGAAGGCGACGGGGAGCGCAAACTGCCCCTGTCAGCCCCGGCACCTGGGCTTTGCCTGCGTGCCAGGCAGAGAGGAGTCAGCCACACGGCGATGGCTTGGGAAGCGTCACAAAGAGGGGTCATTTATAGGCTACAAGGAGTCACCCGGCCTTGGAACTGGCTTCCCATTTGCATGAGTATTCCATGATGGGCTTGTATGCTCAGGCAGTCTTCTAGAACAGGACACGCGCTCTTTATAAATGGAAGAGCCTGATTTTCCTCATCAAGACACTCGGCGTAGATGGAACTGAGGCGGCTTTGAGTTGGTGTGAACTCCTGCTGCCTACAGTCTTAATGAAAATGAGGACACCTTCCAGTCTCTATTCACAAGTTTGGTCCCAGCAGTCCCACACACTTGGAAGAAAAATCTCCCAGTAAAAGCAACGTCTGTCTCATTTTCCCCTTTAGCAATTGTCCCTTCGTTAAACGTTTCGCTGCTCCTTCCCTGCCCACTGCTCCCTCCTTACCTGGAGAACTGCACAAGGTGATGTAAATAATCGCACTCACAGCCTTCTACACACACAGGCACACACGTCCCGCTCCTCCCACAGCGGCTGGACTTGGGGTTGCTCAGCCAGCTCCTGTGGCAGCCAGAACGGGTGAGCAGAAGCGCTGCGGGTACGTCGGCTGAGCGCCTGCACCGCAGCCTCCCTGCCTCATCTACCCGGCAAAGGCCGCTCCGTACCCCAGGTCCCCTCCCCAGACACAAAACGCAGCAAATTCCAGACCCAAGTCGCTGATCTCGGCTCTTTTCTCACCCTGCCCAGACACGTCACGGCACCAGGACCTCACGTCCTGAGCTCTTGCTGCAATAGACGCCATTTAAGGCTATTTAAGGCCATTTCATCTCTCCTGGAGCAGAATTTTGTGAGAGGAAAAACACTTTTTGGTGTTTTACTATGGCAACAGGCAAGACTGAGCACTTCTGATCTCAAAAAAATAGTAAATTAGAGACATCAAGGCCAACTGTACCATATATGATGTCTGTCTTCTCCCTCGGCCAAGAGAAACGCACCTGGCCACCTGTTTGGAGCTTGTGGGAACCAAGCAAGCTGTTAAGAAAAATATATCCTGCTTCACAAATCTTCCAGGAGAAGTCTAATACCAAGGCACAGCAAATCTGATGCACTCAGGAAATCCCGGTAAGAACGGCGGCAATTCCAGCTGGGCTGTGGTTCCCAGCTAGATTTTCTAGCAGGACTTCTCTGAGCTCTGGGACTTGCTGGGAGCCACAAATGCACTTCCATCAAAGGAGAGTGGTCCCTCTTCTCTTTCATGGCTCTTGAAATCCAGCCTAAGCTGCCCAGGGAAGTGAAAAAATACACCGACAACTGGGACAAAGGGGTCACCAGGAGAAAGGGCGTGTTGCAAACTCACGATGCATCAGCACCGGCCGGTGGGAGGAAGCCCAAGATAGGAATCGAGTCTGCACGTCTCACAATCGACACGTGACTTTAGGGAGGCCTGCAGATAAGGAGGGAGCGATCCAGAGGCAGTTTCGCTTTAAATAAATGCCTGTAGTTTGGTCACCTTCCCCCAAGGCTGCTGCATTCCCAGGTAATGGCCAGAGAAGTGCAGGAAAGCAGGACTTGGATTGCAGGCTCCCACACTAAGGTGATCCTCCTGCTCGCTCTGCTTTGCCACCGTTGCACAGGGAGCGTCCCGGAGATCCCAGCAGGATGAAGCCTTCACTGCCCTCCCGCTGTGGAGCTCAGGGCGCTTCTTGGAGTCTCCAAGGGTCACAGTCTCAGCCACTTCCCACCTCTTAAGCCCGTTGCAAAAACAAAAGCCAAATTCAGCAGAGCTGAAGAACTGGAAATTGGTTTGGCAAGTTCAGCACCTCTGCCAGAGCCTTGCGTGCGGATACAGATCAGGACGCAGCCCCGCGCTCAGAGCCGGCGGGGCACGCGCCCCGCCAAGTACAACGCACGCTGGGTGGGTCACACGGAAGAAGACGATTTGTGCTGCTTCAGGCTCTCCTGGGCCAGGCAACTCCGGTGGTGGAGCAAAGCTCAGCCCGCAAGGAAGGAGTGCGGGGTCCTGCAAATTGTGCCAGGCTAAGACCACTCGGCTGGAGCAGCGAGAGAGCCAAGAACGCAGCAAGAGAGCAGATTAAGCTTCAAGAGAGTGAGAAACCAACAGATTCTCTTTAAAAACGTTAACCCTTACTCTGACGAGAAGCTGAAACTAAAGCTCAAAAGGATCACCTGAACACAGCACAGGCTGTTTTACTACTGGTTGAATTCCTGTGGCTTGGTAGACGTTCCCTGCAGATAATATCAATACAGCTTGGAGCGCGGCCACCTCGCGCCTCTTCCAGAGCTTTTACTTGCAAAAACCTCACAGACACACCAGGTTATAACAGAAGTAACATCACGCTCCGCCAGACGAGCCCGCGCTACCCTCTGGAGAAGGTGTATCTGCTGCTCCCTGCAGAAGTCAGGGCGACGGGCCCTGCGATGGCCACGTCACCGCCGGAGGTCGACGTTCCCACCTTTTCCACGCTCTCGCCAGGGTCACCTTGGGACAGTCACTCTGCGCACGGCTAAAACGACCGTGACAATGCTTAACTCCCACGGAACGGAGGCGGCTTAATCTGCTGTCTCCTCCAGCCCGCTGCCATCCTTAAAGATGCTATAGAAACGCAGCCTGAAATCCCCGGCTGACAGAAGAGGAGCACAGACCACAGCTTCTGCTCGGAATATCTAGGTCAGCCAGCTCTTGCTCGAGTATTAACCGGAATTCAGAGAATTCCTAGTGGCTAAAATAACGGTGGCAAAAATCTAACACCGGTTTGCTGTTCTTAGTCACTCCCTACCTCTGGGTACATTCAAACCCCGGCTCTCAAGAGCCCAGGATAATTTGAGGGCTGGAGCTGACGTCTGTGAAAATCCAGCCCTGTGGCTCGGCGCAGGCAGGAGGCTCCCACCGCCCTTGCTGTCCGGAGGAGGCAGTGAACGACCACCCCACCTTGAGCAGCACCATGGAGATCTGCACAGCGCACCCTGCGCCGGGGAGCGGGGGTCACCGTCACCTGCCCCGCGGCGAGTGCGCGAGGGTGCCGTGCACTGCCCTGGGGTGGCGGTAGCTTCTCTCGGGGGGAAGTACTGGTAGCTCAGAGAGCAGCTGTTTGAGTGCAACCCAAGGAAGAGAAGAGGGGAAATGTTGACCATCATAACTGGGGATGAGTAGCGAAAATTTCTCTCAATCCACTCCAGGGGATGAGGATCCAAAATTCATCTGAACTGCCCCTGGTTGCTGAGGCTGCACCGAGCACTTGCTCCTCTGCTGCAGGCCACTCGTTCGTGCTTTCCTACCGCAGCACCTTTCCCCTCCTTGCGCTGCCACGAGAAGTTAAGAAAGGAGCAACATAAGACATTGCCATTTAAACTACAAATAGAGCGGAATGTCTCCTATTGTGGAGACCTAAAGATTCTGAAGATGCCATTATAAAAACTAAGTGAAACAATTCCGTTAACCTTCTACTCATCACCACTCATCCAACCAGTAATTAAAAAAACATTTTTTGTTCGTGCGCTCCCTGGAGTGCCAAATAAATTCTATAAATACACGAAGGCAGGAAAATGTGTTCAAATACAAAAAAAAAACCAAACAAAAGCATCAACTTAGTTCATTTCCACATGTGACCTTTAGAAAACAAATGCTTGTCAACACTCAAAACAAACATTTTTTTGTTTTGCTCTTCAGAACTCTGATGAGCACTGCAAGCTGGCTAAGGGCTGTGCCCAAGAGCTTAAGGAAAGATTCCCTACAGAAGTGCTTGGGTAGTTATCCGGAAAATTCTTTCATTTCCTCCTTTCAACAAATCACAATCTCAGCCCAACAACAGCCACAACCCATTAGGAAGGTGGTCGCAGACCAGAGATTAGAAGTAGCCAAATAATTCAGGTGACCCTGAGTTCCAAGAGGCTGTTTTAAAAACACACCTTTAAATGACAGAGAAATCAACGCCAACGTTCTTTAAATAAGTTCTTGGCTCAGCTTTACGTCACTCCAGCTGCTATTCTGCAGAAGCTCGGGGAGAAGAACAGATTTAGAACTTGGAAGAGAACACAAAAGCCCAAGGAGCTTTGCAAATTCCTGATTTGGGAATCAGTAGCAGAATTAGCGTTTTCTTCTCTGTGAACACCAACCACCGCCTGCTTTACAACAAACCATCAGAAATCAGCAAGTTTCCTCGGTAGCCATCCCAAACAGGAGCATCTTATCTCCCAACATCATCTCTGGTTGATGAGGTGGTACAAGATCTAAACCACTTAGGAAGGTTCCTCTCTACCTTTCGGCTCCTGACGAAAGGCACACGGCATGCATTTTTCATTCTGCGGCCCAAATATTCCGTAAAAGCATCCAGCTTTGCAATCTGATTTATCCCCACCTTTCCCTGCAGGCTCAGGAGCTCTGATTTCTGCGAATTAATGACGTGTGTACCCTCACTGGACAGCCCGCTGTAGCATGAACAGCTAAAGGATGACTTGCCCAGAGAGACTTCT
Organism: Baryphthengus martii; assembly: GCA_013396935.1. NCBI lineage: Eukaryota > Metazoa > Chordata > Aves > Coraciiformes > Momotidae > Baryphthengus > Baryphthengus martii. Next base: position 250,998 of record VWZK01015323.1, on the reverse strand, counting down.
TTCCAGAGTCAGCTGTAACATCTGTTCTCCGGATCCAATCCAAAGCCCCTTGAAACCAGGGTTTTTTGGGTTTTTTTTTCCACTGACTTCCACAAGCACTGGAAAGATTTATTCTAAGCTGGATGCTACAGGAAAGAAGTTAATTTCTAACATTATTTTATGCATTTATGTACATTATTGGACAAGGCCCAAAGTACTCATTATGAAGTGTAACACCCTGCTTAATTCTTCCAGAAGCCAATCATAAGGCTACTATGAATTTTAATGAGCACTGAATCAAGACCCAGATGGTTTTTAAAGCCAAATTATCCTGATCTTGGTTATTTTCAGCTCTGTGTAGTGCCTTCTGGCCACTACACTATTAACCCCTCTGTTCCTGGTCCAGATTAAGGGAAGACTTTCAGACTTGTCCTCCCCCATGTAAACACTCGAGCTCCTCAGCCGCTGCTATGCCTTGAGAAGTCAAGGACTTGAAGGAAGACTCAACACAGGGGAGACAAAAACCTACCCACAGCACAGCGGGGAGGACAGGGACCCGATCCGTACTCTTCCAGTAACACAACCAAAGCTCTGCAGCCTCTTTAGTACTGTCTTCTGGACACAGGAACACGAATACGATCAAATTTAGAAGAGGTTGTTAAGTGAGATCTATGAAAACGGTAATCCCAGTGAAAAAGGCAACAATCAGTGTAAGAAAAACCAAATATGCTTGTTTCTAAGGCTCTGTGCATCGCAGAGAGGCAAGTCGGGAAAGCAGAAGGCCATCAGTAAGATAACGCTGACACTACAGACAGTCCAATTTAACCAGATTCTCAGGGGAAAAGCAATTTAGCTCAGAGCCATCAAGTTGATATTATCAGTTGATGCAGACACTTGTCTCTGCTAGAACTGCTGAGTACGTTTTGCTTTCTCGTTTGAAATGGTCTGTTTCGTTTGAAGAACTGAAACGTTTATTTTTATACCATGGGGCTTGAAGTATCTCCACATCTTATCGGCAGGAGACCTGCCCCTGGCTGCTGCTGGGGCACTGCTCAGAGCTGGGGTTTGGCTACGCTCTGGCTCTTCAGAGCAGACTTCAGACCTTCCATATCTACCCCAAACCACCATTACCCAACTCTTCCCTTTCATTAAACTCGGGGTTTTTTGAGGGGGTTGTGCTTGTTTCCTGCAAAGCACTGGCTGCTGCAAACGGCAACCTGAGTGTTTCAGAGATTCACGGGGCTTTCTCCCCTCCCATTTGGCAACCTGCAGGCGACAAAACACCTCACAGAGCTGTTTCCAAAGTGCTCTTTGGTCGAAGCAGCGCTGGTCCTTGCTAGACTTCAGGCAAGTCCAGGGGAACGTGAATTGTCAGAGATTAATTTTATTTTTAGGGATTTTTTTAACTGACTATAGCAATGCCAAGCATTGTGGGGGGGGGAGGGTTTGGGGTGTGATGAGGAGGGAGATGGAGGTGGTTGGTTGGTTTCTTTTTCCAGGCTGGAGAAAGGGGGAAGGAAAGGAGGAAAGAAGAACAAAGGAAAAGGTTCTACTACCTGCTTTTCTCGTCCCCAAGTATCCAGGATCTTCTCTCACTTTCCTGCCTTGGGCCACAGAAGTTCTCATTCCAATGCCCCAGTACCTTGGTTAGTGCTTTTTTCTTTTTGTATCCTGACATTTTATTTTTTTTTTTAATTTCTCTAAACCGCGTCTGGTAAACAGATGGACATCATAGAAATGAAAAGGATGAAATGAAAAGAGTAAGAAAAGCTGAAGTGCAGCCTTATGCAAGCCAGCTATGGCAAAGCAATGACGTTACGTCGCCGTCTATTACTCAGTCAAGAATGGTTAATGAGTTTATGCTATTTAACCACCCCACTAGAATGGGCATCACAGCTTGAGGAATGCAGACCGAGCTCTGAAATGATTTCACCATTAGAAATGAGGGGTAGGAGGGAAATTAGGAAGCAAAAGATGGTTTAATGTCCTTTCTTGCCTTCAGATGCACAACACATGGCTCAGCTTCGCCAAGTCTGGGCCTGAAATACCTATTTTCAGATTCACCGAGGAGGCACCGACTGAGCAGAGGGAGCTCAAGCGACACACTTAACTTGCCATCATTTGCTGAAGCACGGGAGGAGCTCAACCTCCCGCCTCTCTGTTGGGATTGCCAAGGAAAGCGTCAGCGGTGGGTTCAGTAACCCAGACAGCTCTGCCTTCTGAAGTGGCCCGAGGAGCGTGTGCCTTCACAGGTTCCAGTCCCTTTTGACTTGAACCACATTTGAACTTCTGAGCAGTGAAAAATCACTCTGTCCTGCTACTATTCCTCTGAGCAATCGCGCACTGGCCCCTTTTATTATTACATTAGTGTAATTTTGTCTCTGACGTTCCCTGGAGAGGAATTACTCAGGTCCTGCTATTATTTATTTCACTACTGAGAGCCTGTTTTTTTAGCAGTAGTTTTAATTAAATACCAATCCTCCTCCTCAATTAAGATCACCTTTATCTAGCTTGCTGTGCTTTGCATTCTCCAGCAGCATCGCTTGCTTCCTCCTACTTATCCCTCCCTCCACAGTTCTCTCAGGAAAATGCAAAGAGCCCCGTCTCCCACCAAATCCACCAAAAAGACAGACAAGATTTTACTAAAGAACCACGGCACGGGAGATAATATGGTGCTTAACACCGGTTACGCAGAATTCCAATTTAAATTGATGTCAAGTGACTCTGCCAAAAGCAGCAGCATCTTTCGTACACCCCAAAGCCGCCCTGTCCCGCGCGTGTGCTGCTGCTGCCGTCCCTCTTTGAGTTCCCTGCTCCCCTGTAGCTTTGCTTTCGTGGGCATTGCTGCCTTGCCCTCAGAGGTCGCGTCTCTCCTCTTAAATACACTACCGAAAGCTGCCGAGGCGGGTTTTCTTTGGGAGTTTGAAGTTCGGCGTGTCCACATACCAGGTAAACACCTCTTCAAAGTCTCTGCTGTGCCTGGATAATGAATCAGATCACAACGTAGCGTAGACTTTAGTAGAGAGGATTCTTGGAAGCTGCCCTAGATTAATGTTTTAAGAGTTATTCATTCATGCTCCACAAGTGTCAGAGGCAGAACTGATGACTCCTGCCTGTGAAGTTGGCAGGAATATCCTCATCTCAACTATTTCTACAAAGTGGAATCAAACTGCAGCAGCAGCAGCATCCAACTGCATTAACCGCTCCAGCGCCTGGCAGAGCCGGCTGCCGAGACAGCACAAAGTTACGCAAGGGCTGCTGGCACCAAACCCCCTCCTGGCCAGCGGCCCCTGCCTGGATCTTGGCCACAAGTGCCCTTCCGCAGGCGATCGCACCGAACCGCTCGGCAACCTTCACGCCTTCCCCCCGGGCACCGCTCCGTCCCTTACCTCGCAGAGGGAGACGGAGGCAACAAGTCTGAGATCGTTTTGATTTTGCTTCTCGCACACTTGACGAGGTTTTTTTTCCTCCTTCTCAGCTCTAGGTTCAAGAGTTTACTAACTATGCTTACTTGCCCTAAACAGAAGATGTTTGGGCTTTTATGAGCACATCTGATTCCTTTGACAAGAGCAAACTGGAACTGCCCACAAGTATTTGATCAACGAGCGTGCAAAGAGCAAGCGCAGCCTCACGCCTACGCTCTTCCCTGCACTTCCAGGCTCAGCAAGTGTGCTCCTTCATGGCTCCAGCACCTCTCTCAAGCTCCTGCTCTGCTCTACTGCCATACGTCACAACCTCAGCACACAAAACTCACTCTGGAGGCTTCCCAAGGAGGAGGAGCTTCAGTTTTTGGTTTATACTGGGGAGGGATACTGGTGATAAAAGATTTTCAGGTGTTACTTACTGGTTTTCTCCAGAGCCACCTCTGTACCTTCAAGAGTTTTTATTTTTTTTCCCTTCAATAAAGTTTTTCAAACAGTTTGCCTGCAGCTGGGACAGGGAGCTCTCTGCTGCTTTCTGCCCTCCCCAAAAATAGTTTTCAAAAGTTATAAACTGGTTGTTCAGGTGTAACTCAAATAGATGCTTCAGAAGAATATTCTATCCCCTTGCTCTGGTTTCAGCAGCATTTCTTCAACTCAAGCCTATTAAACACCTTTGAGTTCAAGTTCCCAAGGCAGGAACCATCTTCCTTTTGCCTTCTACAGAACAACAAATACTCTATCCATGTTTAAAAGCACTAAATGAAACTGAAAAACCATAAGCTCTTGTCTATTTACTAAATTTTACTTTCATTCACCCACTGTTCCTCCAATGCCCATCACTCTACTATTTAGTACATGGTTTAGAAGCAGAGTCAGTGGCATTTATTCACCTCTAGAGCACAGGCAGGCAAAAGGCAGAGTTAAAAGCATTCCCTTCACCCTTTTTTATGGTTTCAGACCTCAGAAAATTAGTCCTTATTGGTTGATTTAAATTTCCAGCCTAAAAAAAGAGTATCAGAGACAGCAGAGATTTATCTCAATCCTGCAGTTTAGGAAGGTAAAAGTATTTTAGAGAAGTCATCTGAATTTTAGAGTGCTGGACCTTGCCACCCCCTCTACCTCCCACAACAGCAGCCTTACCTCGCCAAAAAAAGCAAAACAGATCTCCGAGAAATACTTCTGGAGTGAATTCAGTTCTCTCTTCCTTCTGACTGCAGGTTGCTGCTTGTCTTAAACACGGGAAACATCCCTTGCTTCAGGCAGAAATTCTCAGCGATTAGATTAGATTCAGGCTTCTCCGACGCGATCCCGGTTGTGTCTCAGAGCCCTGCGAACGCATCCAGCTCGGCAGCTGCTTACTCACCAGCACTGCCCCAGTGCCAGCTGCCCAGGGGGGTGGATCGGTGCCACACGCCCCCTCCTCCTGGCAGGCAGCAGAGGTGGCAGGAGAATTCACCCAAGGTAAAACATCCTCACAGTTGGAGGACAGAGGAGCCCACACTGATTCACGCCGTTAAAAACTGCTGAGAGCTGTTTGTAGGCGCAGAGCCTTATCAAGATCCTGTAATGCAGTGAATCAATGTTTTCTGGGACCTTTTTTTATCGTGGGCTGATGCTGTGATCTCAGCAAAGAGGATGGGACTGCGTGTTGAGTGACATTTTGCACAAAAGGCAAGAGCAAGATACTAATGAAGCTCATAGTGTATGTAGACTATATATTCATTTCCCCTCAGCTGAGCCCTGAAATCACAGGAGGGCTGCGATTGCTTCACCCCGGGGCGGGCAGGGAGCTCACAGACCTGACAAAGCCTCAAAACCCCAAGAATCCGTGATTAAAAAGACTCCTGTGCCCTACAGAGGCATGAAACACAGACCACGAGCAGCAAATACAGCATCACTCCACGGCTCGGGCAAACCAAGGTGCTCCTCCAGCTGGGAAACGTCGCCACATCCCTCCCTGGATGTCAGAGCTCTGTGGGCGTTGCGCTGATCTTTCACAACTCACCTGCACCCGTGTCGTGCCATTTCCAAAACATCTAGTATCGCCTCGACACTTCTGCAGGCTGAATTTCAGCAGCAGGTCTCCTGGCACCCTGTGGGAGAGGGAAGGGGAACACCTCTGAGGGCTTCTGACTTCCCAGGGCTGTAAGTTGGGGCAGACTGACAGAGCTGACGGAAGCAGTGACAGTTCACACCGGCTGGAACGCCGCAGATGTAACCGCTCTGCTCCTGGGGTCCCAAATGGAGCCCAGCAGAAGCCAATTCTGTAATGAGGACGGGCAGGGAAACGGCTTCTCCCCACTGCAGTCGGCTGAGAAACCCAGGCAAGCCCAACAGGGCTGCCAGTGAGGCAATTAGGGATTTTCCATAGGTAGTTTGGCTAAAGAAGCCAGTTATTTACAGTTTCCTGGCATGTCTGTTACTTTAGTATTTCCTGGAGAATATTCAGAATGGAGAAGCACTTTTTCTTTTTACTTTCTTCTTTTTTTTTTTTTTTTTTTAAGATAAAGGTGGTGTATCCAAGAGACAAGTCATTTTTCTTGCTTTCAGAGTTGGCTTGTATTACCTCACCTGGATAACCACAAGCACATTTTTGTGAACATTAGGTAACAAGCAAGCCTGCCGATGATTCCTTCTCTTCAGGGCCTGGGGAAAAGTACAAGCTGTTGGGTGAAATGCTAAAAAACAAACAGAAAAGATGGGAGGGGGGAGGGGGGGTGGAGAGAAGGGGAGTGAGAAAATAACTCGGGAGTGAGTCAGTCACGCTCCTCCTGCTTAGTCACCTGTAGTGCTTCTCTCCAGACACAGCGGAGATGGAGAATAAGATGCCTGCTGCCTGCCTGCCTGCCTTCCACCCACCTCCTCCTCCTCCTGACGAGGCCTTGCGGAAAGGAGATGAGGTTTTAGGAGACAGTCCCTGCAGACACCAGCTTTCCAGAGGAGCAGAGCTGACCCTCGCCCGTTCGCTCCCGTTTCCCACCCCCTCCTGACACCCCCTTGCGCTATTTCTCAATTAAATCATCTTGAACCAACCTGTTCGTTCGCTGGTTTCAGTTTCTCTGACAGTGCCCTGCAGTTTTGACATCGTAGGGAGTTGCCATGGAGAAGAGGGTGATGTCATTGACACAAAAAGCACTGAATTTACAAATACGACAGGAACAGAGCTATTTATAAAGAGCTGCTTTTCTCCCCCCCGCTCTTTGCTGGGGTGGGTGGAGGCAAAGGCAGCAGTTCCATTCTTGATGCTTCTGTCAACAAGTCGCAGAAATGAATTTTCTTGATAGAAAATATCCCGAGCCCATGAAATTGCTGAATGCTGTCAGCTCACAAACTTCATTCATTAGAGCTGGATTTAGCTTCCCAGCTCACAGCTATTTTTGAGGTCATAGGACTCTCCTGTTTGTATAGGAACTCCTATCCTGAAAAATCTGTGCAGCATTTCTGAGAGGCAGCCACTTCTGAAAGACAAGAGCTTGTCGCAAAAAGTGAGGGGACAGACACCCCCTTCCACGTGAAGGCTTCGTACTGTTAATAACCACGTTGGATCACAACGGTGACGGTTGGTTTTGCCTTGACTCCGTGGGGGTACAACCCTCATATAAGGAAATAAAATTTGTAAAACGTGGAAGAGATTAAAAAGGGAAGAGGATAAACTTAAATGTAAACAACGACAAAAAAATTCTTGAACGTATTTGGAATAGATTGGGAGGAATAAAGGGTGGTTTAAGAACACGACAGGGAATTACAGGTGCCAAAGAGTATGATTTATATGTATGGCACCTAAATCAAACACGCAGCCGTCAATCACACCAAAATCTGGCAGGACAGTGACATTCCTAAGAGCTGGATGTTAAGAAGAATTATTTCACCAAGTTCATAATTCTGTTTTGAGTTAAAGAAATAGCTCAGTTTTTAAAGAAAACAGTTTGAATCTTACCAGCTGGCAGAATAACTACACTCCAGCTTAAAAAGCGGTGTCAGTCAGAGCAACAGACTGGGTACTAACACCAAACTAAGGCTGACAGCAAACCCAAACCTGTTTGGGTGAAATGTTGCTGCTTGCGGAGTAGGTTTCCACTGCCCAGCAGGGATCAAAGCATTACCTTGTTATTATCAACTGTTTCTCCTCCACAGAAGTGAAATATTTATAAATCTGTAAATTTAGATATGAAAATATACTTAAAAGGATAATACTGGGTTTATAAACAAGAAAACCTCAGGACTTAAAACCATGTGCAAAGGCAGGAGTGCTGCTGACAGCGGAAGGCAGGTCTTCGCTCTGGAACTCCGTTTGTCTCAGAAGTTTAACAAAACTAAAATGCTGGAAATATTAGCAGGGCTTTGCCAAACCATCCACAGCTTCTGCGGCACAGTCCCCAAGAGCTTGGCTTTTACCCTAACGAAACAGCAAGAAGATTCAGGAGAAACATCGTTTTCTGACCTCTTTTCTACAACAAGTCAAACACCATTTTTAAATTTGCCATCTTCCACTTCTAGAGGAGCAGTGTGAATTTTCTCAGGGATATTGATACATCGGGAAAGGTCACTGTGGAAATCATAATAAAGTTGAAGAAAGCGAAGAATACGCCCTATAGAGAAAGACCACAGAAATTTAAGCTTATAACTGAAGAAGATACGAAGCGATTTGCGGACAGTCCAAAATTATTTAGATATCCTGCTCACTTTGATAAAACTCCCCTCGCTTTAGCTGATAGGAAGCAAAACCCCATATTGATCTCGGTGCATGTGCAGCAGAGCTCTGCACACCAGCAGCAGGAACGGATGCGCATACACAAGAAGCAGGAGCTGGCTCCGATGCTCAGTTGTGTGGGAATTACCTGCTGAAAGAACTGACAACAGGATCACAGCGAGTTTTCCATCGTTGTCTAGCTCACCAAGTGACAAATACGCTTCCCCAGGAGATAAGGAGGAATAATAACTTTTTTTAATTGCATAAAAATGGGTGATTAGTGTTACACATTCCCCACACGTTAAGCAGATGAGAGACTGTCTTTACAGCTGCCCACACCAGTTGCCAGTAACGTTCTCCGTTTCATCCTCATCAAGGCTACTTGCAGCTGACACTCACATTTTACATCTTGATATAAAAACTGCTGCTTTTACTTGCACAGGATCTTAGCAATAGCTCCCAAGAGACAAGAATACGCCACGCTCTGCTCAAGCTCTACGAAAAGTCTTTGCGGTTGTCCCCCAACGTGCGGGAGGTGTGCCGTGGAACCACGAGGTGCCCGCTGGTCGCTGGGTGCGATCCCTGACGGCGGCATCTTCTCAAGCTGGTTATCAGCAGCTCTGCACTGTGAAGCCAGGGGAACAGGCTCACGAAAGGCCAAGTTGTAGCCACTTCAGGTCACAGTGCAAACGAAGGACTAATCCAGCTTGGCTCTTTTAAACTCAAGGCAGGTCTAACAGGGTGGCTGAGTAGTCCAGAGTACCTTAAACTGGATATTGAGGAAGTGGACCAACAAGCCCTATCCAGCCACCACTGAATTTTGCAACGCTCCAGCACCTCTTTCCCCTGCAAAATGACTCCTGAGTGAATGATTGTTTAAAGTATCAGACCACATCAAAATGCATTACTAGTTTAGCTTCAAGAAAGGAATGTTACAATTCAGGAGATGCCGAAGAACCGTGCATCAAGAGAGTCTAAAGCAATGGAAAAATAAACATAAGCTCAGGCACAGAAACTGAAGAGAAGATGAACGTTTGTCTTTTGTCAGCATTGTGCCGCTTTAGCTGCTGATCCTGCTTTGTAACTCGCACTTCCATAGCAGCTGGAGCCGCGGGATCAATAATTAAATAGCTTCAGATGGTACTTATTACAAAAGGCGAGTAGGGAGCAAATATTTCTAGAAGCAGAAAAGGAACAGCCTTCTTCCCTGGTCTTACCGAGCGACCTCAATGTTCACATGCTTGTTTAATAATTTAAAATATTCTCTCAGATAAAGAACGAATGGAAACAAAACCTCCTTATTGCTAAATTTCCAACCATGGCCTTCTGTGAGATTAATCGAGCGGAGGGGCAGCGAGTGTTAAAAGTGTAAGAATCAAGAGAACGAGACTGCTAAAGGAGCTTCGAGTCCTCCTTGAACAATCTTTAGGGGCAATCTTTTTCAGCAGCTGCACATTAATGGAACTGCAGTGCCCATAGCCCGGGGCTCCACGAGAGACACTAACCACCAATTGTCAAATAACTCAGAATAAGAAGACTGAGCTTTTGTACACCGAGGCATCGCTGGCACCGCCGCGGCGCTGGGGAAATCGCTGGAGCGCAGCGCGGAGCCCAACACCTCAGAAGTTACAATTTAGCCCAAAGCCATTGTGGAATATTTATTATTTGGGAAATCAGCGGTAGCACAGAGGAAAGATTTAGAAGTATTTGCTGATGCACATGCAGGAGATGTAGTTTGTCTGCTTTTAAAGTATTTATCATTTTCACAAACTAAAAACCAGCTGCATCTGATTTATAGTAGGTTGGGTAGAACCAAAGCAGAATTAATAAGTGTATGGAATCCAGATCCTGGTAGGTCACTCAGAATGACACAAAATGTGTCAGTGTTGATTTTATGGTTAACAATGGTCATTGGAAAAAAAATAATTAGGATATTTTCTTCTGTAATTCTTTCAGGTTTAGAGTAAAGATAGGACAAAGGGCTCACCCCAAGCCTTTTTAAAATTTTGTATTAAAGCAGGATTGGACTGTCGCTTCTGAACGCTGCAGAACTCCAGCGAGGCTGCTGAAGGGCCTGTTTGATTTCTTACGTAAGCCCGTAGCACGCTGCAGGGAGCAGAGGGACACATCCAACAGGTAAAAAATAAGGGAAGTCCATTTCCAAATTAATATAAAGATATTAAAACCTGCAAGAATTCAGCTTATCGCAAGAGCTCAAAACCTTCCAAACATTCTGATTCAAATCACGTCGGTTGTTCACAGAAACCAGACGGCAGTTTTCTGAGAAAAGAAGAAACCTACATGTAGAAGAGTCAGGAAAACAAAAATTCCTTGGCTGTGTCCGAGCTGTGGGATTAGGGAGCATTCCCACTTCCTGGGATCACAATCCGCCCGTGTGCTGACCCTCGGAGAAGATCTTTGTGCCTACTCCCGCTCCGAGCTTTGTGAGGCTAGAAGGCTAAGAGCAAACACTGCTGCACAGGCGAGATACAGAACTCACATCTCAAGGGCTGCAACTCTCTAAAACATAGCAGAAGGGCCCATTTTTAAAATTTTTTTTTAATATAAATAATTGATTTTCTAGGACATCAAAACAGCATATCTTCCCCAACTTCCCTACATTTACAACAGAGCTCTCCCACCTCAGCAGTTTAACCAGAGCTTTGCCAGGCGGTTTGACTGACCTTCCCCTTGACAAACATCACAACTTGTGTCACACCCACCAACTGTCATTCTGCTGAAAACTTCTGGAGCAGCTGACTTAAGCCAGGTAACCTTTCTATTATTACAGGGGCTGATGTCTTCACATCAGGTACAGACTCAGACAAGTAGAATGGATGTGTAAAACGCCAACTGGGTGGCATTTCCTGCAGGAACCATTAGTCACCTTGGCACCTTCCTCTCCAGCTGCCAAGGGTATTACTCGCTGGTAACTGGGCATGATCAAACCTACTTACCTCTGTAATTAAGTACCATGAAGCCACGGTGTGGTCTGGGTTTTTTTTGTTGGTTTGTTGTTGGGTTTTTTTTCCCCCCCACTTTAAAGGAACTGCCTCTGACCTTAGACAAGTTTTTCCTAAGCATCACTTTTACACAATGATTAAAAAGCTCCTCTACACTTAAGGTAATGTAGCATCTCGGGTTTGGATGCTGTAATTTCTGCACTCTTGAATAAAAGGAAACCTTTGTATTGGTTCCAATAATACAGTGCATAAAAGGTTAACACAAGTACCTATCCAAACCTCTCAAAAACCTGCAAACGCTTCAGAACGTGTGGCACATTTCGACTTCAGCTCAATCCCGTCAGTAACTCTGGTCCTTGCAGAAGTAAATAAAACATGCACAAATTGAAGTAGGCATCTTTTTCACTCGTCACAAGGAAAAGTAGATGAAGTCACAATCATCCCTGAGAGCACATTCCAAGTAAAACCATTCAAGTGGTGCTCAAGGGTCCGTGAAGTCTGTGGGGTTAGGAAAGTTGCCACCGAAGGAGCGGCTTTGGTGCCTGGCAGTCACAAACAGTTCCCAGCATGGCTACTAAACCGAGTCTCTTGAAACTGTACAACAGTAATGTTTAACGACAGAGCTGCTATCAAAACACAACTTTATTGATGGAACACTAATTAAAAGGCTAACTAAACTTAGGACAAAGACACTGGGGAGACTGCAGCATCAATTAGGTATGAAACACATTTTCAGGGAGCTGTACAAGGGGAGAGGCAGTTACAACAATCAATTTTCTCTGGCCAACTGCTTGGACATGGGCTAGCTCACGTAGCAGGCTTGGGAGGTGATCTGCACACTGATGCAATATCAGCATTCTTTAGGGAGTCCAGGTGAAGTGTTGCAGAAAGGGCTATAATCAGTGTCCATGCTTACATCAAGAAAAAAATAAATAAAAGTAACAAGTTCCTCACTATAATACAAAACATACTTGTCCTCTATGAAATCACATGAAGCTCTTCGAGAGGAAAGTCTCTCCGAGTGCAGCTAAGGATTCACAAAGACGTTCTTGGAAACAGCTGTCAAACATGTCACTTATTTCCTCTCTTAACTCCTTCAGCAGAGGCACTGTGGACTTACCATCTGCATTCAGAATTCTCCCGAAAAGTTTACTCCAGAAATCACTGTCAACAGTCCTAAAACAAACAGAGCAGTTCTCAGTGAAACAGGAGCACACACACGACACATCTGTCAAGATTTTCATTTATATTCAGCAGTAAATGCCCTGGGAAAACCAAGTCTGAAACAATCGTTTCACTCTCATGAGTAAATGTAAAGGAAAACTAGGAATGTGTGCTTGAATTTACACGAGTGGGCCCCTTTCTCTTTCTCCAGTGGGCTTTTGGGGAGTAACCAGACAGGCTGTTTCATAGGTCTGTTAAAACCACTTTGAGTGTCCCTGAGCGCTATCACCACTCACACTGAACCACAGCATTTTTAAATTAAAGGCACTAAAGAGCACTCTTTGAACCAATAAAGCTGGGAGATTCCCTTCAAGAATAAAGGGTAGAGGTAAATCTTATTCCCCTCCATCTGCAAGCTAAGTTCACAAGTCAGTATTACAGGAAAATTGCAAGAGAAATAAAAAAAAATGAGAAAAAGAAAATAAGAGAGTGGTTTACAGCCAGTTTTAATTTCCTTTCTTCCCCTGCCTTCCAACTGCCAGACTTTTCATATAGATAACATTTCAAAGACAATTAACAGCAATAAATCCCCTCTCTCACAGATATACCCACACAACATGAATAAAAAGGTTAAGTGACTCATTAAAGTCTCAGAAAACTGATAGGAGAGCTAACCCTTTGTTCTTCAGCCTTGCACTGAAGCCCACAGACCGTGCTGCTTCTGACTACTGCAGCACTTGCCTCCCGCAAGCCAGGAGTTACCTTGGCTTTTGAACAAGTTATCTGCCTCTGCTTTCTGCAAGTGGTTCCAGAAGCCTTCACCACAACGTAGGCCTCCATGTTTTGCTTTAGTTCTTTCTGTCGTTCAGTAAAGCAGACCCCACCTTTTTAGTGGCTTTACTGGCCTTAGGACAATTTTGTGCTTTGCCTTGCAATTAATTCCTCACTCCTTTGGTATTTTATTGCTTGTAAAATCTATTAGTAGTAAAATTACTGGCTCTACCAGTTGTTCTACTATCTTGAAGTTTGTTGAATATTGAAAAATAATTAAGTGTTTTTTTAAAAGCTTTCCTAAGATAAGGCGGTCATGGTTGTTGCATTTATACTATTCAGCCTCCTAGTAAGAAGCCTTCTTTCTCCTTGCCGCTGCCTGAATTCTCAGAACATTCTGTGAGGGAAGTTATCCTATCAATACAATCCTCAAAACAACAAAAAACACAAACAAAACAAACCAACCCAAATCAAGCCCCAGAAAAAAACAACCACCTCCCACCACAACATTTTCCAAGTCACACTAAGAGATTTACGTGTGAAAAAAGATTGAGTGCAGATTCCTTATTCCTTCATAATGAAGTGCCTCATTTACACTGGTGACACAAGACCTCAGACTTGTGTGGCTTCATCTGCAGTAGCTCAATTTAATCTCTTGTAGGATTAAACAATAATAAACATTTTTAAAGGCAACACTTATCAGAAACCTGTCCCTCTATCCTAACAGAACACTGTTAAAAACAGACCATGTTCTGATAGAAATTAATATGCAAGAGTCCTGTTTTTCAGAGCAGTCAGGTATACATAGCTCAAAGATATTTGATGTTAGAATATGTGTCAGTAGAGAGCAAAAGCCAGTCTCCATCAATGACTGAGTTTTTTTCTTTTCACCTCTCTTTTATATTTTTTCAGTATTTCTGAAACAAAGGCTGTATAAGATACGTATTTACTGCCAACCTATACATCACTGACATTCATCTCTTCAGAGAATGATCACTCTTGGCACTTCTCTTCACAGCCTAGTCCTGTAAGTTGAGCCTCTGAAGAAAACCCAGAAACTACAGGGAACAGTCTGGCACACCCAGGACTCTGCAGAAGCCTGAGATAGCCTTGTACCTACTGGTGTCAGGAGGAGAAAAAACAGATATATACCCAGTAAACAAAAAAGCATTTTTCCCCCTGTACACGGATGAGTTGTTTGGTTTTTTTTTCCCCAGAGGTTGAATGCAACAAACCAGGAGGCATAAGCAATGCAGGTTGCTAGGGAACTGGACAGCTCCTGACTGGTAGCAGGTTTTCTTAAAGCAATGGTTAGAGCTGTACATCCCCAGAGCCAGGGCAGGTCAGGGACCATCACCCCCAATGCAGGTGGCTGTCAAGTCACTTCTGTCATCAGCAGAGTGCTGGAAAATCTTTGTGAACTGCTAAGGTAGAAAAATTCTGCCAGATGTGACTAACAAAATGAACGAGTGTTTGGTCTAAGAACAAACACAGGACAGATGAAGGTAGAGTGGTCTTATAGCCAAAGCACATGGCTAAAAGAGCAGGAGAAATTAGTAACAGAGGACAAACAGCAGCTCCCATAAAGATGCATGTGCAAGCGGCTTCTTTAATTAGAATTTTAAATTATTTTCCCTCCTGTGCATGTATACTGTTTCTGCAAGTGGTACAGACAGAACCCTGGCATCAGTGTTTTTAGTAGCCCTCCAACAGAGCCTAGCATGAAAAAATAAAATAAAAAACAACCCCAAAATAATCTCCATTTCTAAAGCAACATGCTCATGTAATTTTTTTCCCCTCAGCACCCACCCACTTACACACTTCTCTTTTCACTTGATAGGCCAAGCCTGGGGACTAAAGCAGTCTGGTCTGGAAGGACAGAAGAAGTAAAATCATCTGAACTGAACTTCTAGGTTCATATTCAGCTTAAAATTGTCTCCTACACAGCACTAAGGCTACTCCACAACGAACAAGTGCCCACAGAACTACTGCTCTTAGGAAACAGCACTAAGTTGTGTGTTCTAAGCTCTGAAGATGGCACCGTCCTAAAGAAATTGAAGGAAGTTAGCAGAAGTCTGTTCTTTCTCAACAACCTCCTCTGTAAAAGGACTTACTTTGATACATTCTGGCTGATTTTCCAGATGGAATTCTCTTGATAGACCTGGACATGATTCCCAAACAGCATCAAATGGATTGTATCTGCAATGCCAACCAAGTCTACCTGCAATCACAACAAAGAGCAGAAAGGTCAGCTGCTCTGCTGGATTCCAGAAACTGGCAGATTTCTACTGTTGGTGCTTTTACACATTTGAAGTCTGCGCTGGTCTTTGCATCAGAGTATTCCAGAGACTCACTAAGCAAGAAAACTTCAAAAAGTAGAATTCTAGTCTTATTATAGGTTTCTAAATACAATAGTCACGGGCACTCAGCAGCGCTGCTAGTCCCTTCAACACCAAAAATTTAATCAGAAGAAAAATTCAATAAACATTGAATCAAGAGATCAGAGCTTTCCACAGCGCTTGTAAAATATAACTGAAGAAAATAGAGATTTTGTAAAGAAAACACAGAAACTAAGATGTCCTGCTAAACAGAGACTCACCTGATAAGGAAGAGAACTTTTCACCAGAAGCTGTTGCCCATGTGGAGTCTGAGATATTGGAAAGCTGTTGGGCAGACTTACTCGAGACTGTAACCTCAAGTCTAGGCTGTGAGAGAAATCCACTATCTTCAGAGCTCTTGTCATCTCATCGTTAGCAAATGGATCACAGATCCTAAGCAGAGGAAACAAATGAAGAATAAGACAATCCAACAGACTACCTTTTTTTTTTAAACTGAAATTTAACAGCACGGTGAAGGTCTGTTATAGCTGTGTCAATGCTCCCCTCTGATGGTTGGCTTAAGAACTACTGCCAAAAGGACCACCCCTGGATGGGGACAGTGGGTGGACGAAAGGGGCAGTGAAGAGGATCTGACCAAGTGACAGGGAACTGCTCTTATCCTAACCTTTTGGCAGCTTAGTTTGGTTCATATTCGCCACAGAAATCTAGCAAGAGATATCCAAGTCCATCAAGCCACTGTTAGTTAGATCAGTGACTTCCAAAGCAGGATGTGTGCACACTAAGGGCTGTGTGAGACAATCCATTGGGGCGTGTCAAGAAAATATTACAACTTCAGCAGTACGTGTATGCAATTTGTAAATAAATTATGTAAATAAGTTATAAATAATGATAAAGAAATTATAAATAAGATATTGGAGGTGTGCATGTTAGATGACTGTAGGTTCAAACTAAATTTAAAGTCAAGAGCTATTTTTAGCATATCAGTGAAGACAAAGAACAGCCTCAGTGGATTTCTTCTAATGGAATTTATCTGAATCATTAGACATTCCAAAGTTCCCATCTTCCCACGCTTAGTTCACAGATGACATTCCAAGGGATATGCAACTTTGTTAACATAATATGTCAAAGAGTTTAAAGAAGAAAACTAGATCTGTGGATCGAGTTCCAAGCTGGACTGCAGTGGAGGCTGAGCAGTCTGGATATTCCAGTCCCACCTGCCCTTTGTCTTCTAGTTTCCTGTTTTTCAGATATGTAAAACCAGAAGGCAAATTATTTACCAATATCCAGTTAGCCATCCAGTGCATCGGTAAAGCAGAAACTTGAGAATACAGGTAGTAGCAAAAACATTTTGCTAAGTCTAAGTTTCACAACTTCATTGTATACTATTTGTATAAACAAAAGGTTTATTTTTAAACAGTGTTTCCTCTGTTTTCACAACACACCGTAGCCTAAAATAACTGGGCTGCAACCTCAGTATCCCAACCAAAGAGGGGAAATTAGAGAAGTAGAAGAGCTGTAGCTGAAAGGGAGTGTTATATATCCTCCCATAATCAGAGACCAACCTGTCTCCCAGAAAGAACACCTCCGGACTCAGATCTCCATGGACAATCTCTGCTTTGTGAAGCTTCTCCACCACGTCCAGAAGATTATAAACCACCATCAGGATCACTTCTTCTGTGACGGACTTACAGTCACGAATAACATCCTGAAAACAAGGAATGAACATGTAGCTATATGACATTCTGCATTAAATTAAGTGAAATATTTATAGCTCATCTCTTTCTCCCCTACTCATCTGTACAGAGATAACAGTCCTACCTAAATTAACCAGATTTTGCCCATGATCATCAGAGCCAGAATTAAGAGAACCACGAGCTCTTAAGAGACACTATTACTCAGAAGTGGACAAAAGATCAGGAGGAGGAAAACGATCTGAAGAAAGAAATCAGTATTTAGTTTGTATCTTATTTATGTGCAACAATTCAAAATGCTCTTACAAGACTTTATTTAAAATGTAAATCCTTCAGCCAGACATTAAGTGCTATGACCTTGCTATAGCAGACAAGAGGACTGGAACTCATCGTAAGACGCCAAGTTAAACAAGAGTTTGAGATGGAAACCTTGCTGCAGAACAACCTGTGGTTCTTGGCTCAGGTCCTTTATCACTCATGAATAAAGAAAATGGGAAAAATTGCTTCGAGTTTGTCTGTGAGAAGCATATGATCTAGGAATGAGAAGCCAACTCAAACTAAGGCTATAACAGACAGTCCTAATCGGCATAAAACACAAAACAGAGGCTCTGGATTTGCAGGATCAAACATGTGAAGCTATCTTCAGCGAGGAGCAGCGTGACAAACACCACTCTCTGACAGTACCCATGCAAGAGTTCACGTCCTCTACGATTGTATGTGGTGTGCGGGTACTGACCCCAAGCGTGAAGCGGTTTATGTCCCTGTGCAGAATGACACAGCCGTCCCGATACAAGTAACAGCTGCAATTCTCACTGAAGCTCTGGTCAAAGTCAGCATTCAAACGCTCCTGTAACTGAAGCGTGATATAAAAATCCCAAGGCACAGGCTGAGAACACACCTGCGAGAAGGTACATAAGAACAGTTATTTTTGGAATAAAGTGAAAATTGCTCGTCTTTATATTCTTCTCATCCTCTTTTTCTCCTCCCCATTTGACTAAGATTTTTTGCAGTCAGAAGCTTTTAACCTATATCAACAATTAGACAACTTGAAGGAGCAAACTTCACGCACAGAATTCAGAGGTTAAGAACAAACTAACTACACTTTATACTGTCCAAGCAGATTTTAACACTTCATACTACTAGTATGATAACCATTATGTGTGTTACCTTTATTGCAAATCCCTTTGCATCCAACTGGGGAAAGTTAGCTGGGATGGCAAAAAACATCTTGTATTCTTCATTGGTCGAATATTCCCATTTGATAGAGTAAGTCTCATTTCCTAGGATGAAAATTTACATTTGTGAGCTGTCACAGCAAATATACGTACCCAGGCCATTCAAATTATAGCCCATCTATACCACGTAAAACAAGTCAGGGTGCATATCAAGTGTATTTCAAACCAACTAGACCGTAAATTGATCCCTTGCACTGCAGTGTCTGGCGGACCTACCGAGCTCAATGTCTTTCTCAAGCTCCATGGCAGGCAGAGCGCCAGCATCCGAATGAAAGTCGGAAGCAGCAGTCAACAATTCTGGCAGGGGATCTAAAAGCTTTTTACGCTGTTCAGCGTTCCACAAGAACTGAGTTACATCATCATCTAGGAAGGGAAGGAATAGAAACAGATGAGCTGAAAGTAGGTGCTGAGACTCTGTGACTTCATTATATCTGTCAAGTAAAAATAACCTGGATGTCAGAAATTTTCTATCTGCACCCTGATTTACCAATTTACTGCATCACCCTTCAGAGAGTTAATTAATCTCTTTCCAGTAGGTTTTTGTTCTGAGAACATAAACACTCACCTTTGAAACTACCTCACAGACTATCTCATCACGAGGTCTCAATGATTCTACTGTAGCATCACATAAAGTGTATCCTCCACAAGAGGCAAAGGCCTGAGTTACAGTAAGCACGTCTCCTCAGTCATGGTGGAACGCAAACTCCTTTTGCAAATTAAACATTACTTTTTTTTAAATCTATGTCCAGAGCAAATGATCCGTTTGTAAATTTTAAATGGAGAGATTTATTGAAATGCATTCCTTTGAATACAGCAGGGGGTTTATTTAAGAAAAGGAGAACAAAGTTGGACTCCAATTCTGCTGCTTGCTGCAATATTAAGAATTTAATGGTTTTTACCTCCTAGACAACACCTAAGACAGTTACATGTAGGTCTGGGTTTATTTTCCTGTATAATAGGACAGAGAGAAGCATTCAATAGATGAGTTCATCTGTACAATACCAGGTAGCCTGGAAAGTGTTATCTCAAATGATCAGAGTAAACCACAGCAGAACCAGACAGCTTCTACTGGCTCCTTCTCTCAAAGACTGTGACTAGTAATTTTAAGCTTTTACTAAGTAATTGTATGACATTTTCAGCTTTCACAGTCCAAAGGTAAGAATCAGCCTGTCATTACCTAGTGCTATATTTACCTGAAAAGCATTGCATTAAGATATTGCTCAGAAAGTAATTCAGTGAAAGTAGATCCAGGAAACATCGTAACATCAGGAGAACACACAATGTGATTAGAGAGGAAAAAAAAACATCAAGACCAAAACCAAACAAAGCTTAGAAGTTCTTATTACCATCTTGCTACCAAAAATGTTTCATTTCAGAATTTGACTTCATTACTTCTACACACTCCCTACTTTACTTACTTTAATATCTTCAATAATTTCTCTGTCACCTTAACATTGACACCTTTTGGAGGCTGACAAGCATACTACAGCATATGCACCTCACCACTGCTTCTGACAAGGGAGACACAAGTTCAGTCACAAGCCAAAGTAATGGAAATACAGAGAAAGCAGAGTGGGATGTAGGAAGTACAGAAAAAGCACCACAGTTTAGTGATAGCCACAAGTTACTTGTTGTGAGTGAAACCCTGTTTAGTACTAACCAGTAATGTTTTCATTGCCACCTCCAGAATCAGTAGCCATCTGAGCAGGCAAGCTCTGAGCAAGCTCCAGTTTCTCAGGGATATGCAGGCATTTAATTGTAGATATTTGTGTAACAGAGGAAAGAGAAGATCTTGAGGAGACAGAAGAACCTGATGAGCGAGTATCTTCCAGGCTTGCTTCCATGATTGGGCTGTAAATAAAAAGTCATCAACTATTCAGGCTTTCAGAAGATACAGCACCTAGATAAATCCAGCCCAGGACTATGAAAGGCTACTGTGCATTCCTAGACTCCTTGATGTCAAAGTCTTTTCTCATCCTTCGTGGAAAATCAGTAGTTATGTCAGAGCTCCACTTTTACTTCAATGACTGTTTATACTCAGAATTTTAGCCTACAGAAAAATTTTATCTTCCCTTCCACTAAACAACTGCAACAACAGAAGACACACTGAATGTTTATTGCCCCTTTACCTACCAAAATTCAGACCTCCAGTGCTTTTAAAGCTTTTAAAGCACTGGAGGGTTCGGTGGGAAATAACTCTTCCTTCTTAATTACAATCAGCAGTTTCCCAGGGAACTCACCAAGTAAACAAACACCTCCAGCATGGTCTCCATGTTTACACACTAACAGCTTCCAAACCAAACTCAGTTCTGCACTCACTAAACCCCATGCAACAGATCCTGTTTTTTATCATTGCAAAGAAAAAAGTAGGTTTTTTAACAGGGTTTTTTTCTTCTCTTCAGCTTTTCTCCTCTGTAGAAAGGAATCTAAACCATAATTAACAGATGCGTTTTATATACTGATGTAACTATAAAAGTATAGAAGTATAAAAGGAACTGATGATTCTACTTTTAACCTCTGGTTAAAGATAGAGTGTATTTATTCATTTCTTTGCAAGTTATTTGGTAGAAAAGCATGGAGTTAAGTGTCACAGCTGAGAAGCCAAGTGGGCTCACCATTACTTCCTAAATCTGTTCAAGGCAAATGGACCCTGCGCTAAAGAAAGCACGTTCTTCAGGACATTCTGATTTCTTCAGAAAATTGTTTCTTCAGCAATAGAATAGTAAAATCACAACCAAAATACACAGAAAAAGGGGCTTAAGATGCTTTGCTGTGATTTACCTGAGCTTATTTACAGTAAGAGCTTCATTGTACGCTCCCTCACAAACCAGTGTCTCCTGATTCAGAGGTGTACTCTTCGATTCTGGATCATCTTCCTTCAGGACGTTCTGTGAAAGAGCAGGAGCTGGGACTCTCTGAGCTACTAGTCCATGAAAGGGCGTTGAGGCCAGATGGGCAGTCCTAACGAAGTCACAGGTGTCTTCTGGGTTGGCACAAAGGGTTTTGTTCTTGTAGGAGCCTGTCACAATTGCATCTTCAGCCAAAGGTTCAATCTCATTCAGCTCATCCTGAAAAAGGTAGGAAGACACAGTGAAAATTCTGTAGATTTTAAATAAATTGAAAGAAAATTTGACATAAAAGCTGAACTTTTCTCTCCCTTTCCTCCCACCCCACTACCTTCCCACATGAATCTGATAGTCTTCCTATATTTTACTTGCATTGCTCATTCAAGTTAACTAATAGAATGCTAACCATCTAAGTTGTTTTGTTCCCAACTAGAAAGCCGTTACTCGCTAGAGTACAACTCTTCATCACACAAAATTTTTGAAGTTTCAGCATGAGTAATCCTGGCCACTAATCACTCGCTTAAAATCTGGAAGACTCCTTGCCATCATCTCCGTATTTGCCACCTTAAAGCCTAATAAAACCATGAAGTTTTCCATGCAATCTTAACATCCCCCAATTCAGGTATTGCCATGCCAGAAGTTTAATCTCTGGTTATCACACATCATGTCAGTCCAGGCAATCTCACTCAGTTCAGTGTCAGTAGGACATTCTACGCTGGTTTCGTCTTGACAGAAGATCTGATACGGGGTAAATTGTTTCCTTACACAGGTTTCTGGTGGTATGTTTCCCTTTGCAGTTAGAAAATTTGAAGGTTTACGAATAGCAGGAGGGTGCCGGCCACTTTTCCGTGTATGATCTGCAGAACTAGATAAAGTTACATTCCATTAAGTATTTATCAGAGTAACTTCTGATCTTCAACAGACATTCCTCTCAAGACTTTTAAGTCTACTGACAATGTCAATCTACCAGTTTCTACTACAGAACTACCAGTAAACTGCAACATATACAGCTCTCCAGAATGAAGAAAGTTGTTATAGCAGCTTAAATAGCTTTAGATTGAGGAGAAACAACAGGAAAGTGTTTCCTCATCATGGACTTCCCAAGCAGAGTAATGAAATAAATCAAAACACACAAATACAAGCAAAACAAACCACCACCCTACAGTCAAGGAACAAGACAGTATTTCAGCTCTTACAAAAAGTGGTTTGTTACTTAAGTTCTCCCTCCCTCTGAAATCTATCTTGAATAATTCTACCTTATATTCTGATTTGCCAAAGTAGAGGATTCATCAAATATGGAGAAAAACGTGGCAGGATCCGGTGGTGGAAGGGGACCTACACCTGTAAAGAAAACACCAAGAAGCTCTATTATATCAAAAGTTTTCCCACAACAGGGTATCCTTAAACATTTAATACACAGTCTTACAAATACCAGTCCTAGCAGGAAGCTACAGAACTAACATGTAAAGAAACTTATTAACAAACCACACTTCTATCACCATTTTGTGTTAGCTAACTTTGTCTTTTTAGAACATGCTTCAGAACTTGTACCTTTTTTTTCAAGGCTGGCCTCATCTCTCTGTTCCTCCTGTTTATCCTCCGAGTCTAAAACCACATTTTCCATTTGTGCGTCTGGGTACACATGAAGAGACTGGATAACCTCTGTCAACGTAATTTGGGTGAAAAGTAAATTTTTTCAGCATGCAGCCTTCCCAACAACAAAACTGAATATGTCATTTCTGATTGCATTCCTCTAGCAAATTCTCTGAGGAAAAA
Organism: Baryphthengus martii; assembly: GCA_013396935.1. Classification (NCBI taxonomy): domain Eukaryota; kingdom Metazoa; phylum Chordata; class Aves; order Coraciiformes; family Momotidae; genus Baryphthengus; species Baryphthengus martii. The sequence goes on along the minus strand of VWZK01015323.1, from coordinate 228,122 downwards.
GAAGGACTTGAGGTAGTTAGTGTTAAATTCTTACAGATTTTATTAAGACTGCATATATGAAAATGTGGAGAGAGTTCTTCAGCTATTAAAAGAAAAAAGCTCTTCTGCTTGAAAGTCCTTTCAAATAGTGACAAGTTCTCAGACCTCAGATGCTCATTTTTTAGCTGAATATGGTTAAAGGCACTACTACCATGTTCTCTTTTTCATTCTTCTAATCCACCTAGACTTTTAGGCTTAGTTTGTTGCAGTCTTGCTATTTATATAAGCCAACACTTCCCTTTAACACAGCTTTCTCCTGAATGGTGAAAAAAACCAAAACTATGTACTTACCCTCAGAACAAGATGGTTTACATAGCTGAGCATCTTCAGAGACCTGGACTTCACTGTCAAAAAGATACAGACTTGTTTGTTATATTTAACACAGCTTCCCAAAACATAAGTAAACTTTGTGAAAAAGGCAAGGCAGCTTATCAGTAGCACATGTCAGCTTCAGATCCCTCAGACAAAGAATTGAAAAATATATAAAGACAAATTACAGATCCTGGTTATAGGCTGATGTCTAGGGGTCTTATTCCATTCTGCCCATGGAAACAGGCTCTGTTAGTGATCCCGCTTACTCAGAACTAATTATCCCCACAATTTTTCTCCTGTATTACCTTTGCAGCTGAGGCTGTTTCTCCTCAACTTCTGTTGCACTGGAAAAAGGAAATCCTTGCCGTCCCAAAGGTGGTGAAGTTTCTGTTGTCTCTGCTGACTGTAGAAACAAAACCATATTTTGGTTCTACAGTGACAAGGTTCCAAGAACACTATGAAAATCTTGCGTAGGTAGTTAAAGCCCTGATGGATTAATTTAGCAATTTTATTTGCATTTCATTTGCTTGCATAAAAAAAAGACCACTCTTATTGTTTAGGGTAGTTAAAATGTACAGTTGCAAAGAGTAAAATTATACAAAACTTTCACAGCAGATTTTAGTTATATTGCAACTATTAAAGACCTATGGAAGCAGTTACATCACTTACATCAAACTCACAACATGTGGTATTTTATTATTTAAAATATTTACTCCTATGGCATTGTTTTGGAAAGAGGGAGTGAACGAGCGGCTCTGCAGTGCTTAGTTGCCTGCGAGGCACCACTCTGTAGCCCTTCACTTCTTTCCCTGGTTCCAGCTTCTCCTCCTGCTTTCTTTTGCACTACAAATTCTTGCTATAAAAGGAAACCACACATGAATAGAGCTTAAGAAAGAGCAACTCGCCCTCAAGTATTTGGTATAGCTTTACTTAAAAAAAATTTAGAAGTTTATACCTTAGCATAAGGTGTCCTGTCTGATCATTAAGTAATTCAAGAATACTTGTAAAGGAACAGTACAAAACTTGAAGTCTTGGGTTTAGATTCCTATAGTGAAAGGATATAGCTTGGAGAGAAGTTCAGGAGAAGAAAAAATATTTTTCAGAGCATTCACTGGGTGATGGATGTGTACAACAGACTGAAGCATCCTTTCAAAAAGAAGTTTTTAAAGCGTTAACCAAAGAAAAACATATTAGGTATTGTTCCTCTTTTGGTACTTTTACTTAAAATAGTACCTATTTGTAAAAAAAAACCATAACACAAAAACAAACAGTTAAATGAGGACAATACCTGTTCATGTGGCTGTTGCTGCTTATCTTCTTTCTTCTTTAACTTCTTCTCCAGCTCCTCAATTTTCCTTTGTATTTCTTCCTTCTTCTGTGCTATGGCCTGCATCTCCTCTGAGGAAGGAAAGCTTATAAGGCATGATGAGTATTTCACACACAAGCTGTGGCTAAAGCCTGAATTATTTTTAAGGGGCTAAAACTTCTGGTCATCTTTCCGTTTCACCGCTTACGTGTAAAGCGGTCAGATATGTTTTTCTCTATACCTCAGAGCAGTAAAGTTACAATTCCTGTAGACTAAGAAAAGCAGATGCAGTAACGGACAGCTGTATGCTGATAAGAAGTAAGTGTAATTTCATTATCCCATCTCAGAAAGTCTTACGTCATCCCATTTTGAAGCGTACCTTCAGTCTTCTTTTTCGCTTTCTTTCTGTAGATTTCAGCTCGGATCTCTTCCAAAGAAAACTCTTCGACTCCAGCGTAAACTTTATCTTTACAATACATCACCATCTCTTTCTTTTCTTGGGTATCCTGCTGATGATTTTGCACTCGCTGCAGTGGGTCCTCCTCTTTCTCAGGTTTGCGAGCACTTAAGACACGGTTTATGCTGGGTTCAATTTTGCAGGGAGTCCTGAAAAAACAAGCAGTCGTTACTTTCATTCCATGTACTTCATTGTAACCAAGAAAGGAAAGCATAGCAGAGAAAATAGTTAATTTCAGAATCTAGTTGTAAAGTCATTCTGTTCTGATAGAAAAACCAAAGAAGGAAAATGGAATGGCAGCACATAAAAGGCAAGTGTACTAACTCAGAATTGGGTTATCAAAAAACAACCAACCCACCCACAAACAACTCAAAACAAAGTGTTAATAAGGTTCAGTCAAGAGCAAATTAAATTCTGATAATGCTCTGAATTACTGTGCCTTCTGGAGCAGGATCTGTGTTTCTTTGAGCTCCACTGATCCGTGTGACCATACAGGTGACAAGGTTTTAATCATCCTACAAACCAGGGTCTATCTCAGGGGGTAGGGGGAGACAATCAGGAGGACTTAGAAATGAAAGATCTTGCATTGGATTAAGCCTGGCATTTTAGGTTAAGAAAAAAATGGAAGATTTAAGAAGCAGTAAGAGGGGAACTTGCTCACGGAGAATGTTTTGCATTTGACAGGAGTGAAGTGCCCCATAACAAGAAAACAAGCACACAAAAAGAACTCCACAAAAACCACCCATCGCTGTCCAGTGAAAGGAATCAGTAGCAGTCAATGTCTTAGCTTGAAAGTGCTTTCTGACTACGTGCTAATTTCAGGAGAAAGGAATCAGAACTTGTACAGTTTTACAGATACCAGTTATTCTATGGCCATTATTAGCCACAGAGAAACAAAGTCAAGCAGCTTTGCAGAACGATGCATTTTCCTCTGCTCTAACAGAAGAGAGCAGCCCCACCTCCTGGGGTTGATCAGCACTCCAGCGAGCACTGTAGGAGCAGGAAGGTAATCTCAAGCAAAGCAGCACACTCCTCCATAACCTAAGCAACATTGTTGTCATGGAAACTCTGACAGCTTGTTTCAGAATAAAACTCCAAATATAATGAGCACAGAGTTCCCAACATCGAGGAAAACAGCAATAAGCTTGTCTCAATTTGACGCTGCTTTCATAGCAAACAGCATCCTGAGAGGTAACAGAGCTTGTGTAAGCACTGAGTTAAGCTACTACATTAATTAGCATATATAGATATGATATAGGATCCCATAGAACGAGCAGCAATAGTCAATACTTCTCATGTCCTTAATTCATCCTGTACTGAAGCCTCTGCTATCAAGCTAAAGCACTAATAGCTTCCAGACTGACAGATTTTTTAATTCCTGGAGAACTAGAGGCTTGGCTACTTGGCAATATGCATCACGATTCGATGAAGCCACTTTGATAATTTCACATATGACTCATTTCAAACCAAAGTGACAACTCACATGACTTGCTGCTGGGCTGACTCTTCCACATAGGGGGTGAAGCTGGGCAGGGGGTAGGGCATTTCCAGACCAGGATTTGCACTGCTGCGGGGACGCTAAGAGAGGAAAGGGCAATGTTAACAGCTTGAAGATTCACTTCTAGACTCTACATTCCTCTGGGCTCTGAATCTATTTTCTCTGTGTTTGGCTCATTTGTACCTTTTGTTATTTAAACAATTAAACTAGATAGACTTCCCCAATATTACTTTACAAGATTAATTCTGTTCCATTACGTAAAAGTTGCAGACCATCAGCTGAGTACTAGCATCTATAAAAGCAAGACACACTCCTCCTGCCCACCCTCATCAGTTCCTAGTCTCTGTTATTCTGAAGGAATGCTGGTCAAGCCGAGTATTCCAGTTGCTCCTCTTGTTTGTTTTCCAGAAATGCTATAGCCCTCATTTTTCAGCCACAACTGTCCCAATTTTATGCTAACATTTCTTCTGCTGCCCCCCAAACCCCACCGTATTTCTCTCTTTTCCTCTCAGAGATCAGGGAAGGATTAGACTGGACATCAGGAAACATTTTTTCATGGCAAGGGTTATCAGACATTAGAATAGCTTGCCCAGGGCAGCGGTGGAGTCACCATCTCTGGAAGTATTTAAATGGAGTGTAGACCTGGTGCTTGGGGATGTGGTTTAGCAGTGAGCTTACAGTGTTTGGTCAAAGGTTGGACTATGTGATCTGGAAGGTGTCTTCCAACAAGGACATTCTGCGATTCCAACACCACAAAAATCCCTTAACTGCTTCTGGAGTCCATTATTTAAGAGAAGACAGATGGAATTTAGTCTGGCACCCTGCTACTCTCATCTGCCCACTCAAAATTCCCCTAAACTCTTCAGCAGAAAAAAAGTTACATAACAGGGATATTTCAGACTGACTTCTCTTTTCTAGAATTTTTCAAACTGTTTACTTAGCCACCTTCACACGGGCAATAAAAGAGAAGCCTCTTTCCTCTGCACATCCTCAACTCTTCTGTTACTTGCAGCTTTTTTGAAATTAAATCTAACAAATTTCATGAAAGGGGGAACAAAGAGAACTCTAAGCACAGGCATTAAAAGAATACAGAAGCATTTGCAGACCAGAATGAATGTATTAAGCAGCCCAAAGCAAGGCAATTGATATGAATGTAAAATATTTAACTCTCCCTCCTCATTCTTCTCAGTTAAATTAAACCTGCAATTTACTCAACTTTTCCATTCACTTAATCAAATTGCTTTGTATCTGGCACTAATTCTTCCTGGAGGGTCCAAGAATTTCAGCCTATTTGTTTCCCTCCTCCTTCATCCTAATTTTTGTTTCTAAGCTTCACTTAAAACAACCTTTATATTAAAGAAGTCTAAAATATTTTTATCAACTGATTGCTTTCTGTTCTTCCTCTCTAACCTACAAAGAGCAGGGAAACACTGGGGGTTATCTAAGGATCTATGAAAAACCGTTTCATAGGATTAATTTCCTTCAGATAATGCCTTGGATCCTTTCTCTAGAAGAGTTTAAAACACTTGTAGCACAGTTGCTTCTTCTCATATCGCCAGCACTAGTTTAAGCCACTGGAACCTACTTTCTGATATTCTTTTTTCATCTACTGGTAAGCTTCCCTACATTGTCAGGATAAATATCCCACTGATACAGTGGTCCAGTTCTTTTCATCTTCACTCTTCTGTTTTCCTCTCAAGCACTTCAAAACAGACTTGCAGAGTGCTGTACATGCCTTATTTTCATAAGATGATAAACAACAAGGTCTTCCTTCAGGTTTTGTTGTATGATATGAATTCAAGTCTTGCTCTTCCTTCTTACAGAATTAATGTCTGGCTTAGCCCTTTCTTTGGCAAGCATTTTCCTTCTTATATTCCTTTTCTGCTCTCCAAACAGTTTGGCAGACCATGTCTACCAATCTTTCTCAAGCAAGAATTATAATTTCTTGATTTAAGAACTCTAGAAAGTTCTTTAAACTTACTCTAGCAAGATCAGCTCACTAAACTTGAACAGGTTAGGCATAGCCAGAGACTCTTTAGGGAGATCTGTAGTTACACAGATCCTAGGTGAGGGAGAAAGTACAACCTTTGTCTCAGCAATCAGAAGTCATCAGCTCGCTCACACCTCCCTCTTCCAGTCCATTTCAACATTCCTTACCCTGCCAGAGTTCCAAGGTCCTGCGCTGAGTTCGTTCTCCTTGGCCCTCGGAGCTGGAGGTGCTGTCCATGGTTGTGGTGTAAGTACAGGAATCTCAGGTCCAGAAGCTGAATTTTCATCAAACACAGCAAAACCCGGATTACTCGAAATTTGCTGAGAAGTCAGAGTCTGGAAGCTTCTGGTTTGGTTTGTGGCTATAAGCAAAACAATAATATGCAAATTAACATTTAACGATCACACTCAAGTGCAAATTCCACAACAAAAAGGTGTAACTCCTCCAATAATATGTGGTTTCAGCAACGGAACGTACTTTTCAGTGCATCTCCTACACGAATAACTGGGGCTGTCACTTTTTTCTTTCCCCTGCCTTTTAGATCTGCCAGGGAGGTTCTCTGAGGTTCTGCAGCTGCCAGAAGATCAGTATCTTTTTCATCAGGAGTTTCCTCAAGCCCCAGCAGCGTCTGGCGAGAAACACGGGTCTGGAACTGCCTGAGGAAAATACTGGAGAAGTCAGTAAACGGCCCTGGGCCAGGTGCCCACTGAAGCACATGAGCCTCCTCCAAGCTCCTCCCTTGAGCTGGAAGTTTACCTGTGATGGGACTGGAGTTTGTCCAAAGGCTCAGCCTTGCGCTGAAGGCCTTCCTGGAATATCAAATCTGCTTTCTTAAAACTTCCTCTCTCCTCAAGAACTTCTGCCCAAGTGATGTAGAGGAGTGCCAGCGTTGTGCCGATTTCCTGGCTGTGCAGGTAACTGTACAGATCCAAGGGCTCGTTACAAAAATTTCCCTGAAAAAACCCCACATTATTTCAGTAATTGTGTTGGGCTACAAAGGATTCCAAGCTTTTTGATGCCTACAACACCCCACTGATTTCAATAGGAGTGGCTGTAAGGCCAGGACATACAATTGTATCATGTCACAGTGTACAAAGTAAAGGAAAGGAATTCAAATAGAAGAACAACAACAACAAGAAAACCCTGTGACTGCAGGGTATCTATTTGTCAATATTATTACCAATCACTTAATTCCAACCTACATATTCAAAGTCAGTCATTTCTTAGATTTTTTTAATCTTAGGTAACTCAATTATTGAGCTACATCATATTTAGGATTCCTGAGAATAATTATGTTATCTTTAGATAAAATACAATATATTCCTTATCAGTTTCAGAACGGGTAAACCAGCTCAAGAAGTTAAACTTGAAGAAAATCTGCTTTAGGAAGAAGAGAACAATAAAAACTATAGCAATGGAGAAACAGGGCAAGACCAGAACACACTCAGCTTAGCTTTGCTTAAACATAGGATCGGGATAAAAGACAGAAGTTATATCTATCCTACCAATTATTTTAACACCTAAAGTGTGTTTTTAGATCACTTTATTTTCTCCTTAAATAAATAACCAAGCTCTACTCATTCAAATGAGCTTTTCCAAAACAAACTTAAGGAGTTTGCAGCTGTCCAAACCAAATGATCCTAAAAAAGGTCTGAAGACCCTATTGAAATTGAGAAGTGGATTTCAGAAGTAAGCAAGATGTTTGCAGAGAGATACTTCTAATCTTGCACTAGTTGTACACCATATTCTTTGACACTAGTGTGACAAAAATCTTAATTGTGTGCAAATGACACGGCAAGTACAAAGAACCACCAGCACCCAAGACCTATTCACAAAAGACTCACAAACTTGAGCCAGAGGTTAAGGTAGCGAGGATCTTTGTAGTATCTCTTCTGCTCATTGAGCGCTTTCACTGCCCTTTCCAGTATCGCTGCGAGATTACTCTCCTTTCCACCCTGGGGGAAGGTTTGCTCTGTCCACTTGATGTACCTAGAGGTGGAATATATTCCCAGGAAGTCAGTTCTGAATAGGATACAAAGCTTCTGTTGTTGTACAGCATAAGGAGATTCAAAAAAAATAGGCATAACATCAAAACACAACATATTATCAAATAAACTGTTATAGAATTTCTCTTTTAATGAGTTTCTTATTAAATTAGAATATTTCTTTCCCAAGGTTTTACAAGGATAGCTGACCTTTCTATTCTTTCTTCTGAAAGAGAAGGGAACTTACCGGTCCCAGACATCCAGTGGATCATCTCCAGAGTAAAATCGGATTTCTGATTCAAATTCCCTAGAAAAAAAGAATTCATCCAATAAACACACACATATAACTCTAAAGATGTTTTCTACATTGTAAATTAAGACCTCTCACTTGTACCATTTTGTAGGTCTATTAAAAAAAAAAGCTGAACAGAATCTCCCTAGTGTTTGCTGTTTAAATGTTCCATTGCAAACCCAAAAATAGGAGCTACACTGTACAGCACCCACAACAAGCAGACCTAAATACCTACAGTGTAACAGTTATAATACCTTCAGTTACTAAATTTATGCTCTTTTCTGCTTTTTCAATACCTATGAGATTAGCACAGTTAAATAAAACACAGAAAAACTGATGAGGAGGCAAGAAGATAAGGGAAAGAGTGTCAAGACATTGCTCACTGTTTTTTGAGCTGAACAGCTGTGTGGCTGGAGGTCTCCTGCTGAGCCAGGGCCTCCTGCAAGGCGGCCATGATCCGCCCCTGCCGAAGGGGCTGCACATTCTCTTTGCTCAGCTCCCACTCATCGGTGCAGTCCTGGGACATGACAGCTTCTGCTTTAAACCCTGCTGTAACAACGAAAACAACCAGGAATTGATTCATTAGGGAGAATGCTAACCTGACAGATGTGGCTTTCATGGGTTACAACTATAGAGGGGAGGTTTAGACTAGAAGGACGACTTTTTTTCACGCTGAGGGTGGTGAGAGCCTGGCCCAGGTTGCCCCAAGAGGTGGTTGCTGCCCCATCCCTGGCACCATTCCGAGGAAGGTTGGATGGGGCTCTGAGCAACCTGCTCTAGTTGCAGATGTCCCAGCTCGTTGCAGGGGGGTTGGACCAGATGACCTTTAACGTCCCTTCCCACCCAAACCAGGCCACGACCCTAGGATTCTTTAGCCAACTCACCACAGACTTTCCGGGTAGCCATAAGCACACCGTAAAGTCCCCAACTTTCAAGAACTGGGCGTTTAGACCTCCTCCACGTGCTCTATACGGAACAAGAGCTAAGCACTTCTTTACAGTCAGGAACCTCAGGCAGGTGATGTTGGCAGGAAAGGCTACAAGGATTCGGCCATTTCCCTCCCCACCTGCTGCTCACCCCCTTCCCCCGAGATTACCGCGCATTCCAAGGCCGGAGAGCGGCGACCTCTGGCCGAGGGGAGCCTCGGCAGCCCGAGACGACCCCTCCGGCTCTTCACCTTCAAGCAGCTGTAGCGGGCTGGTAGCAGAGGCGAATCCCGAACCCCTTCTATCCGTCGGGAGGCCACACTCGGAGGGGCCGAGGAGCGCGGCCAAGCGAGGAGGGGCCGCCCCGCAAGCACCGAGCGGCGGTTCTCCCCAGGACCGCTCCGCTGACACCCGCCTCTCCCCTCCGCTCCCGCCGGGAGAAGTTTCCCTCAGCCCCGCCGCTGTCCCACACGCACCGAACGCAAGGGCCCCGGGTTCGTAGCGAGCGCGCGAGCCCCCCGCCGTAACGGCCGAAATTCAAACTGCCAACGGCCGCCGGCCTCTCCTCCCATTGGCCGCCCGTCTCACCACTCCCCGTCGGATTGGTCCCGCCCCGAGCCCGCCCTGCCGCGCCCCGGTGCATCATGGGAGTTGTGGTTCCCCTCAGATCGCTCTCCCGCCACGCTCCCCGCAGAGGGAGATAATTCGTTTGTAAATTAATGACCGTATTATTAATCTCATCTAAAAGGCAGCTGTCGCCATATAGAACAGCCCCGCGTCCTTGTTCCGCTCGCGTGTGCTCCCATCGTTCCCCTCGCCCGGCTCTGACCCCACGGGTCTCTGCCGACCTCTGAACTCTGCCTGTTTCTCCAGGTTGTTTCTCTGCCAGAAAAACAGGAAATAATTCCATTGTTTTCTCTGAGGGGAGCGCTCCTTTGGGCACACGGCTAGTCATTAGCTTGGCTTTGTTATCACAGAAAACTTCACCTTTCAGGTGTCGTAGCGTCAGAGTCATCCAGGCTGGAAAAGACCTTCAAGATCACCCAGTCCAACCAATAACCCTGCTCAAAATGGCCGCTGCTAAACCGTGTCCCTCAGCACCTCATCTACGTGACTTCTTATAAATCCAGCCAGGATGGTGATTCAACCACTGTCCTGGGCAGCCTATTCCAATGCTTGCCAACCCTTTCAGTGGAAAAAATTATTCCTTGTGTCCAACCCAAACCTCCCCTGGCACAACTTGAGGCCATTTCCTCTTGTCTTGTTACTTGGGAGAAGAGACTGTCATCCACCTCACTAGAACCTCCCTTCAAATAGCTGTAGCGAGCAATAAGGTCTCCCCTCAGCCTCTTTTTCTTCAGACTAAATAGCCCCAGGTTCCTCAGCCTCTCCTCATAAGCCTTGTTCTCTAGACCCTTCCCCAGATTAGTGTCCCTGTCAAGTTCAAGGCAGGGTAGAGACCCCCAGCCTGGCTCCAAGTAACCTCTTTAACCCAATCACAAGAAAAATTTGACTCTGTTGAGCACAACCAAGGGAAAGAGGCATTGGGAGGAGGCTTTAGGAGGAAAACTTCTTGCGTATATGGAGAGAATAGGCGATTTTGGTTGAGGGAAGCAGATTTCCCACCTCCCACAAAATTTTTGTGCTTGTTTTCACTCTACTGAGCACCACCAGCTTCTGGATTATTCCCTCTTTTAGGAGCAAAAGATGGGACTGTGGTCTCTGAAATATGATTTCTATCTATTTCTACTGGGTCACTGCTCTCCACAGGTCGTTTCTGCAGCCTCAGTTTTTGTTACAGCTCCTAATCTGTTCCTTTGAATCTATTTGGCAGACTGCTTTGCTTTCACTGATTGGATAAAATACGTATTTTATAAAAAATAAAGGCCATATTTTGCTTAAAGCCCATGTGATGGAGTTGATCCCTTTTCTTTAAGTTTCCATTTACAGGTCTGCTAAGGTCAGTTTTATTTTTATGAGGACTTACTTAGAAAAAAATAAATTGTACAAACAAGAATAAAATTGAATTTATTCTTTTTTGAAGGAAAACAATAATCCCTTTTGTAGCTGGTCACTGTATATCCAAGGCAAATCAGGTTAAAACAGGTCTTCTACATCCATTTATCATTTGGAAGTTGTTCTTTGAGATCAAGAATAATTTTCTCTGTATTATGTTGTTGAAGAGATTAGGGTTCATTGTTGATTGAGAAACTGTTGAATAGTTCTGCTATCCTATGTACAAAGAGGATAGGTCTCCAGTTATCTTCCATACCTTCAAAACAGTCAAGACGTGTACTCTGCACCCTAATCCACCATACACCAAAGCCATTTTTTTTTTTTCTTGGAAGCAAAAAAAGAAAAAAAAAAAGATTCACTTGCTGTCAGCTGAGCCAATGAAGACTTGAAATCTATGAGGTTATTCACTTCGAAATGGGGAGAGGATTTAGGCTGGTAGAAATGAATTTTCTGAGAACTTGGAATTTTTTTGGATTGTTTGTTACTTCCCGAAGATAAAGTGTCTGTATTGCACTTGAGTTTTCAAATTCCCTGCTTGCATCTTGTGATTGCAATTTGGCTTTACAATTTTCCCTGACAGCCAAGAAGGGCTGTCGCTCCTTTGCTCTGCAGAGGCCGCGCATGAGGACGAAAGGGCCACTTGTGAGGTGTGTGTCACTCCAGAAGAGGGTGCTCAGAGCTCAGAAGAGCCGTGAGCATCCTCTCCCTGGGCAGTTGCGGCATCCCTGCAATGCCTTTCAGCCTCCCTTCAGCTTCCCCCTGTAACCGCAAATCCGGATCTAGCCCTGTCACCTTGAAACTGCTTTTTCTTTTTTTTTTGAAACTGCTATTCCCGCCCTCCCCACTCCACACCCCGATTTGTTGACAAGCGCAAACATATTTTCCTACCCTGTTAAGCCAGGGTTATACTAAGGGTGGACCAGATTCCTTAGAATTGTGCCCTTCACGGTCATGTGCCTTTAGATCACCAAGTGTTGCTCCAGGCTGTTGCAAGGAAAACTGAATTAATTTCACATCTCACATTGAAACACATTTTTCCCAAAGATCCTAGAACTGGCATTGCATTAGAAGGAGAAAAAAAAGAATTTCTCTGAGCCAGATTCCCACATTGCATGAGGCACGTTGCTATATTTTAAGTCTGACAAATTTAGAGAATCCAGATTCTTGGCTTAATGCTTCTTTACATAATTCGAGCTAAGTGGTGGTTTTTCACTCTTGCTCATGTGTCTTTTAGCTAATATCCATGTGAGTTTGTGAGACCATATTTTGAACCTATGGAGAAAAACTGCAGTAATATGATGTTGGGGTTCTTTTTTTGGTTTAAACTCCAGCAAATAAACATTGGAGATTCCTCATCCTACGTAATTTATTCCTTAGTGGTTTGCATCTCTCGGCCGACGTTTGCACCACGGGAGCAGTCAGATAAAATAATCAGCAGACAAAGGCAGTTATCTGATTTGGCTTTGTATAGCTCTGCATTACAGATATTAAACAAAGATTATGCTAAGCTTGTACAGCAATAAAAATCAGAGGTTGTGGATGAGGTGAAAGAGATTTCTTACGTCTACCTGCTGAGTTAAACTTTCAAGTCTCCAAGTGTAAAAGTGAGAAGAAAGTTGTGCCTCAAGTCATCCCGAGGCTGGCGAAATGCTGCAGGAAAGGAGATATTTCTGCTCCAGCACACTTAGGGGGCAGCTGGTCACGGGGATCTGTGTGTGTGCACAAGTCTGTGCCCCTTGATCCTGTGGTGACATCATCTTTGGAAACAGCTCGTGGGGCCAAATTCACCGAGGTACCAGCCCAGCGCGACCTGACCACGCACATCCAGCTGCACCGGGACTGAGGGGAGCCTGTCCCCCAGCCCTTGCCGTCAGCGAGCAGGTCTGCCTGTGTCAGCATTTCGCTCAGAAATGTTTTTCCTGGTTCAGTGAAGGCAGATGGGATCTGGCAATCAGCAGTTCTCCTTCCCAGTCAGGCACTTTTCAGGTCATTGTGCTTTAAAATAATTCAAAGCTCCTTATTAACGCACTGAGGCAGGAATGGCCCATTTCAACCCTTGTAACGTAGCCGTGGATCGTGATGGATGGGTTCTGATAAGCACTGGTCCCAGTTGTGGAAAACAGGGGCAGAGGGGCCAGTGAACATCAGGTTACCTTTATCTGCACTTTGCTGCTTCTGTTAAACCTCCTCTGCCCGTTGCAGTCTCTTCCCATACTGACAGGGCTTAGAAAGCACAGTGCTAGGAGTTTTCCCTTTGCTCAGCTGCTGGGGAGCTCTCACCGCTCAGTTACTGCGACATCTCCTGCTTAGGAGATTGTCCCTTGTTCCATGTAAGCTGGATTTTGTCACCCGCTGGCCCGGGACGCAATCCTGCATTGCCAAAACGATCCCCAATCAGCTGCGTGCCTGTCACCACTGAGCAATTGTAAATGCTGATCCTCAGTGCTCAGCAAGCTGGGGGTGCATTTTTGGACCTTTAATCAGAGGTGAAAAAAAGGCAAATGCCTGGAGGGGGTCAGAGTTATAAACACTCCAGCTTCACCCACCCATCTGCAATCCTACAAGTAGCATCCGCGTGGAGGGGGCTGGCTGGGCTCTACCCTCACCCTCGCTGGTGGCTGAAGGTGCTGGGCTACCAATTAGCAGCTACTGGAAAGTTCTCGCAGTCCCCTGGGCAATGTTTGCTGGAGATAACCCTAAGGAGCTCTGCTTACATGGCAAACCCGGGGCACGCTTCCCACCCGCTCTTATCAGACAAACTGCTCCTGTAATTTCTGGTTTTATTGCTGTAAGGAGGAAAGCGCTCCCCACCTCAGCCTCCAACTTCAGCACAAGGGCAGCTCCTGCAGCCCACAGAGAAAGGAGAGCAGAACTGGAGGCGCTGGCAACACTGGGGCAGGGAGATGCACAGAATCCAAGTATGGACCAAGAGGAGTGGAAATCATTCCAGCTTTGGTGTACATATGGATCCCAGCGGCCATCCTTCGTTTTCTCTCTCTCAGCACGGTTGATGGGAGTTGTACATCCAGACCAGAGCATCAACCACCCTACTCCACTTGCTGCCTGGAGGTGGTGTGCTCACTTTGCTGAACTGGGGCTTTGTGGTAGGACCACGTTTGAAAACAATATTGCTGGAAGGTGAGGGACAATTGAGGGAGGAAGGGTCCAATATGCTATGGTGCTGTCACCCCATCAAGTCAACCCAAAGGTCAGCAGAGCTTTCCAGCTCAAGCCTGGACTCGTAAACCGAGCACAGCGGAGCTGACTTGCTCTCAGTGACCCACCTCAGCTCTCAGGCTGCTTCTCCGCTCTAGGTGAAGCTTGAAAGATGGTATTTTACTAGCAAAAGAGCCCCTTGGGCTCCTCAGAAACGGAGGAAGGTGGTATGCAAAGGGGTTGGCATCCGAGATGAGAGAGGAGCAGAGAAGTGGTGGTGACATCTGGCACTTGGAGGCAATGCTGCTGACCTCCACCAGCAGTGATAAAAGGGATGCCTTGAGCCCTGTTGGGCAAGGAAGATGATGGGAAACAACGTGCTGAGCCCACCTCCAGCACCTCTGGACTGATACCCATTGCTGCCAAAAGGCCAGAGAGCTGGAAGTAGCCCTGACATTTTGTTGGCAGGTCCTGGCAGGAGCTCTTTTCTCTGACAGGAGCTGTTCTTTTCCCTGACAAGCAGCAGACAGACAACTAAAGAGGTACTGCACAATTTTATGACATAGTGAGTTTATGACATAGAAAAATTGCTGACAAAGTCTGTCAGTTAAAAGCCTGTCATCAGTCCTCGCTTACCAGTGGCAGAGGAAAAACGGCAGCTCCTGAGCATGTCAGCTGCTTCCTTCTGGCAGGACAAAGACCATGGTGGCACACAGCAGCCAGGCAGTGCTGCCTTCTTCACCCACCCAGAGGAGATCAACGCTGGGTGGTGTAACTAAATCGCTACCACGAGCTGGGCTAACTGCGCCAGTTCAGCTCCATCTTGCTGTACCTGCAACCAGTCTGGGGAATGTGGTGTGAGGGCCCCAGGGGGGACAGGTGGGAAGGTGGAGAGATGAGACATGTTCCTCCCCGCCTAGAATCCTAAGGAATATTTTAAGGGCTGACTAAAAGGTTGAAGTACCTGTAATCTGTTCTCTGCAGCTTTAATCGCTGCATTGGCAAGCAGGACCGGCAGCCCTGTCCTCCTGCATTCCAGTTTCCCCCTGAGGAGAAAGATGGGCTTCATGTCAGCAAAGCAGCTGAGGTTGCCCCGTTCGGGGCGGGAGGGCAGGTCTGTTGCCATTACAAGTCACTGTCCTCTTCTGTCTCTGCATCTGTGTGAGACATGTTGACTGTCACTTCTGCAGCTGGGAGCGATGAGCTCTCTGAGGCAAAGGACACTCCCAGCCCTCTGTAGCTGTCATCCTTGTCATAATCTTCCTCCTCCTCCTCCTCGTTCTTCTGCAGATCTTGGTCACTCTCATCACTGCTATCGGCTGCGCTGTCCTCAATTACTTCAACCTTCTCTCCAGCGTCTGGATCCACATCAGTCTTAAACCACACAGCTTTGTAGCCATCATCTGCCACTTGCCTTTCTGTCTTGAGGATAGACTTCACTTCTTTCTCGTTCTCAGTCTCTTTTTTCACTTCTTCCTCTTTCTCTTCCTGCTCAGAGATGATGGTGGAAGGTACAGAAGCCTTTGGGAGGCTCTCAATTTCTTCTGCTTTGGAAGAGGCCAGGGAAAGTGCCGGCTGCTCGTGCACAAGTGCCATTGACTGGACACTGACATTTGCTGGCATCTCATAAATGCTGGGGATCACATCTGGTTGTTCATCTTGCTTATAAGACTCGTTCTCGTAACCCCCAGAGTTTTCCTTGGAGAGCTGCAGGAGGAGAAACACCTCGTGATTGTAGTGAAAGGAAAAGAAACAGGGTAGAGGAGAAAGGAGTGACTGAAGGGCTGAGCTACTGCTGAGGAAAGCTTCACCTGGTTTTGTGGTTAGACCTGCTTGAAACCTGGGAAAGACACGGCTCCCTAGAGCAACTACTTTTTATTGACTCCATATCTGGAGATTTTCAGCTAAGTATGGATGTACTTTCCAGGAGGGCTGAGCACCAGCAGTGTACACTGATTTGTACCCATCCGTTTGAGGCATTCATTCCTCTGCAGTGGGATTTACCTTGCTCAGGGTAAAGGACTGTTGTTGTTCACCTGAGCAATGTGCTCTGGTCCTACGCTGTAGTCAGTGGAGTCTAAGAAGCCCTGACAGTCCCATCCTAAGGCAGAGACCAGCATCTGCTCAGAAGAATTACACCCCAGACTTCAAAATAACCAGTCTGCCAGGGACTCCAGGGCCAAAATTAAATCCCTTAGGTGCAGACAACTGTCCAAGCTCAGGCTTTAGGACAGGGTATGAAGGGACCTTTCTTTTAGCCACAGAGGGAAGATGAGCAGTAGTTTATACCACACACATTTTTCAGACACTACCTCTGGTATATGTCATGTTCTAGATTTTGTGCTCCGTGGAGCTGTGGTCCTCTCCGTTACCATGTCTGCTCCTCATCTACCACACAGCTCCAGCCTCAGGGGGCAGAGAGGGACAACAGCAAATACCACTGAAGCGACGCTGCCTTTGTGAACATTGTCTCAGCAGCGATTCGTCACCTTCACACAAACAGGCGCAGTATTTGGACAGCCCATCTGTACTTTAAAACCTGCCTGGATCCCACTTCCTAACTCTAAGAAATAAGGCTCTTACCTTTTTCTTTGTCAGATCTTTGATGGGTTTTCTGTGCTGTTTATATATCATCACTCCAAGGAAGACTAAGGCGATTAACAGCAGCGCTGCCAACGTACCGCCTAAGATACCCATATCCTGAGCAGTGTATATCTTAGCGGAGCTCACAGCTACAAGAGAAAACAAACCAGTGGTACAAAGCCTAAAAACGACAGCTCAGCTTTTTTAACACAACCCTTCACTGTGGGAGAACCTCCAACCCATTTTCAAAGGGCAAAGCAGCATCCTGCAGAACGTGACTGAGATGTGTTTAACGTCACAAGGAGGCCATTTGTTTGCTGTTATAAAAGTAGAGCTGTTTTGGTTTTTTTATTGGTTTTGTTGTTGGGTTTTGTTTGTTTTTTTTTAAAAGTGAGCACTCCCAGAGAATTTATAACTTCTAGTAAGTTCCAATATTTAAGTTTCCCAGCTTTGTAGTGTGAATTAGTCTTGTTCAAGTTCAATGGTTAATGAAATACAGTTTTGTTCTCCTGCTGACCTCTTTGTGACGATGAACTTCCAGTATTCTCTCTGCCTCTGATGACACCCTCGGTTTATCATTAATATGTCGGTGAGGGTTTCAGACGTCAGTGAATTTTTGCTTCTTAATCACGTCTCCTGGGGAGCCACAGCCAACAGAGCTGATGTGAAACTCCCCCACCCTTAACTCCTCCTGCGCCATGCAGCCAGCAGCACTGCTGAAAGACAGCTCAGCTTGAGGCACGTGGTGACTACAACATAAAGATGTTACTTGGGTGGTTTCTCTCTTATAGCCACCCTAGAACCTCATGTAGCTATGGGGTTGGCCTCAGCCCAGACTTCAGTGGGCGACCTGTCATCGCCAGTTTGCCCACAGAAGTAGACAAGACTCCCCAGTCATCTCTACAAAATGTAAAAACAAAAAGAGATAGCCTACCTGCGGCGGCAACGACCTCAACCACGATTACGGTGCTTGCCTTCTGCAGGCTCACCGTATCTTTTCCAACGGCCTAGGTGAACATGGGAAAAGTAGTTTAGGGACTTCCTAGACATACAGCTCGCTCTCCAGGTCTGAAGTCATTAACTGCTTCCCTTGACCTGAGCAAAACTACCGGGTGTACCAAAGGACACCCGAGTTTGAAGCCGTAGCCCTCAGAGCCGGGGTGTCTGGCAGCAGCCATACCCTCCCCATTCCCACACAGCTCACTCTCCTTTTCCTGTTATACAGAGTCAGAGCGTGGGAGGGGGGCTCCTAAAATATCCCCAGTTGACTTTTTGCGTGTCTCCAAAGATATTTTCCACAGGATTGTGGAAACAATTTTACAACTAGCACCAGCCACAGCCTGTACCACACGGAGTAAATTTGCTATCACTTCATCTCCCTCCATCCGTCTACATCTATGATGCAAATGACAGGGGCAAAGGCTGTCCTTACCTAGTGGAATTCAACTCTTGGTACTTCTCTACTAGAAACTACCCCTTCCTTCCACTACCCTGGCAAAAAAAAATGAAGGAAGTTGCCCTACCTCAATGGCTACAGTTCCTGGTGAATTTAGCATCGCGTTGGTCAGGATGAGTCCATCTTTGGTTGCGATGAAGTCGGTGCTGTTTGTTATGTAGTACTCAATGTTTGGGTTGACTTTCTGAAAAGGCAGAAAAGTGAAAGATTAAACCATACTACTCGTGCTTTGCACACATCTTCCTAACAACCTGTTGGCAGGACTTGTCAGATAGGAGCTGATGTGTCGTGCAGTAAATAAACCTGGACTGAGGAGGTGAGAAATGTTGGACTCGGATGTGGTCACCCTGGTGCTCAGAGTTCAAGAATGTGTCCTTAAAGTGTTGCTTCCCAAAAAATCCCCAGTCTTACCCAGCTTGTGGTGATATCTTTAGTATTTGCCCAAGCAAAAGACATCAGTGTGAGGGACCTTGTAAATTTGATCAGTCCTGCCCTTAATCCAGTGCCAAATGGGATGTACAGGGAGAATAATCCACTGTGATTTGCACAGGTTTTCCCCCTTGTGTCTAGGGGGAATTAGTGCTCTACTAAATCCCCAGTCTTGTTATGAAAATCTTGGCATCAATAAAACTAGTGGGATGGGAATGGCTGGTCAGTAAATCTCTTCCCCTTTCCTTCTCCCGGTACGCTGTTCAAGAATGGTTCTCTCCACATGAGTCTGTGCAGGACTCATGTGGAGAGGGGGTTAACAGCTTCTAGCCACTGCAGGTCCTTCCTGGTCTGCTGTCTTTGGCCTGGCTCCTCTTCCCAGGCCAGTCCACAAATAGCTCTCCTTGACCTGGCAGAGAGAGGACACCTCTGCCTGGGATCCTGCCACCCCAGACTCTTCAGGGAAATACTTGACCCGGCCCTAATTCGGTTCTGGAACCATCCACAGTATTTTCCAACCCTGGGCCGTTTCACAGTGGGTCAGCTCACCTACACACGTCTGGGCAGGACTGACTTTTGGAAGAGAGGAGTCCAATAGCTCCTCCACCTTAGATCACACCACGGGCAGTTCTGATCTATGTGGAATTTCCAGGGAAATATAATACGGAGCCCTAGAGGAAAATGTGTTTGCTTCTCCCCACCTCCCCTCCCTCATGTTTTCTGATCCTGTTTTCAGCCTGAAGCAGTGAGAAAGAACACAGCACAGTTTCAGTTTCTTACATTAGGGAAGTCGTCATCCACTGCTGTTATCATCAGGGGGCTCGAAGGATCACCAGCTTGGAAGACAAAGCTTCTCGGGGCCAGACCAACAGATACTATCCCGCTGTAGATCCTGCTCTCAAAGTACGGTGCATAATCACTTTTATTGATGACCTTGATCTCTACACTGACGACGGAGTATTTCTGTATGTTGTTGACCTGTGTGGCCTGGAGAGGAAGAGAGAGAGATGTTGGCCTTTTCCTCTTAGTGGTGAGACATAAAAGGATAGGCTTGATCTGCACCCCATTGCAATCCATGGGGTTCTTTCCACCACTGTCAGTGAGCTTTGAGCCAAGCCTGTCACAGGTGACCTTATGGTTTAGAGTCCTTTCTGTTTTTTTCTTGCTTCTGCTGTTTGTCCTCCACGTAGTCGTGATTTAGCCCCAAAGTCCAGATATGATTTTCCAAAAGGGCCACACCTGGACAAATTGCCACGCTCCTGTACAAAGCAGCGAGATCTCAGCGCCAGCAGGCAGAGTCTGCTCGTGTTTGTGAGGGTTTGGGTCAGTTCAGTTCCTGCCTGAGAGCCCACATCTTCCTGGGTATGTGCAGGGAGGGCTTTTCAACTCCCTCCTGGGAGGCAGCCCTCTGGGCTCTTGTCTGCAATGTCATCAGACTTACCATGACTTGCAGCAGGTACGAGCCTGGGGAAGTTGCTGCTTTGTTCATAGTTAGATTCCCTGTGTCTGCATCCACAGAGAATACTTTGTCCGTGTCCCCTAAAGAAAACAGAGAGACTGTTCAGCAGATACCTTCATAAAGTCACCTGTAGCTCACTGGCTCATTTTTCCCCATCCTAGTGACAAAAATGGAGAAACTGTTCCATCATCAGATGCCTTGGAGTTCACTGACTCTTCTTCCCATCCTAGACTAGGATCCAGACTAAAACAGGGCAGGTTAGATGGTGGCAAGGTGCTGGGGAATAAAAACATCATTCTGGGCATTGAATGAAAATTAACATTGATGATGCAGGAATTTTAGCTTCAGCTCAAAATCTGAATGGAAGTGGTGTGACCAGACTGGGAAAGTAAAGTCTAAAAGCTTGAAGGTAAAACACGTCTCACCTCCCAAAAAAAAAACCAAACAACCAAAGTCCTCCTGAAACAGATTTAATTGAGACTGGTTTGTGGGAATGTAATTCTCTTTTTCTTCCTCTCTGTACAGTCTGTTTCTTCTACTTAATTCACCTCACTCTGTGGATCTAGTTATGTTTCTGTGGCAGGAAAAGGGGCAAATCCCCCGGCCCTCAGCTCCCAAGTGCCATGGAGGGTGTCTGCTCTGGGCAGGTGAGGCAGGGGACGCACGAGCAGTACAGTTTGTGGAAGGTGACGGCTTCTACTCACCACCAACAATCCTGTACACGATTTTTTCATTTAAAGTGTAGTCAGGATCGACAGCATAGATCGGCCCCGGCTCTAGGACGAGTGGTTCCTTCTGCAAGGACAAGGCAAAGCGTTACAGACCACACCACGGCACCAGATCAGCACGGGCAGCGTTCTCCCACCCCAGTGTGGCTCTGCTGGTTTTATCTGGGCAGGATGGCATTTATTGCTGGGCAATGGCTGTAGCAGGGAAAAGGGGTATCCAGCCCTTGCCTCTCCTGTGTTGTGCTGCGGGAAAACAAGGACAAGCTGTGCTGCTTGAGGTGGGGGAAACTCCACTTCCCAGGATGATGAGGGTTCCCTGTCACAGAATCATTGAACGGTTTAGATCAAAAGGGACCTTAGAGATCATCTAGTCCAACCCCCCTCTTGTGAGCAGGAACATCTCCCGCTAGATCAGGTCCCATTTAACCTGGTCATCCTGAATCATCTGCATTTATCCTGGAGGTCAGCACAAGCTCATGGGAATTATTAGGCCCAACCCACTGGGAATATCGTCTGGTTATTGCTTGAGAGGAGCACAAAGGGTACCGTTTGCCGGCGCCTGCTTACCGACACCTCGGAGATATTGACCCTCCCGCTGTAGGGGCTGCTGATGCAAATGCTGTTGTCCGTGTTAATGAAGGTACAGGGCAGGAACCAGGGTGGTCTGGTGTCCACTTGTTTAATCATTATATTTACTGTTGCCGTAGCTGTGTGGGTGAGGTCAGTGCTGTCCACAGGCCTGTCCTGTACCCAGAGGCAGACTCATGAGATTCAAATTTTATTGCTGAAAGAAGAACCCATCTGCAAAAGTCAGTAGCCCAGGGTCTTTTAGCTCTTTTAACTCCGTTCTGTCTGAGGCTCAGCAGTTTGTGTGAGATTAGTTAAAGCAGCGAATTATCTCATTCTGCTGTATAATTATGGAGGGTGTAAGGCCGCTAGAGATTCACCCCTGCCCCAGCACCCATCCACCCTCCTGCCATTCCAGAGATCTCCCATTCAGACTTCCCCTCCACTTAAGACAGACCGAAGCAAACAAGGTGTTTTGTTCCTCCTGAAGAACTTACCCTTGCATACACAACCAACGTCGCCGACTTAAATTTCTCATAGTTCAATGCTTTTTGTAAATAAATTTCTGGGTTGTTAACTCCTTTTATGGCAAAATAACCATCTGCATCCTGGTGGGGGGAAGAGGAAAAATCCTGCTATCAGGCTCAGTCACAGACACGCTCAAAATTCTGCTCATTGCTGTGGTTGTCACCCCAACCAGAGTGTTAATCCTGGGAACCTGGAGGGCAGTGTGAGAACACCGGGTCTATTTAATCTTTGGTGTTGCTCACAGGAGCTGCCTGGCTCATCAGAAAGGTTTACTCGCATCCCTGTTGGTTTTCCTCACCAAAATCCCCTGCTTTGCCTGCTCAGTGGGTGCTGGATTGTATCTTTTACCTCTTATTTCCTACACTGAACAGGTTGCCCACAATCCTTGATTCTCCCATGGCAGCCAAGCAACCTCAGAGCAGATCAAAGGTGGCTCAGCCTCCGAGAGCTGGTGAGATCACTCTCCTCAGCCTGGCACAGCTGGACTTTGGAAGCAGCTGTAAAGCCAAATCGAAATAACATACATTGCATTTTACTCCATAATCTTCTGCACTGGCTTTGCCCCTCCTTTAGTTTTATGTCTTGACTAGAACACCTCCGAATTTCCAAATCCCTCTGGATTTACACCACTGTGAGTGTGAAGTCTGGTCCCAGAGCTGAACTTCAAACACTTGCGGTTTCTTTTCACAACCTTTAAAATCCCCAGGGTTACGG
Organism: Baryphthengus martii; assembly: GCA_013396935.1. Taxonomy (NCBI): domain Eukaryota; kingdom Metazoa; phylum Chordata; class Aves; order Coraciiformes; family Momotidae; genus Baryphthengus; species Baryphthengus martii. The sequence goes on along the minus strand of VWZK01015323.1, from coordinate 205,681 downwards.
AGGCAACAAAGGCAGAACGTCAGATGCTGCCTGCTCACTTCACAGTGCTTTTTAAAAATCTATTTTGGTTTTCACTTGAAATTACTATTTAATTTTTTTTGTAGTTTCTAGCCGGCCCCTGCACTCTAGGCTGGCATCAATTTAACCGTGCACACAATTCATTCCCCACGTTACCAAGCAAACCGCTGAAGAGCAAATAAACTAAAGCGCTCCACCGTGACCTGGGGAAAGCGGTTTTTGCCTTTGAGAGAACTTTTTGTGTGGTGCTGGGCTGCTCATGTCTCCGCTCTGCATGGACCCTGCTGGCAAACAGGGCAACTCCCTCCTTTCCCCGTCCAACTCAGCGCAATTCTCAACCCTGTCAGGTACAAAGGCCTCTCCTGATTTGTTTATGGACCGTCCCACAAGACACCCCTCTATCATATGGTTCAGAATAGCCTAGATGAAAGTTTAGTGTAATAAAAGTCTGAGCAGTAAAAGAGTTCATTACCCACAATGCTGACGGCTCTGCTCACCAAACCAGCGCCTGCTCTTTGCAGAAGCTCTACCTCTTCCAGAAGCTGTCAGAGAACTAAACGTAATCCAGTCACCTCAGCCTCAATGTTGGGGCTTTTTTTTGAAGGAAACCTCTGGAGCTACAGGGGTTTTTTCCCCCTCAAGAACAAGGACACTCACCGGCCCTGTTGTTCTGAATTCATAAAAGATGGTGTCCAGATCAGCATCGTTAGCTCTTAGGTCTTCACGGGCTACAATGGTCGCGTTCACTTCTGTATCCTGAAACAGAGGTGCCGGGGTTATTCTCCTTGTGAAACGGGCTGAAGGCTTCTCCCTGCCTAACCCTTCCCTAGTCCCACAGCACTGGGGGACACTGTTTGTGTAAAACACCTACCTCAGGAACAACTCTGGTGAGATTTGTTTCCTTAAAGACGGGGCTGTTATCGTTCACGTTGAGAATGGTCACGATGATTTCCAAAAAGTCGCTCTGCAGAAGGGGAGAGAATCAAAGACAAAAAGTAAGGACAAAATGAAGGCTGTCAGGGGATGCTGCTGGTTGGCAGAGTGACCAGAGGAAGTGGTGTAAGGAGTGCAGCTGGAAGGGGCTGGGGTTTGCAGCCAGCCCACAGGGTTGGGAGGGGTTGGGACTTTGCTCCCATCCCTTCCCCATCTTCAGAGCCTTGGGTGCTTTCTCTGACTGTGTGTGTGTCCGTAGAGAAAAGGACATCTCCTCACCCCAGGCTGTGGACTAGGAAAGCAGAGGGAAGTACGTGCTGCCCTGCAGCACCTCGTGAGAGGGCTGAGTGTTTGGAAAAGCACTCACCTGCTCTTCACCCTTCCAGCAGGTCAGGTACACCAGCAGCGCCGTGTCTACCTGCATGCAAAAAAACAAAACCCCAGCTGTTGCAGAAACAACCCAGAATGTCCTAACTCTTCCTAAAGTAAGCGAGACAAACGCTGAAGCAGAAAGGCTGCTGGGCTTTAGCTTGTTTTCAGCCATATCTAACGTCTTTCTCTCCTCTACACCCAGCCATCAGCACTAGGATCGTGTTCATGACGGAGTCAAAGCAGATTGATCTTTCAGGCTCTCCCCCTGTGACTCCTGTAAGATGTCAGCAGAGCTTATTGGCCATTTTCTCTCACTTCAGGTGATTTCAAACAGATACTTCTTTTTAAATTGAATGAAACAGAAATGTACCATGCAGCACAGGGTACAGTGTCACCTGCAGGGGCTTAGCTCTGCTATTCTTCCCCCAAATAAATATGAGGTTTTACAGTAGGGCGAAGGCAGCTTTAAGGATGCTTGTGGCTGTGTACAGAGTGCTCCAGGATGGTGAAATAATTTAGCAGCAACTTAACTGAATACACCGACCTTTTATACTGACTTTATGCTTCGCACAAGATCACCTCACTGCCCAGAGCTGGCTTTTCTACAGGCAAACAAGGGTCATTTTCTGTGAGTCCTGGAGAGCTCTGACACCGCAGTCATCACATTCCGGGTTTTAAAACTTCCCCTTGCTCTAGCTGATGCAAACTCATGGAAGGAAGCTGACAGCAGCCATACCACGCACCCCTCTCCTCCCTGTGCTTGCCCTCCCAAGCAGTGAACTCAAACCCAGCTGAAACAGGTTCGTTCTTCAAACTTATTTCCTAAATCCTTTAGAAACAGGTTACAAATCCCTGGAAGTCCAAGACCCCAGGCTGAAACTCAATGCATCCTGCACTATCCATGCCCTCCTCACAACGTGCCAGCTAAAGGCTTACCTCATAGTCCACAACCCGGCTCAGCTGCAGCTCGGAGCCCTGTATAGTGAAATAACTGCCATCGGGGGAAGTAGGATCGATGGCCACAGTGAAGCCCGGTTCCACGTGGATCGTGGTCACCACGTAGCCAAGAGGGTTGTTTTCATAGACGCTTGGTTTGCTGTTACTGACAGAACATCCTGAGGGAAAAAAAAAACAAAAACAACACACAAATGAGACACAAAATTGCCCAGGGATTCATATTGTGACAGAGCTGGGTGAGACCCAAGATCTCTCTGGTTACTGGTGGGGAGAAGGTTGTTGAACAAAGATGTTTCTGAATAGATGTGTAAAAACCTCCCACCTATAATGGTACAACCTGCTGCCGTGGGGGTTATTCCTCTGTGGTCATGGACCTCCTGCCAGAGCTTACCTTGCTGCTGTGCTGAGATCTGTGTTACGAAGGACAGCAGGAAGAGCACAGAAGTGAGGAGCCGGTGAGAAACAGCCATGGTGAGCTGCTGGTTGTTGAAAAAAAATATCCCTGTTTCTGCTTAAGTTTGTCTTCTTCTCCCCCTGTTTCTCCCAGCACCGTCATCTGTGTTCCCTGCTTCACGAAGGCGCTGGCTGGAGCGGATTGCTGCAGTTCAACCTTTGCCTCTTTGCCTTATTGGATGACTTATTGAAAGATATTTACCAGCCATGGAACACAATGACGCATAAACTCCTGTTTCTGTTTTGTTCCTGGGGCTTTCCTGTTCTAAACTCTCTGAAGTGACAAAAATACATTTGAAGCATTTCAGAATTCCCAGCAAAGCCCCCTGAGATGAGTATGAGCACGAAGGAGCACAAGGTCTGTATGCTCCCGTCTCTCCCAGCGAGGAGGAAGTGGGCAAGTTTATATTTCTGCTGTGCCAGAGATAGTTTTGGTCAGATCTGTTCCTGGAAAGAGTCATAACAATGCTACTATACCATCTACACCTCATTTATTTTAGCCAGGCTTTGTCCGCATGATCCACATTCTCTTTTATACCAGGTTTTGCTCTCCAGCCCATGAATCATGATTTCTCTCTTCCAGCTGCAGCCTGTCATGTTGTTCCTGAAAAACAAATTTTAAAAAAAAAATATATAAAATTAAAAATCCGGCTCTCAAATATCTTCTGAAAAAGGCAAAAGTTTCAGTGAAGACAAAGCTATCATGGCTGTTCTTTTGTTCAGGTGGTAAAGGAAGGAGCTGGGCCGTGTGGAAGCCCTTGGGTTACCACAAGCAGTGACGTTTCTGAGACAACCTTGCTATTCACAGGCACCCTACTGTACCCTCACAAGGTGAGCAGAGCAGACCCAGAGCCAGTGACCGGGCTCAGAGGCTTTGCGGGGACACCACCTGTCTCCTACTAGTTGCCAGCAGTGACTCCTTGTAGGAATGCTCCTCAGAGTCTCCATCCAATCTCCAATTACTTACATCTCAGCAGCTTCCTGAAGCCTCAACAACATACCATTCTGCTGCCTCATCCCATCTTTTTCTGAATAAATTTTTCCAAGCCAAGTATCACAGAAAAAGGTGTTGGGACACTTGGGCAAAGAAACACCCTCACTTTTGACTTACCTCTTTGTGGAGGAAGAGGAAGGGGACAGCTGCTCTCACTGCTCCTTTTTAAACCTCAGCTAATTTCAGGAAGTTCTCAGATGCTGCAGTTTAGCCAGATGGGCCTTAGTGACTTAACAAGACACAGGTTGTCAACAGTCCTCCCCAAAGTCCTCCAGGAGGTCTCTGGGCTAGCAGAGCTCCTCTGGACCAAAATCAACACACACCAAGGGCCCTGAGAACAGCCTGTCAGGGTCACAGGAGGGAAGTGGGTGCTTAGATGGACATTTCAGAGGGTCTGGCTTCTTTGCTGGTGTCAGGTCATAATGGTGAAAACAGGGTGCAGGATGGACTGAGAAGTTCTGTGGCAGGCACATAACTGCAGCTGAAAATGTCTTATTTTAGAGCTACTCTTCAAAATCTGTCAGTTCTACCAGAAAGGTGACGTTGCTGTTCTAGCAGAAGAGGGAATCTGCCAGGCAGGGTGATGCAGGGGTAACGTGTAAACCTCGTTCCATGGTGGGAACAAATTCCTCCTGATGGAACTTGGTCTGTAGTAGCTCTGAGGAAGCTGGGCTGGTAAATCCAGGGGCAGAATGAAGCAGAAACAATGCTTACCGTGTGTAACTGTGGTGTGTCGCACTCACAACATTTCTTGGCAATAAATTCAAACACCTGAGAGTGCTAAAATCTGCTCAGTGGAGGCCCTGATGTTGGCCTCTGTACAGCCGGACCGTGGGTGGGCGGTCCTGAGTTCCAGCTGTGGAACTCCAACTATTCCCAACACACCTCATGTGGGGGACTCCTGGCAAAATACTCCTCCCCCACTCTGCATTCCTCATGCTCCCCCACGTAGTAACGGTACCGCCCTTATTACCGCTTCCCACAGAGCAGGCAAAGCACCAGCATAGCCAACAAATCTTTATTTTCTCCAGAAGCGGGCAGCCAGATGCTAACACGAGGTGGAAGTGATGTGCTTCCTTCAGGCTCCATCTACTGACAGCAGCTCACACCGACATTTATTTCATTCCTGGTAATCTAAGAGGTTTTATTGGGGTTGGGCTGCTCTCCAGATTTATTTAATTTTTTTTTCAATTTATTTGCTGATCTCAAGAGTTTTTCCTAAGTAGCTTCCCTGTTTGGTTTCAAGGCTATAGACACACCAAGCTGTCTCCCTGGCCTTTTCCTTCCCTTCAGCTTCAGTCAAAACCATCCGTATCTTCCTGCAGGTCCCCAGCCAGCTGCTTAGAGATGGGGCAAACATAGTGGCTGGTAATTGCAGCAGCTTCCCTGGCATCGTTCTCTGAGTGGCTGGTGGAAGGGGGAAAGAAAACAAAACAAAAAAACAACAAAAAAAAGAGTGTTAGTTTGTTATTCCTGGGGGCACGGACGGCTGCACGTGTGACAAGACCACCTCGTACAATTCAAAGGTGGCTCCAAGGATAGAGGGGCCCGGATCGTGGCTGCCTGCAACCGGGCACCCCACAAATGCACGGCGAAGCCAACTGGTGATATCGGCCCCGTTTATTCCAGGTACTGGGGACAAGAAGTGCTCAGGGCCAGCTTATTCCTCCTGATTTTAATGATTTAATGGAGAGATGCCTAATTGAAATGAGTTGGTCACTAGGAAGAGACGGTGTCCAGATGTTGGAACAGCCCATCCTGAGGTGTGTGTTTGAATCAACAACTGAATCAAGACAGGCTAGCAAAGAATTTCTATTATAACTATCTTTTTCTAAATGGGATGAGCAGTTGTTTCAGTCCAGGATGACAGCTCTGTGATTAGAAAAAGATACTATTTAATTTCCCTGGGGTTTATTATAAAAGCTAGTTATTAAAAATATGTCACTTCTTAGCAGCAAATCTCAATGCCAGCTCTGCTTTAGGTAAGGCAAACCGGAGTGCTGATGGGGAATGAGGCACAAGTGCTTTTAAAAGATGGAGAATTCAATAAATTTTCCACCCTTCCCCTTTTTGAGGATATTTGAGATTACCAGCTGAGGTCTTCTGACCTGCTGCATTACATCAGACCTCTGCGCTTGGGGCAAAAACTGGGCGTTTACAAGTTCCTAAGAGTCCTCTTTTGGCTTCGGTGCTTTGGTCATCAGGGCCACAGAGGTGACAAATCTGTCCCACCCACCTGGTGTTCAGAAAGCTCTGGTACAACCACAAAAAGCAAAGTTCCGCGTGGCTGTTTTCTTCTTCTCTTCCCTGCACATCTGTGTTGACTGGGCCTGGAGAGCTGGTTTAAGTAGAGAAAATTAATAATGTTTTTTTAAAAAAAAAACAACCACCAAAACACCCAGGAAGTAGCGTAAGCAGCAGAGCTGTAAAGCAGCACTGCTGCCTGGAAGGCAGGTTCAACCCTCAGCGACCAGCCCCGTGTTACCCTGCTGACTGTCACCAGAGCTGTGCAGGAAGAAAAAGAAGCATCCTCTTCAAACTGGGCTCAGATGATCTGTGGCTGGCAAAGGGACAGGGTTCAACATGACCCGGTACCAGCATGTCCTTCCACCCATGGATGGCTACCTTTCTCCAGCCTTTGGAAATTCAAAACCTACTGCATCTGCCAGGGTTTTGTTAGTGGTACGTGCTCCAGAAAATAAAGGACCCTGAGCAGACAGGATGGGATCAGTGCACTACGTCTCTGCCTTGAACGCAGGGCCAAGCTTGAAGGAAATCCCTCCAGGCAGTGTTGTCAGAGCCATGAATGGTGACTATGAAACCCAGAGGTCTTCCTCCTCCTGTCACAGAGCCCGTTTATCTACAAACAGTTTCTCAGACCCTTTATCTGAAGCAGGTAAACCACCGACAACTCTCCCCAAAGGGCTAAATCAAAACGCAAACATAAAACGCCAGGCTGCGATCTGATGTAAAGCTTTGTGTCCTGCGGATTCAGCTTGATCTGCACATGTAACAGAGAACATTGGTTCATGCTTGGAAACGGCCTCGGTGAGCAGCTCCATGTCCTGCTGTGATGGGCAGGGCAGGCTCACGGGATCTCTCTGCTCTTGCTCAGCAGCTGCAGAAGCAGACTAGTCCGAGGAGACCAAGCCCCAGCCCTCTTGCCCTTGTCTGAAGTTTTCCAAGCCACTGGTCATGCCACCCCCCTTTCCTTGGAGCTGAGACCTGCTCCCAGCAGCCTTCACGGCCCGAGCCGCCCTCCCATTCCCGAGGAAGCAGAGCTCATACCTGCGCTTGCGGCCCATCAGGTTCTGAATGAATTTCTGAACCTGAGCATTTCCTCTCATCTTGCTGTACTCACTGGTGAACAGCCCATCGGAGTGCCTCTGGGACCTGCCACGGAGAAAACACAGTGCAACGGCCGCGCCTCCCAGCCATCCCATCTGGGGCTTCTCACAAGACGGAAATATCTCTCTTCCCACCATCAAGCAGCCCCATATCCCTTCCCTCCTCCTGTCTCCTTTCCTCTTGGGCACCTTCTGGATGAGGCCAGCTGTCAGGCTGGCTCTGGACCTGGCTCAGCCCTGTGGGCATCCCCCTCATTGCTGGGATTCCATCTCCTGTGGAGACTTCCATGCTCCAGGAGGGTGGTTTTGGCTGGTTCTTACCTATCCTTGAGGCCCACCAGGTGTTTCACCAGCTGCCGCACGTAGGCATTGCCGTTCATCTTGCTGAGCTCGCTGTGGAAGAGCCCATCGGCGTGTCTCTCGGTCCTGGGAAGTCAGAAGAGGAAAAAAAAAAAAAGAAGAGAGGTGAAAAGGTCTGAGAAGAACAAGTATTTAGAACAGGTATTTAAAACTGCTGCTTCAAAGAAAGAGGGTGCCAAACAAAGATGGGCAAGCCTTTGTGCCAGCGTTTTGGTTCTGTTTTCATGGGACTAGGCAGTTTGAAACAGAACCTTCCACCTCTATCAGCCTACACAGCCTGATACCCAGTGGAAAAACAGACTCAAAAGTGACTTTTGTTTTTTTCTTTTACTATCGTTTGATCTGTTTGAGGTCCTGATTTTTCTCCTGAATAAAGTCAAATCAATGTTTCCACTCTTAAACAAGAGAAAAAAACCAAAACACTGACAACATTTGCACTCATTTAACTAAATCAATTTAGGGAAGAAAAAAAAAGTAATAAACCCAAGAGCCAAGCAGCTGCAAGTTCTGGGAGGAAGATAAAAGGCTGACTTCATAGCAAGCAGGCTCTTTGAACAAAAAGCCCTGGAAAAGGAGGAAGAACAAGAAGTGCTTACCTCTCCTGGGATGGAAGAGACGCTGAGAAGTGTGATAGGACTATTATGGGAATAATTAACCGCCACAGACCAGTCGTCAAGGAAGTCATGTTCTCTCCTGAATTAAAGCACGAGGTTTTACAAGCAGCAAAATAAATGACCTGGCTCTGCCTGCTACAGTTCCCGTGCCCCTCCGAAGACAGGGCTGTATAAATAACACCACATAACTACACGAGGCAGGAATTCCTGCCAGCGATGAGGGTATTTCTTCAAAACACAAAAGATGAAGGATTCAAAACATTCTCGCCACCACCTAACTGGAAGTTGTTTGTAGTTGTTACCCCCCCTCCACCACCAGCAGCAGTCCCAGAGCACGGCTCCGAGGTTTGCTGCGTGAGATGATGCTCGTCCTGCCGTTTTGCTGCGGTTCGGTAAAATAATGCCGTGGATACGCAGGGGGCGGTTCATCCATCTGTGGCACCACACCCTGGAATAAAACCCATCCTACTACAAGTCTCTAAGAGCTGAGACTTGAGGGAGAGGATTTAAAACACTCGTGCAAACATCCCACAGGGACACCTCTTGGTGAACGTGGAATCGTAAAGATTGGGAAATACCTAGGGGATGCTCAGGAGAAACCTCTTTGGGTTTTTTCCAGACAAAACAAAAAATGAGAAATGGCATGTACCAAATAAAAGTACATCCAGACACAGGAGATGGGATGGGCTCTCGTGTGTACCGGTATCTGCCTATCCTCTCATCTTTCAAGAAAGAAAAAAAGAAAAAAGAAATAAGACACATAAGCGGCAGAACCTTGTTATTTTCTTTTCTTATCAAACTAGAAAGAAGAGAAGCACATTTTGTTTATCACAAGCCATTGCATGTTTTTCCCTTTTATTTCCAGGCTCTTTTTGCAGGGCAGAGATGTGTGTGTGCCTTTATAAAAGGGTGCTCCCATTTCCCCAGAGATGACACTGGAGCCGTATCTGTAATTTCTAACATTCCCACCGAGAAGCAAACCGTCCTGGAAACCCTTAGATAGCACTTGCTAACCCAAAATCAAAGTTTGGTTTTATTTTAGTCAGTACAAAGAGCATTAAAGGGCTGCCAGAGTTTCCTGAAGGCTTTCCAGCCACCCTCCTGGGACTGTTTGCTACTCCAGAGATGAGAAGAGGCGAGAGGAGGAAGGACAAGGGTGAGGAGTCTACACAGAAATGTATTTTCCGGGAGCCACGGCTCAAATACTTCACGGGGGTTTCAGAGCAGACAGGGAGAGGTTTTTGCATCACTCAGGAGCCATGAGCTTCACCTCACACACACTTCTGAAGCTTTAGTGTTGTGTTTTCCTGCCTAATTTGGCTCTGAGGAAGATGGAATAAGTAAAACAAGAAGGACATTTCAAAGAGCAGCTTCTTAGTGAAGTCCAAACCAACCAGACTCGAGAGTACTGCTTCCCAGCCTAGGGACTTGCAAAGCTGAGAACAGCCACCAGAACCAGAGCTCACCACTCTACAAGGGAGGGAAACCTGCATCTTGAGATTGTCCTTCAGGCTGTACACCACCACCTGCCATCCAACACCTCCCAGCCAGGATCTCACCACAACTTTTTGGCCTTCCCTGCGCCAACCCTGGGCTGGCATTTGTCTCTGAGCGCTGCATCTAAGAGTCCATTTTAAACCCCATCCCTCAGCTCCAGAGTTTCCCCTCTCTTCATAACCCTTCCAGCTGCTAATCAAGTGGATCGATTTCTCTTTTCCCTCTCTGGACATAATTTTGTCTTCCTTGTGCAGATCATTATTTGCTGGCTGAAGGTGCTAGAACAGTAATGGTCGTTGGGGAACTTCTCCTGCGTATCAATAACGATGTACTGCATGGGGGGGGGGTTAATCAGTCAGCCCCCAGGGAGGAGGTAGATCTTCAGTGTCATCACAGGAGAGCTATTTAACCTTCTTAAGGTACTGCTGAGTTTTCATTGCCCTCCCCAGGGATGGCGGCTTTCAATAAATGCCAACTCCTTAGCTAGCTGGGACTTTTTGCTGAAAGAAGTGGACACCAAACCAGCCTAGGACCCGGGAGCGTCTCAGACCTTTGCAGCGGACAAATCCCACTGGTGAAACACATCAGGTTGCATCCAAAGGCTTTGCTGAATCCAGGCTCCCATCGCCCTGCAGGAGCAGTACCACTAGGAGAGCTTCCACAAAGGCTGGTCACACAGCCAGCTTGTGCACCCTCCTCTTGCTCCTGGCCCATCCGTTGGGCTCTACATGAAACTAAAGACCATATATTTCTGGGAGCCACCTGATCCAGCTGCTGTCTGGGCTCCATTCTTTCGTCTGCTTGCTCCAGAGGAGGAAAACCCCACGTCCTCCCAGCATAGCCATTCAGGAGATGGATGGTCTCGTGGCAGTGCCTCAGCAAAGCACCACAGAGGCCTGAAATCCACCACCCAAAGAGTGAAAGAGGCGAGAAGGGAGCCCGGCCGAGTCAGCAGAGCGGTACTCACCAAATCCTGGGCACTCCCGGCTGTCTCACGATGGAGCACTGGCCCACTCCTCTCTGCAGTCCCCTATAAATCTGCAGCCCTTATCAGAAGCAATTAGTTGGGTAAAGAAATGATTAGGAGTAATGATAATTAACAGCAAATAATGTTCCCGAGCTGGAATGTCCTTTTAATTACTCTCGGAACCTGATCAGGTCGTTCGTGGCAGTTTGATGGACTGTATTTCTGCTGATGGGTAATAATTCCTGCTTCTGTCTATAACGACAGCAATTTGTTGGGCAAACATCCCTGTACCAATTGATTCATTATCATTCTCATCATTATCTCTCCTCCTGGCTTTAATTACCTCTTGATAGGAGCTTAATCTTCTGTCCTCCTCTTTTAATCCTGGCTTGGGTTTTGTTTGCCATTCCCAGGAACTGCTGGTGAGTGTTTGTGCGTACCTGGGATTTGGCTAAAGAGTTGTGTCACTTTTTTAGGGCAAACATTGTCTGATCGGCAGGACGAGGGCTGACTTGTGTGTGAGGGGACAAGACTTTTCAAGCTGTGGTTTCACTGCTGAGAACAGATTCTATCACAGTTTCAAAGAAGCAAACTTATCCACGCAGAGAAAACATCCTGAATGTATTCCCTGGTTTTGCTGGGGGTTGGAGCTGGTTGCTCTCAGATAGTGCTGTTAAAGGTGACATGAAAACAGAGGGAGAAAATAGGATTACACCCTTTCCCTCCTTCTTTATGTTGTACAAAGCGGCTTGGAAGGATTAATTGCAGTAAATAAATCTTCTTATCTTCCAGCTGGATAAATAGGAGCTGCATTACACTTTCTTGTCTATTTAGCTTTATTTTCTTTGGAAAAGCAGAGGGTGTCCTCATGGCTTGAGGGCTGGGAGGGACCTGATTTCCCCCATCGTCTTTCCCTTGGCAGAATAAAGCAGGTACCGCTGAGCAGCAAGCCCTGCTGCACCGGACTGCAGGCTGCTGCCAGAGCCTGGCAAAAGGGAGCAGCAAAACCAGGTCCCATTCCAGGATTGAAGGACATCCAGGCATTTCCCAACCCTTTTCCTCTCCTTCCCACGAGGACTGCTTTCCTCAGCCGCGTTGCACCGTCATCGCTCCCGCAGCCCTCCCACCACCCCTCTCGTACAACCTGCCGTAGAGTTACAGCCTCGTTCAAGGCATTTCCTTGCTCTTTCTTGCTGGGTGTGGACATGGTTTGAGTCACATCCTTCTCCCATGGCAGCTGAAAGCTCTTCTGAGCACCCAAGCCCTGCTTTGGGAGCTCCAGTGACACTGGTGACACCTGCAACTCTTGTGCCTTTTGTTCTTCGCATTTAAATCTTCATATTTTTATGTCTGCGTCGGTGGTGGCCAGCGTCAGCCCAGGCTCGTGGTGTGGCCAAACATCTACAACCAAGGAAGACCAAGGAGAACCAAGGCAAGGAGGGAAACCATTTATAAATAAAAGGTTGGACAAGATATATGGAGCTAAAAACGGTCGGTGTGGTTCCCCTTCCATTGCAAATAACCTCAACAGGTCTGAAATGCCCCCAAGCTCTTGGGAAAAAGTTTTCTTTGAGAATCCAACAGGGTCTGGGTAGGAGGCACACAGAAGAGGTTGCAATGAAGTGGCCCCATGATGGCAGCAGAGGGTGAGTGACAGGAGAGTAAAAGCTTCTGGGAACCGGAAGAACACGAACTGAGTAACCTGTTTTATCTACTTTTTGTCGAAAAAAACGAGGTTTGCCTTAAAGCAGCAGCGGCAGCAGCAGAGAGGGAAAATGTGAAGGGTAGAAAAGCGTGTGCCCTTGCCAAATGCAGGTGACAACCACGGGCTTGAGCTTCGATCACAGGATTTTAGAATGGTAGGTGTTGGAAAGGACCTCTGGAGATCATTGAGTCCAACCCCCCCTGCCAGAGCAGGATCACCCAGAGCAGGACACACAGGAGCAGATCCAGGGGGTGCTGGAAAGTCTCCATAGAAGGAAATTCCACAACCATGCAGCTCATGAGGCCCCTGTGAGGAAATTCAGGACCACGCAAGGAAACTCAAAAGCTTTTGCAAGCTGAAATTTATACCTCAATAAACTGGAGCCCGAAACAAATCCCCAGTCCTGAAACAACACCTGATTCTCCTTTAGCATTAGATTCTCCTCAGGAGCCATTATGGAAACGGTCGTGATGAACAACCCTGCTCAGCAATAGCAGCTGAGTGGAGCTTTGTGAATTCGCACCTTGCTTTTCCCACTCTGCATTCGCCTGCGCGTTCCAGGCGGGAGCGGAGCTTCCCCTCGGCCGCAGCCCGCGCACGAAGCACGATTCCCTCGGCCATCACTCGCTGTCATCTCATCCATCAGCTCCGGGCAGCATCCCCGCAGAGCAAAGCTCCGGGCCGGTGATTTTAAGAATGACAAAGGCAAAGGAAGTCGTTGCCCTGGGCAGATCCCTGCTCCTTGCAAGGGGCTGCCAGAAGTCAGGGCTGATCCGCTCCCTGCCACCACTGCAGGGGACTTACCTGTTTAGGGGCCAGAACACGACGTTTGCAGGACGTACGGAGCAAAGTGCTTCAAATGGGTAACTCCAAGAAGCACTGAGGCCGCGCGTCAACCCTCCTTGGAGGGGACAGGGAAGGAGAAGGGGGCTCTGAGCTTCCTTCACCCCTGAGCAGGAGGTGAAGCGTCCTGAGGACATCGGCCACAAAGCCACCGTGATCTTTGCGCCATCACTCGTGCTTAAGCCTGACACCGACTGACACGCACAGCGTGGAGACACCTGCGGTCAGACCTGCAGTCAGCAACAGTAAGGAAATCCAGGTGCCACAGGTGCAACTGGCAGCAGCCACGCTGCTGGCCGGGGACACCCTCGTGTATGGCCACGAGCAGAGGTTACAAAACAGCCAGGCTCCGCATTAAAGGTACCGAACGGCACAAGCTGACCCGGCCCAAAGGCATCGAAGCTGAGAGGGGGACAGAGGAAGGTCTTTTATTTCTCTCCTCTTTAAACGTGCAGTGGGAAACGCAGCATCTTAGAGCTATGGGAAATGTATTAGCCCCAAATGGGACCGTATTTAAGGAGAGCACAAGAGCCTGGGATTTCTCTGTATTGGAGGCAAAGAGACAAGACCCCGCATTTTGAAAAAGGAAGGGCTTCCTCATGAAACTGGGTATCCTGAGCCCTACATCACCAGGACGATGCGGGCAAACTCTCCAAAAATCAACACACAGAGCTCTGGGGAGGTCATTCTGAGTTTTAAAAGGGAGAAATTCCCCATCACCCTTCAAAGCAATTGATGTAGGAGATCAGAAAAGACCTTCTGGCTGGAGGAGCAGTGTGGACACCTTCAGACGCCATCTCCAGAGAGGTCTCAGAAGAGGCTGGGTGAATGCTGCCACAGCATCACATGGGCACTGTTGCTCCTGCCTTGGAGCAGGAAAGCCAATTGTTGTGGTGTAGCCTCTGCCAGCAGCTTAATATCACACAGCTGCTCACCCACCGCTTACCCCACCCCTCCTGTGGCAGGGGAAGGCAAATGGGGAAGAAGGAAAAAAGGTGAAATCCCATGGGTTAGGGACAGCTTAATAAAACAATACAAAAAGAGAAGTAAACAACAATATTAATGATAATACCAATGAAATGAGAGACAAAGCAAGTGATAAACTCTACCTGTGTCCAAGAGGCCACTTTCCCTGCTCTGGCCACAATGAAGCAAGTTGAAACCAGGCAGCCCCACCCTGGCCCAGCCCTCCCCTTATATAGGGGTTGACTTGGGGTGGTATCAACTCTCCAATTGGCTGGTTTGGTTGTTTATCCTGCTGGGGCCCCTCCCTCCTGCTCGGGCCAGCAGCTGCTGGGGATAATTAACCCAAACCCAGGACACCCATCCAGCCTTTGGGGTTGCTGTTTATCCAGAGCGTCCCTCACAAGGCAGCGTCCCTCGCCAGCTTGCCCGCTGTCCAGAGCCCAGCTGCGTTACTGCAGCGACTCAGGATCTGCTGGAGCTGCTCTTTCATGGAGACACCTTGGTTGGCCAAACCGCACATCCCAAAACGCTCCTACGGCCTCCGCGCTGCTCTCTTTGAGGTCCCTGCCTCTGGCTAAGTGCACAAAGGTCAAGACAGGCTGAGAAGGTTGGGGTAGGGCCACCTCGCTCTCCACACAAGCCCAGCAATGATGCCACAAGTGCTGAGGAAGGTGTCTAGGTGCAGCTGACTCTCGAGGAGCTCAGGCACCGGCTGTGATCCCGTCCAACGGCAGCCCTTGCCCGACGGGATGGGAGTTTATCGAGGTCAGCTGATAGTAGGAACTGCGTGGCTAAATCCTTCCTACGTAAAAGTAAAATACCCTTTAATCAGCTTACAGGGTGTGCAGGAACTTCTACCTCCCCCATTCTTTGTGGGGTTTTTTTTTTGTCCTTTCTCCATATGTATGCGTGCCAGGCCATGTGTGCGGTGGGGATTTTCTCGAGTGTGGGTGTTCGGCTCCCTCACGCCAAGGAGCGGAGCAGGACGCTGCTCTCTGCCGTGAGCAGATCCGGGCCCTTCTCTTGCTCCCAGGTCTGTAGGAGAAAGGACCCTAATTGGAATAAGGGGATTGGAGGATTTAACCTTCTAAATGCTCCATTCTTGCACAGGATGGTTTCAGGAGGGGCTTTAATCTCTACCACCTGATTTTGGTAATTTTGGCTGCAAAAGGGAAGAGTGGGACGGGAGGAGGAAAGGGTGGGCAGCGGCAGCTCTAGGTGGGCTTAGGAGAAGGAAAATCACAGTCCTGTACAGCTGTAGGACCTCAGAAAAAACAACTACCCCCCTCCCAAGCCCCAAGGTAGACTCACCTCCCCGTGCCCAGTACGATGAGATATCTGGATTTCATTCGATTCCCAACCTTGGAATGTGAAAGCGCTGTTCTTGAGGCTACACATCCCCTCGTGGCAGCACCTGATTCAGCGAGGGGCAAAGGGCTCTAAGCCAAGCCAGCGCCCGGGTGTAGGATGTGCGTGGCGATACCTGCCCACCCAGACAGCGCTCGGCTCCCAGGCTGCTCCTGGGCTTGCTTGCACTGCCCGGGGCTCTCCTCTCCGGGCAGCAGAGGCCAATGGGGCCGGCGGGAGACATGTAGTGCTTCCCTGCAGCACGGGGCACCTTGCTGCGTTTGCACCGGTTGGAAAAGGAAGTGAAGATGTGGGGACCAAAAGCATAAAATGTCACATTCCTGAAAGTGTGTCCACTGGAGGGAGGCTGCTGGGCATGCTGGTTATCTCGGCGGCGGGCAGCACTACCCAGGGGCAAGGACGACGAAAGCTTGGGGCTGTGCTGGAGCAGACCTCGGTCATTTCCTTCAAAGTTGTACCTGCTTCCAGACAAACCCTTGGGTGAAACCTGCAGGAAAACTTTAGAAAGAAGAGATTGTGAAAAATATCAGATGTTTGGCTCACACTGGAAAAAACAAAACACTTGAAACCTTTTGCTAAGAGTCTTGAAGAGAAAGGGGAAAATCACTGCACTGGAGCATGAGAGGGGCCCTGGGTGCTGGCAGAGACCTTGGCTCTCCACAGAAGGGAGGAGAGAGGTGCTTTGGATGTGAGCAGAACACCCCTCATCCTCTGCTCTGGAGCAGGGATGGGTGCTAAGCCAGAGGGGTCCCTGTGGCTGCAAATCCCTCTCCCTAGGGACGCTCTGGGAATGCTGGGGCTGAGCCAGGCTCCTGCTGCAGGTGCTGCCTCTGGCTCAGGGACACTTGCAGCAAGCAGGAGACAGCCTTCAACCTGGGCGGGCTGCTGTGAGGCACTGCCCTCCTGCGAGGAAACCTCCCTCCCCGCTTGGGAAGGGACAGGGCAGAGAGAAACAAGGGTTGGTTCCACCATGGCTGCTGCTGAGACCTGAAAAAGCTAAAGCCAGGCTCAGGGCACGGTCCAGTTTTCCGGGGCAGAGTGGGGCTCTGTTTTCCCATCCTCAGTGCAGATGGTGGCTGTCTCCCTGTCACCAAGAAAACACAAAGAGCTTTTTAAAGACCTGCAAAGACAAGTTGCCACCCCCATCAACCGCTGGCTGTTTTTTTACACCCAATGAGGCTTTTCCAAATCTCCTTCGAGGCCTCTCAAAGAGGGGACAGGCAGAGCGTCTGTCCAAGTAGTCTCCAGAGGATGGGACAACACCTCCGCTGCAAGGACAGGACCAGGCGGGGTGACCTCCCCCCAGAACTGCTCTGGCCCTCCTTGCCCTCTGCCCAGCCGCCTCGTCCCTTGACCCGAGCGCCTCTCTCGACGGCAGCGCCGCGCGTGCCGCCGTTCCCCCTGCGTCTGGCCCCGCCGCAGCTCTGATTGGCATCAGCGCCCATAATCTCAGCCTCCAGCTGTTTGCTGCGTCTGGGGAAGAGGAGAGAGCACTTGGGGGAATTAATTCTAATTATCAGGATGACATGCTCCGTGGCCTGGCTGGCAGGCGGGCTTGGCCCAGCTGTTCCAGGTGTGCAGTGGCAGCAATGAGCACAGCGGCTCCCGACAGCTGCCGGGGCTTCGCTTCGGCCGCATCCCTTTGTCAGGGAGCTGGAAGGACATCCCTTCCAGGTGAGCAAGAACAGGGCTTTGTGAAGACGAGGGTGGAAGGAGGTGCTCTCAGAGGAGCTGGCTGCTCATCACAGCCGAGCCTCTCCCCGCCTGGGTCGCCTCGCACTTCTCCTCCTCTCCGCGAGGCTTTTCATAACCAGTGGCTCTAATAAGCTCACTGATGTTTTAAATCCAGTAGGGACTCCTGAAAGTACATTAATTTGATCTGCCCTGTCGCACCAGGTTGCCCCCTGCGTGAGATCAGTGACGCGGCTTAGTCTGGAACCAAGCGGCCAAAAAAACCTTCATTTTGACTCCAAGAGAAGAGAGACAGAAAATCCAGCCGTTTTCTCCCTAATTCCATCCCCACAGCTAATCGCCGTCAAAACCACGCGTTTTCCCATCTTACATGGATTTATCATAACTTGCCAGAATGTTAAATGCCAGAAGGTCTATTCAGAGTGCACACAAACCCCTGCAGCTTCTTGGAGGGGAACTCGGAGCGCCAGGAAAGCCGAGAGAGCCGTACCCCCCTGGCCTCCCTCTCCAAAGGTTAACCTGAAGGACAGGATCCCGCCTCTGCATCTTTTCTGGGAAAAGCATTACAGGCAGATTGTGATGCAGAACGGCTTTGCCGCAGATGATACTTTTACAGAGAATTGCTCAACTAAATATGTCAAATAAAAGGAGCAGGATTTGATTTAAAAGCTCTTTATTTTCCTCCCTTTGTTCTGAACCTGAAGATAGCTGGGCAGCGGAGCACCAGGGCTATCAGGGTGCTATTCAACAGCTGAGTTTTGGCATCTCTGGCCTCAAAATCTGGCAGGGAATTTTGTTCTCTGTGCTATTTAAAAATTCAGCACCTCGAGCGTGAAAAAAATGACGGCGATAAAAGTTCCATGTCTTTTGGGAGACTCTGAGAGAGGTCTCACTTTGTAGCTGTCCCGACCCTTTGGTGTAGCTCACAATCAAATCCTCCACCAACTCCTCATCCTGAGGGAATCTCTGGGGAACTCCTCCCGGCTCCTTGGCCGGCTGTCGGGGACCAGCTCCACCGCAGCCTCTCCAGCAAGCAGAGGCTTCCTGAAAACCAACCACACTGGACACTTCCCTCAGTTTCCTTTAAAGACACGCTCCAAAACACAGGGAAAAGGCAGCTCTGCCAGTGGTTTGTGGGCAGCAGGCTGTCACAGCGTGATGGGGGAACCAGGACACGGCGAGCTGAGCCTCCAAGCACAAAAGAGCTGTTCAGAACCACCGAGCACATCAGGCACTCTGCAAAGGTGCTCTTAAGCAGTCACTGTCCATCACTTTGACGTATCTTTTCTTCCTTTCCATCAGGGTGACCAATGAGTCCCTTCTTTGTCATCTTCTTTTCTTGCAGTGACACGAGATGTCTTCTTTGGATACGTTGACATGTTACAGACCTTCCTTCTCTGTCAGGAGGATGGTTCCTCTCATCCAAGAAACGGATCATGTCTAATTCTTACATCTACCAACAGAAAAAAAAAGGTGTTTTCCCCCTTGCCATTGCTCTCCAGGATTCCCTGGTCCCTTGGGGACGCTGTCGCACGGCGAAGCCAAATCAGGCGGCCCATGGGAGTTGGCCAGCGAGGAGCTGGCCCAGCAGGACTTGGTTTACAACTGCCAAGGGAGGCACTACGGGCAGAGGGGCAGCAGGAACCACAGAGGAACCGTGGGACTCGGCGATGGGGAGCAAGGGGCACTATAGCCCAGGAGTTTGCAATGAGCTTCGCGTGGCTGCTCTTTCTTGGAAGCCAAAACCTTATTTCCCATGAGTTTAATCCACTCCAGGATGAAACTGGTTTAGGATTAAGGCACCACTAGTCTGGAATAAGGGCTTCCACACTGGGAATTAAGTCATTCTGCACTAACCCACAGGGAAAAATCAAGATAATGATTTTAAATTAACTGTTAAAGTGGATTAGATAAATGGCATTAATCCCTGTGGGAAGGCAGGAAGGAGGCCTGAAGTCTGAGTTCGATCCTGCTCAGGTAGTTGAAACATAAATAAATTGAGGGTGTTCTGCCCACACAGAGTTTCAGAGCAGTTTCAGTCACGCACTTCAGCGCCTCCTTTGGCTAATTTGAGTTGATTTCTTGTAGCAAAAGGGCTCCAGTAAAAGTGTCTCCTCAGAACCAGCTCCTTGCTGAGCAAAGGCTGTGACAGCAGCGAGTGTGCCGGCGGTTGGGTTTTAGGGACCAACCACCAGACCAGAAAAGCTGTGACCAGGTGATGGAAACCACTGAGCAAACTCACACCGTCGAGACACGACCTGCGTGGGGCAGTTTTGTCCCAGTTGACTGCACTGGATAACGTAAATCTTCTTATCGGAACTTCACAGCTGATGAGGGTTTTGCCAAGCGAGCTCTTCGTAACCTGAGGGTGTGCAGCCGTGTTTGTGCCCGACACAAACCAGTCCCTGAAGGAACGTAGAAATGCAGGCAGAGCCGGAGGTCTGTGACACCCACTCCGGAGGTGGTGGCCGAGAGCTCCAGTTTTGAAGAAAGACCTGGTCCCATGCAGGGCAGATGAAGCGTCTCCCTGGGCTAGGTAGGGTGGAGCTCGGTCTTTGCACACTGATTTAAGCGCCTGTCGGAGCTGGGTCAGCAGGCGATGGCTGGACGAATCCATGGGTATCGGGCTCAACGCGAGGCTGGCAGACCTCCCCTGGCGATGGGAGAGAGGGCTCACACCGCTCAGAAGCTGCTGGTGCCATGGTGTCCTCGCTGGCTTTAGAAAGGACTTGGGAGCCCCACCTCTGGAGCCAGAGCTCTGTCGCTGCAGAGTTCTTCGCTTCCTCCTGCTCGAGAGGCAACGCTAATCCTGGGAGAAGGAGACTCCTCTGGAGAAGAAGGAGGAGAAAGAGAAGGCTGGGCTAAATTAGGCAGTGAAGGGCAAGGCGCTAATCCCGGCTTTTTTTTTTTTTTTCGGTAAAGCCCCGGGCTGACTGCCCGTGCCTCGGCCACGGGAAGAGCTCGGTTACCGGCAGCGCGCTCGGTCCCACGAAGAGCATCCCCTGGGGGGGAGGCTCCTCACCTCAGGGCCGGGAGGAGCACCTCCCACGGGGAGCACAGGGACGGGACACCGGCAGCCGGCTCCTCACTCCCCCTCCCCGCCACCGCCCCATAAGCCGCTTGGTGACCCAGTGGGAGACGCGGGGGCCGGACCGGGGGGGCTGTTCCCGGCGGGCGGCGGCTCCTCCTCGCTCAGCGGAAAGTTTGGAGCCGTCCGGAGAAGNGGTGCTGGGCATCGTCCTCATCCTGCTGATCGTGGCTGGCAACGGGCTGGTGTGTCTGAGCGTCTGCACGGAGCGGGCTCTCAAGACCACCACCAACTATTTCATCGTCAGCCTCGCCGTCGCCGACCTGCTGCTCGCCCTCCTCGTCCTGCCCCTCTACGTCTATTCCGAGGTGAGGCTGCCCGGGGGGGACACCGGGGGGACGGGTCGTTGTGGCTTTTGTACCCGGGGACCCCGAAGGTGATGGGGCCGCGGGGTGGGAGCGGCAGGACACCGAGTATGGAGCGGTAAAGCCGCTCTCCGGCTTTGTCCCCCACCTCCAGCCCTCCGGTCCGGGGGTGCCACCGCCGCCGCCAGCCCCTCGGGGCAGCCCCTACCCCATCCCCGGGCAGCTGCCGGGATGGTTGTGGCGCTTACAAACCACCGCGGATTTATCCGCCGGGTGTCCCACGGCATCGGTGCGGCCCGCAGCTCGAAACGGCTGTGGGGCCGCGAGTGGAGGGACCGGTGGCCGGTTTAGGGCGAGTTGGTGGGGTCCGTCACCGTCCTCCCGGGAGATCACCGAGCTGCAAATGCTCCGAGGGCAGATGAGATGCCCCAAGCTGTCTGCCCCTGGCAGGGCAGCGGCTCTGGGTCAGCAGCCCTTGGTGGCAACTTCCCAGGTTGCCATCAGCAAATGATCAGGAAGGGATTCAGAGCTCCTGTGCTGTCTCTGTCTGGTGTCAGGCGAGCAGGTTTTGGTGATAAGGGAGATTTTAGCCAGGAAAGAGGTTTCCCCATCGAGGGGAAGCTGGCTTTTTAGGGAGCTAGATGGGATTGGGACACCCTACCTCAAGGTCGGCTTCCTGCAGTGCTCCTCCCGGACGGTTCTCTAGTTCGCACAGACCTGACCCTGCACATGATGGTGATCATGGAGAGCTACCCTGGGGGACTTTAGGTCTGGTTTTCTGGTCACTTCCAAAGCCTGGTCACTTCCAAGACAGTGGCAGCTGAGGGAGAGAAAAACAGGAGCTGCTGAGGTTTTGCATCTCTGTAACAGGGAGACAAATGTTTACTGCAGGGGGGTTGATTGTGTCTGGGGGGGGAACGTGTTGGACCGGGCAGAGGAGGCTCCTTAGAGCTCGCCTGTTAGCACCGGCACCGGCTCTTCGCCTGCTCCAGTGGGTACAAGCATCCCCAGGCCAAAATAGCCGGGTTTTTGTGCCTGTCCTTGTGGTAGATGGTGGGTTGCAATAAGGAGCCCTCCTCTTCCTTCCAGAGGTGTCCCGTGAGCGAGAGCGATGGCGTTCCCACCCTTGAAGGCAAACACAAGAACATACCAGCAGCGTTCAAGCCTTAGCATCCCCACTTCTCTCCCTGGCTGGGGCTGCCGCTCCGTGCCTCCTTGGGAGGGCCGTGCGCTTTCTTAAGCAAGGCAGATTAGAGCTTAGGATGCTTTTAGCCTCTCTACCTGGTCCTAGGATTTTGCAGGACGTTGTGACCTCTCTGGAGACAGAGGTATTGTGGAGAGACAGGTTCAGCTGGGGACCTATAGGAAAAAATCAGGAAGAACAGGAGCATTAAATTCCCCTCTCCTCTCACCTCACTGACAGGAGCCCCTCCACGTGCTGTTTGCTTTTGCTGGTTTTTGTTTTCCTCATTAGCTCAGTTTTGGTGGTTAGAAAGCCTCTGACTTTCTTCAGGTTGTATTTCTTTCCTCACTGATTTGTCAGATTTACCTACCTCAGCGCTTGGGGCCCTAATGAGGAAGATTTAAAAGTGATGTTACGTCTTCCATAAATCCAGATGTTGCTGTCATTTGTCAGCCGTGATCCTCCCCAATCTGAGTAACCCAGGTAGGCTGAGCTTCTGTAGCAGCCTCGTCCTTCCGATGAGAGCGTGAAGCGTTCTCCTAACCGTCCATCTGGTGAGGATGGTGGGAAGGAAGGGGGAAGGAGGTGGCTGGGGCACTCCCACGGTCCACAATAATTCCCCAGGGGCAAAGCTGTGCTGTTGTGTGAAGAGAGGCCAGGAGGAGATTCCAGAGCCTGCCTGGAGCATTGCTAGCACTGAAGATGGGAGTTACTGCTCCCCCGAGGAGGCAGAGCGGCCAGTGCTGGGGAGGTACCGCAGATGCCACCAGGCTTTGAGCGGCTTTGTCCTCTAGAAAGCTGCGTGGAGCCGCCTGGCTACGAAAGCTCCACATTTACCTGTTCTGCCCAAAGGCTCTGGGACAACGGCAGCAGCAGTTTACGTAAGTCCTCATCAACTGGAGGCGCTCCCAACAACTAAGGCAGGCACCAGGTTAAGCACTTTTGGAGAGCCAACCTCCTTCCTACCTGCCTCGCTCTGCAAACCGCTCCTGCGCTCGGCTCGCTCCTTAATCCACGCCTGGGAAAGGGGCCCGATGCAGGAAGCTGCCGGTGGGAGCCAGCTGAGGCGCGGTTACATAAACATCTTTGTGAGATCTCGGTAATTGATTACGAAAAAAAGAGGAGACAGTTTTAGCAGCTCAGCGTGTTCACCCGGCTCCTGCAGGTCAGGGATGATGAGGCTTCCGCAGGGCGATGGAGCCGCCGGTGCTACCTACACAGGCGGTGTTCTTGGTGGGGATGATCTTCTGCAAAAAACCTCTCAGGGTCTCAGGGCACCACTGGTGTAGAGAGAGCTCTTCTGCAGCGTGTCACGTGCCTGCGACGCAGCTCTCCTGGGGACAGACCAGAGCTCTACCTTCCAAATCTTCTGCGGCTCTCTGAACTCACTTCATCCTCTTTGCAGCAATATTTGAGATTAGTCCGTCCTGCAGTCTTACAGCTTTAGTGGAAATACGGTGGTGTTCTCAGCTGGCTGGTGTCTGAGCTACCCAGTCTCTGCACAGAACTCCGAGGAGGGGACACAGCCCAGCAGTTACAAACCAGTGCCAGGGATTTTACTTCCAGTGACCAATAACGGAGGGGAGGTGTCTTTGAATTTCAGGCCCTCAACATTTCGTGTCATCTCTGAAACACCTTGATCCCAACGATTTGCGTCAAGAAAGGACGCGGGAGTGGATGCGAGGCCACCTTGGTCTTGTGTCCCACCTCCTTGCAGGCTGTGCTGTGTCTTCTGGAGAACGCAGCTCCTCAGGCCTCCCAGAAAAAGAGTCCCGAGTCAGCTTCTCGCGGGCATTTGGATAATTCTTTGGCTCTGATGCTGGACTTTGCCCACTTGCAAGGACTGTTCCTCTTGCCGACCGGTGCCGTGACCTTCTCAGCAGCCCTGGGCTCTTAGGCTGCATCTCCTGATGCAGTTGCCCGTGTGTCTTATTTCTGATGCCGCCACCACCACAGACCAAGGAAGGGCTCACCTTGGGTGCTCTGCTTCTCTGTGAGCCTGTTTGCGGGGCTGGCAGGGGAGGCAGGGGCGAAGCTGCCGCACAGAAGCACGTGGCAGGACCGAGACAAGAGCTGGTATCGCAGGAAATAAGACTCAGACCTTTGGCCGTGCCCCGGCTGGTGCCCTCAGGAGCACTGCTGATGTAAGAGCTCTTCTGGCATCAGGCTGGTTTGCAAGAGAGCAGATTTTCTTCCTTACAGAAAGAGTAGGGACGTGACTGGACTCGGAAGGCAGCCTGCAAAGGTGTTGGAGAAGTCGAGTCTGTCTCCCACCATCCTATAAAATCTTTTCTATGACCTGTGTCTAAGAAGCGGCCGGAGCTGTTCCTCCTCTGCACACAGTGGTTGGTCAGAACCCCAGCGCTACTGGTACCTTCTAAGAGACCACAGGGGCCACGTGTGAACTTACTGGTGTTGCCAACCTTGGTCAGTCTGCACCTGGGACACCACTCAGAGAGGTTTGGCTTGTCCCCAGCGTGGTGACCACTGTCACCTTCCAGAACCCCTCTGTGTCTGAGCCAAGGGCAGAGCACGGCCCTCCCAGCCTGGGCCTTTTTTCCATCTTCTTCCAAGCAGCGACGCCTGGAGGTTTTAGGTGTGGTGGTTCAAGCGCCCATCCTCACCCATGGAAGGCTCAGCCTGTATCTCCCCCAGAGCTGTGCAGAGCTCAGCAGCAGCCTGAGAAAAGCCACCGCAGGCAGACTGGCCCGCGGGGTTACATTTGCCACACAGAACGCAAAAAAAAAAAAAGCAAGCCGATGAAAGTGGAGCTGCTCTGGAGCGCTTCTGAAAGGTGGCTTGAGCCCTTTCTGATCCCTAAAGCTTTGCACTGGGTATCTTGACGGGCTAATCTTCTGCAACTGCCTCGAATTAGGTGCCTCTTAATCACATGGCCCAGCAAAGCCAGCCAGGCCTCTAATCCAAAGTCACTCGTCCATTGCAGGGGCTCTGGGCGCATTTTGCTAAGGTGGGCCGGCCAGAAACATGGTACGATGGGATGTCCTCTCCTGGCACGTTCCTCAAAGTCAACATCTCGGGGCTTGGTGGGGAAAGGGAAGGGTTCGTAGCATTTCCCAAGTGCCCAACTTGGATCTCACGGCAGCGGCTGAAGGTGCTGCAGCCCGAGCGCTCTCGTCCTTTTCAAAGTCAATTCGTGTCTGAAAATCACAAATAGGATTTGAAAACTGCAGCCCCAGAATCAAATTTTCTCTCATAATCTGAGCTGAACTTGTTGGGATCCCAGTGAGCTTGGCAAGAAGGTGAGGCGTTTTTGTGATTCGGCTCCCAAATTCCATTCGATCCGTGCCGGAAAAAAGGGTGAATGAAACCTTCAGGTCTGAATCCAGCCCTGCCCCGGAGGGTCGGGCTTCCCCTCGAGGAGGGAGCTACATCAAAATAGCCAAACGGTTTCTTCAGAGTCTCCTTTGGCTTTCCAGCTCCCTCCGCTAATCGCGATCCTGCGCGTGACGCCGTTCCTGATGGAGAGTAATCCCGGCGGGGCTGCCGGGGAGGTTCCGTGGTGCTGGGTTCGAGGTGCTGTCACCCCCGGCACCCTGCCCAGCACCACCAGCCTGTGCTCACTGGACTCAATCCTCCAGCCCGGCCAGAGCCGCAGAGCTCCCCAGGGAGCTCCGGCGTCGGGGCGATTCCCGTGTCCCGGAGCTGGCCCGCGTCATTTTAAAGGCGACGGGACGAGGCATCTGACGTTCACAGAATGGTAGGGGTTGGAAGGGACCTCCAAAGATCTTCTAGTCCAACCCCCTTGCCAGAGCAGGATCACCTAGAGATCGATCAGCATCTGCTGACCCCGGGGATCTTTTCAGTTCCAGGGAGGCGTGTGGTCCCTCAGCACGGCGCTGTGCGATGCCCTGATGACCATGGATGTGATGCTGTGCACGGCCTCCATCTTCAACCTGTGTGCTATCAGTGTGGACCGGTGAGTGCCTTCCTCCTCCTCCTCCTTCTTCTCCTCCTCACGCCAGGGGAGGGAGCGCTGCGTCCTGGCATCACGCTGCTGCCACACACGCCCCACCGAGGGTCCCGCTCTCCCCTCAGGAGGGCGTTCTGCCCTACCATCGGCCTCCATCACCAGCTCCGTGTCCCATCAGTACCCTCGCGGTGGCCACACGGAAAGCACAGGGGTGTGCTGAGGCCAGAAGCTGCCCCCTTGGGCGTCCTTCTGCGGGGGGCAGCTGCTTGTAGCCCAGGAAGTAAATTAACCGGGGGAAAGGACAGTGGCGGGCAGCTTTGGGACCGCTCGCTTACGTCCCCAGCGGTGACAGCACCGTCGTAGGACTGACTGGCCTCTCTTGGCAGGTTTATCGCCGTTTCGATCCCGCTGAACTACAACCGGCGACAAATCGACCTGCGGCAGTTGATCCTGATATCCACCACCTGGATATTCGCCTTCGCTGTAGCGTCCCCCGTCATATTTGGCCTCAACAACGTCCCAAACCGGGACCCCAGCTTGTGTCAGCTGGAGGATGACAACTACATCGTGTACTCCTCCATCTGCTCCTTCTTCATCCCGTGCCCTGTCATGCTGGTGCTCTACTGCGCCATGTTCCGGGGACTCAAGCGCTGGGAAGAAGCCAGGAAGGCCAAGCTGAGGGGCAGCATCTACGGGGCCAACAGGAAGTTGTATCACCCCTCGACCTTCATCGAGAGAGCCCAGAGCGGACTGGAGCCGGAGCAGTGCAGCCCCTACGCCCGCTCTGACCACCCCAGGGACTATGTGATGAACAATGGGATCCAGACTATCTCCTACCCACACCTCAAGTACCCACACCCAGGGCACAGGCGGAAGCGGGCCAAGATCAACGGCCGGGAGCAGAAGGCCATGCGGGTGCTGCCGGTCGTCGTCGGTGAGTGGCGGTCGGGGACAGCTGGGGAAGGGTGGGGCACGCGCCAAGATGTCCTGCAGCAGAGCTCAGCCGGGCAGGACCTGCCTGGTGAAGGGGGGGACACGCTTTGGGGACTCCCATCTCTCTCTGGGTGCTGGGGCAGCGCCGAGGCACCACGCCGGGAGCCAGGCTGTCTCCGTGCTGGAGGAGGCGAGGGCGAGAGAAAAGCCACCTCCCTCTTATTCCACCCCTCAGTGCCAGGTCTCTGGTCCTCCTCCCTGTCATGTGTCCACGGGACACCCTGCCCACAAAACACCCTCCCCTCGTACCTGTGGACCAGCCTGGTTGTGGCTGAAGACCTTCTGTGCCCATCCCTCGTTGAGAGGGTGTTTATCCCAGAAACATCTCAGTGTCCCTCTGAGCCGGACAAACACCACCCTTAGGAAAGGGCCTTCAGACAGCGTTCATCATCCAGCCTTCTCCTCACAGAACTTGTGGCTCCCGATACCTTAAATGTGAATCCAAAACAACACACAACTTGGGACTTCATCAACATCTAGGACAAGAAAAGCTGTCCTGAATGTCTCGTCTGGGCGTAAGCTCGGCCCAGGCTACGTTTGTGAAATTAAACCCTTTTTAACGCTCACACCACGTTTTCTCTTTGCTGTCCTTCTGGCAGGTGCTTTCCTCTTCTGCTGGACACCTTTCTTCGTGGTCCACATCACCAGGGCTCTCTGCAAGTCCTGCACCATTCCCAGCCAAGTCACCAGCACCGTCACTTGGCTGGGTTACGTCAACAGCGCTCTCAACCCCGTCATTTACACCGTGTTCAACGCGGAGTTCAGGAACTTCTTCCGCAAAGTCTTGCGCCTCTTCTGCTGAGGCCACCGCAAGCCGGTGGGGAGGAGGGACAACCAGGCTGGGTTTTGTATAGTCCATTAAAGTTCTATTTCTGCCTAAGGTCTGGCGTCTTTGCTGGGAGGAGGGAAGGAGGAGAGGTGGCAGCTGAAGGGGGTTGTCCTGGAGCAGAGACCCGCGAGCCGCTGGAGCTGCGTTCGGCCGGCTCTGGGCCTGCCCTGACCTCTCTGGGCCAGTGTTAATGGGGCCATGAGGTAACAGGGATGGAGTCTGGGGGGAAAAAAGGCCATTTCCCTGAGGTCCACACGCCAGGCGAGGATGTATCTACCTGTGCAACTTCCTTTCCTTTCACCCTGGATAATTTTTAATCTGAAATGTAAAAATCCAAATTTTACATTTTAAATCCAAAGATTTAAAATTTTACTGACATTTTACTCTTGTGTGACAAGGGGACATTAAGGTTCTGAAAAAAAAAAAGCTCTGTCCAGTACTCGCAATGTAATTTAATTTTAGATTTGAGGTGCAATGATGTTACTGCTCCTTCTCCAGCGCTCACCACACCGTACAAAACCTGCCAGGAAAAAAAATCCTCCCTACCTTTCGCTTCCTCGGAGTGCGGTGACACCCCGAGAGGCTGCAGGGAGCAGCTAATGCTGTTCTCCGAGCCTGATGAGGGGAGAAAATGATTATTGCACAAACCAACAATCTTCAAAGGATGATTTTTGTGTAGGGCTGTTACTTTCCGAGGGGTAATTTGCTTAGAAACAGAATGAAGAAAGCACCGCCGGGAGATCCGAAGCTGTTGGTTGCCCAAGAGTAAGAATCGCTCCATCCAGGTGTCATCAACAAATAAACAGTCAATTCCTGCAGTGATTATATTGCACATTTTGGAGCTCAGTAGCTTGTCCCAGACTCCCAGGCTCTGATGGGAAGCTCCCTGGGAGCTTTAATTCCGGATGACTCATACCTACAGGTTTTTTTTTTCCGTTTAGGAAAGTTGCTCCACTCTCTTCCCCATTTATTTTTTTTTTTTCCCTCACTAATGCACAAATTCAGGCTGTAGCCAGAGCTCAGCTCCATTTGGCCACGAGCTGTGCGGTAAGGCCGGCGTGAACGTGCTCGGTGTCCACGAGCCGCTGCCCCAACGCCCCCGAGGACGAGGAGTGTGAGGGGCTCCACATCCTGCGCCGCTCGGTCACAACCTCAGCGGGCAAGAACCCCTGCAAATGAGCTGTATCACTGCGGGCACGATTTCTTTTCAATTAACTAATTGTCTTTAAGCTGTAGAGAAGAGGCAATTGTAATTTAGCGGCGTGAGAAGAACCTACTACAGACAGCGAAACGTTACTCTGGGGAGTAGGAGGAGCGAGGGTTTTGCTGTGGGATGTAAGGAACTGCCTGTTCTTCCGCCCCTGCCCCAGGAGTTTTACCGGTAACTTCTGTTCCCGTCCCGCTCCGGTTGGTGCCTGGCTTCCCATCGGAAAGCAGATTCCCTCGGTGGGGACCAGAAGCTGCCGCCTTCCTCCTGATGGTTCCTGGCCCTGGGTGGGCGGGAGTCACTCCCGTCCGAGTCCCCACTGAGCTCTGCCATAGAGGGGGAAAAAAAACAAACAATGAACAGCCAGCAAGTGACAACCACCCACCACCAGCCTGGGCAGAGTTCGGCGATGGGCACCTCTGGAGATGCTCAGAGATGAGGAACCACCTCCAAGCAACTTGTGGCACCAGGAGCGGAACGTAACCAGAGCTTTGAGATCCCCCGAGGAGAGAACGGACTTGGGAGGAGCTGCCAGTGCCAGACTGAAGTCTTTTCCGTCGTGTTTTTTTCTCTTATTACTTCCCTGTAACCCTGGGTAGAATTTTCTCCTTTTGACGGCATTTCTGCGGATCAGGTCACTGGGACTCAGAGGTGACCCCTCCTGGAGCGGGAGCTGAACAATCGTCCTCCTCACCCACCAATACAAAACCAGAGCCAACAAGACAGGACCAGTACCCCCTGAGAGCCGTTAGCCTGAAAAACAACCACCACCAGAGTGTTTACCGAGCCTCCTCCGGCCCGCGCCGTTCATCTTCAAACACGGAGGTGCCTGATTAGCCTAAATTATTCAAGTACATTAATAATAAAGCGATTTTGTTGCAGCGATCGAAGCAAACACCTCCCTAACACTCAGCGCTGCCTTATTGAGTGCTCAGTAAAGGCTGAGACCCTGTCCACGGGTCCTCGCTGGGGGTTTGATCAGATCCAATCCCACAGCCAGCTGGTGGGACCTACAGCGCAACCACGGCTCCTCTGGAGAGGTGTAACCACAGCCAAGCTGAGGCCACTCCATCCATCCATCCATCCATCCACGCATCCATCCATCCACCTACCCACCAGGACATTCAAGTGTCCCGCGGAATTAAAGAGCGCCACTGGGCACGCTCGCGCGTTCACCGCCTTTTATTTAACAAGATGTTCTTTTTTTTCACTCCTATTCAAGTGCAGAAGCTTCGCCACGTTCCAAATCTGCCCAGCACAGAAGGAACACAGGACAAAAAAAAACCAAACAAATACCAACCACCCCAAGTCCTTCCAATGGCAAATTAAGAACTCGCACTGATTTTTCCCAAGGCGATTAAGTAACCCGGATGAAGGTTCGTTTCTTTTTGTGAACGAGAGGTAGGGAGCCCGGGGAGAAGGGAGCGTTGGCGCCTCTCACTGCAGCACCTGCTCTGGGTCCGGCTCGAGAGGTGACGGGATCGCCGGGATCCATCTGGGGAGGTCCCGGTGAAGTCAAAGCTCCCCTGGCCGCAGTTCAGGTTTTCCAGGTGAGGTTTTCACAGTCTCGGTTTTATCCAAAATGCCGTCACAGTATCAAAAAAAGTGTTTCAAATCCGAAGGGTGCGGAGCGGGAAGGCCAAGCCGCTCGTGCCGGGCGGCCGATCCAGCCGGCCGCGCCACGCGGCTGCGAGAGGTAGGAGCGCTCAGACCGTGACCTTCTCGATCACGCTGTCCGCCACGTGCACCTCGTCGGCCTGCACCGTCACCGCGGCCGACTGGCCGCAGACGTGCTGGTGGTCCTTCCAGTCCTGCCAGGGGAGAGCAGAGGGAAAGGCCGTGAAGAGAAAGGAATCTGCCCATGGGAGGTGAGCGACCTGCAAGTGCTCAGAGGGCCCCTGTTTGAGGAGCTCATGGCCAGCTCGTCATCCCAAGGGACACCACCCTATGAGGGCTCTCAGTTCAGCAGTGCAAAGGATTCCTCAGGAGAGTGACCCATTTTGACTCAGAAACATCCAATCAGAGACTGGGTTGGGTGGGAAGGGACCTTCCAAGGTCACCTGGTCCAACCCCCCTGCAGGGAGCAGGGACATCTGCAACTAGAGCAGGTTGCTCAGAGCCCCATCCAACCTCCCCTGCAATGGGGCCAGGGATGGGGCAGCCACCACCTCTTGGGGCAACCTGGGCCAGGCTCTCACCACCCTCAGCCTCAAAAGTCTCTCCCTTCTCTCCAGTCTCAATCTCCCTCTTTTAGTTCCAACCCATCCCCCCTTGTCCTGTCCCAACAGGCCCTGCTCCAAAGTCTGTCCCCATCTTTCTGACAGGTCCCTGGAAGCCCTGACAGGCCCCCAGAAGGTCTCCCTGGAGCCTTCTCCTCTCCAGGCTGCACAAGCCCAACTCTCCCAGCCTGGCCTCCCAGCAGAGGCCCCCCCCAGGGTGGCACAGCCCTCTCCACACCACACAAACCTACAACTCACAAACAAGCCGGTACCTTCCGCTGGCAGAACGTGGAGCAGTAGTTGACTTTGTGGCAGCCCGTGCACTCGTTCGTCGCCTCCCGCCCGCAGTTGACACAGGACTGCTGTGAAAAGGGACAGCCAAGCGACCACGTCAGAGAGAACAACGAGGAGACCACCGAAGCATCACACCGGTGCTGTAACACGACACAGTCTGGGCGCTGGGGTAAAGCCCCCGCTTCCCAGTACAGCCCTCAACACC
This sequence comes from Baryphthengus martii, assembly GCA_013396935.1. Lineage (NCBI taxonomy): Eukaryota > Metazoa > Chordata > Aves > Coraciiformes > Momotidae > Baryphthengus > Baryphthengus martii. The sequence continues at coordinate 174,341 of VWZK01015323.1, read as the reverse complement.
CCAAGGCAAACCAAACAGGCCCGGTGGCTCCCGGACTCGCCTTCAGAGCCCCGCTCTCCTCGCCCTGCTGACCGGGATCGCTGTGGAAAACGGGGTGTACCTCCGAGTTCCGATCGGGAGGACAAGGAGCCTTCAAAGCGCGGCTGAGACCCCGCATGCTCCTGGAGAGCCGTCCTCAACACCACCGAGGCGCCTCCTTCCACCAGCCACAGCCAGGCTGCTGCCGGTGTCAGTAGGAGTCACTCTGAACCACAGGCAGCCCTGCAGGCTACGCACAGGCTGACAACACCCGAACAATGGGCGGGTGTACAGGCTACGCACAAGCCAGTGAGACCCCGGTGCTGAGTTTCTCCCAGAGGCCAAGTTTGAACAGCAGGTTTGGTTGGTTTATAATCCCACAGATGTCTGAGGGAGGGTCTGAAGGGCAACAGGAGCAGGAGTAAGGACGGGACCCTTCGGTTTAATCTTTCCCTGTTTTTCTAGGGAAAGGGGACCGAGTCCAATGGGCTGGGCAGGATGATTCTCTGATTCTGCGACTACACGAGGAGCGGGAAAGGGAAGACGGGAGTAAAATTAAGGAAGCTACAATAGGAGCAAGGACTGAACCCAGAAGTAAGGTGAGTTATGACACGTGGACGGCAAATCACACCCGCTTTTTAAGGGCTGCTTTTGTGTCTATCGCTTTCATCTTCCACCCGTGAGATCAATTAACATAACCTGGGTGTTTAGGTGGCAATAGCATTGAACCACCGCAGAAAGCAGCACTTCACAGAGCGCTCTGTCTCCAGCTCATTAAGTTACTGACAAGTCATTAGCACGTCGGAGCGGCGGCGCGAGGCGGTGACAAGAAGCCTTTCTCGGCTGTGAAAGTATCGCTGTAGTTCCACCAGCTCCTTCTCTCTCTGGAGCAGCACCACCCTACCAGTCAGCGCCCCGATTAACACCCGGCTCATCACACCATCTGCTCGCCTCTTAATAAGGTACCTACAACTGAGAGTTGGTGTGACCAGGAATTTGTATTCCTGGTGTAGAGCCGGGGATACAGGCCACCAACACGGGGCTTCGAGCTGTTCTTTAGGGTTTGCAAATCCTTTTCCGAAGGGACACGGGATCGAGGCTGGTTAGAACCTTCACGATACTGGGAAATGCCTGGAGATCTTGGAAAGTCCACTGAACGACACGTGGAGCTGTGAGGGCTCGAATCACGGGTCCTGAGCTAACCCAACCCACACTCCCGTTCCAAAAGCCGGTGGGAACAAAGGAATTTTGAAAACCAGCTCACGGGACAAGAAGGAAGAGCCTCCTTCCCGCCACTCCTCAGCGACAGCCTCTCGAGCTGCGTGGCAGGGTGAGGACGACTCTTTCCACTCCACCTTTCAGTGGAACAAGGAGAAGAATAAAAGAGCGCTCATAAAGGACAAGCCACCCCCAGCTTACCTTGATGATGATTTCTGTTTTCCCATCCACATCTTCCGCTTGTTGAAACAACTGGCTCTGATATTGCTGCAAGGAAGAAAAAGACACCAGAGGCGTCACTTCACAGCCGGCGCGCGAGGCGAGGGGTTGGAAAGGGTGCTCTGGGCGGAGGCTGAACGCCCAGCACTTCCCAGTCCAGCCCCGCTGTTGCTTCTGAGGACTCCTTATCTAGGTGTCAGCCACACATTTGGAAGCCAATCCTGCAAAATTCAGCTTGGACGTGACACCTCCAGGAAGAAACGTCACCGGAGGTGCTTCTAATTTATCCTGCATCTACAATTTCTTACGGTTTTCATTTGCTCCACTCAACAGATCCCCTTCCTGCCACGGCCCCTCTCTGCTGTTGGCATTTCCACCTTCAAAACGATACAAATGAGGGGAATAACACGTTCCTAAAGCTCCTTGGACTCCTCCTGGATAACGTCGGCGAGCGTGACCGGACCGAAACCACGGCACCCGCTCTTCGGGCGCGCAGAGCGGAACAGGAGCGTAGAGGCAGCGCAAACGCCTGCCCTGCTCCGAGGGGCCTCGGAGCAAATCCCCCCTCTCCTCCAGCTCCACATGCCTCACAAGCGCTCGCTGCTGTTCAGGGCACGGGGACGGCTCTGGAGCCACAACAACCCAACGGGGGCTCTACGGGAGCAGACGGGCTCGTTCGTGACACTTCATGAGCCCCAAAGCTCGTTAAATAAGAAGCGAAACGTTGCGGCGAGTGATTTGCAGTACACAACAGGGTGTATGAGCTGTGGTTTAAAAATTCTCAATGTCTAACTCACTGCTTTCTAGGAAAACTGAGATGAAACTGGCTCACAGGTCATTTTCCTACTGGTTTGCTGTTCTTGCCACTTCTCTGCTCTGCTGAAACCACTCCAGGCTCCCTCGGTAGGGCAGGTGAAGCCAGTGCCATGCGGCTCTTCCATCGGAGGCAGAGACCACCTCCCTCTTCCACAGGGGTGACAAAAGGACACAGAGAGGGCTAGGAGATCAGAAAGGCTTGAACCCAACATCCTCAAGAGCCAGAACTGAACTGGGGGAAACAGCTCGGCGCCGCTGTGAGAGCTGAAGATACGTGTGACCTACGGTCCTGGCAATGAAGTTTGCGTATCCCGTTGGGAACCTGCCTGCTCCCGACAGATTGCTTTAATCCTGCTGCAGATTGAGTCACTCTTCCGGGAAGAGCTGAGTCTACAGCTCTGTTTATTATCATTTAATCGCCCGTTCGGCCTTTGCTCCGCAGCTCTGACACAATGACCCGATCTTTGGCTTCGGAATGCCCAGGAGCCCTCTGCTGCCCAGGCACCGGGCAAAGCGGCGGCTCTCCCGCAGAGAGGAGAACGCAGGAGATGGGGAGAAGGTTCCCCCCTCGTTTGTTAGCCTGTGGAAGTTCTGTCAGCGTAACGAGCACGAGGTGCTGATCAAACACCTATTTCCTTTGTATGACATTAATCCAGCAAAAAAGACCAAACAAAACCAACAACTGCCAATGTCAGAAGACGCCTCTTTTCCCCTCTCATGGGCCTTAACTGCCACAAAAAGCAGTTTGACCACACGAGGAACTTGGGGTGGGAAAGAGACTTGGGTTACAGATCAGGGAAACACGGATGAAATCAGAAAAGCACCTCTGACCCCCACAAAAGCAGACGGCCTGTTATTTGACATTTCTTGCAATTACTTCCAGTGCCAGCCCCGTACCCAGGAATTCAGAAAGAGCTACCTGCAGTATCATCTGGGTGGATCTGGAAGCCTGAGAATCACTATTTAGGTATTAAAAAAACCAAACCAAGAACAGCACCACGAGCATCCAGCAGGGCACAGAGCCAGACTCGTGGCGCACGCATGAGCTGGTGTCAAGAAGGCGGCAGAGCCCCTACCGTGCATCACTCTGAATCCTAGAACGGTGAGGGTTGGAAGAGACCTCTGGAGATCATCAAGTCCAACCTCCCTGCCAGAGCAGGGCTGAAAGAGAAGAAAAGCAGGGAGAACAGGGTGGCCCTTGGAGGTAAACCTTTGCAAAGGGGAGCAGGGCACAAGCCGGCCCAGTAAGACCAGCTGGCCTTGCGGCCTCACCACAGGACTCCGCGCTGGATCAGCTTTGCCGCGCAGCGCTCAGCAAGGCACCCCTCAATTTCGCGGCTCAGCTTCCCCATCAACTCCACACCTTGCCGTCCTTTTTATCTCTCTGCCTCCTGGGGCCATCAAAAGCCTCTTCGATAGCTCCGCTCCCTTGCCATACAAAAGCAGCCCCCACACGGCTGGACACTCAGCAGCTTTCCTACCCCAGGGTCAGCGGCCCACATCTCCTCGCTTTAAGGCCGGCCGACGGGACTCCCGACACCAAACGGTTTGTACCACCAGCCTGCGACCCCAGCTCTTGGAATCCCAGCCCGCTCTGCTCCTTCGCCCAAGGCAGGAGTAACTCAGAAGGTTTTCTCCCGGCGCTGCCGCTCTCAAGGCGCTAAGAAACAATTTCCGGGGGCCACCGGCGTTGGAACCGGCGACGCGGAGCGAGGGCCTGCTCCGTTCAGCACCTAACCCAAAGGGTGCCCCTGGCAGAGCCGTCTCCCCTCCTCGGCCACGGTTACCTCTTTCCTCTCCACGTCGGCTTGAATCTTGGCTTGCGTGACGGCGGCCTCGCGGAAGGAGGAGCTGGCCTGCTTGGCCTGCTCGATCAGAGTCTTCAGCTGCTGGGCGGTGCTGAGCAAGGAATTGACCATCTCTTCCAAGTAGAGCCAGCTCCGCTGCTCCGTCACCTCCAGCCCGTTCACCACCGAAGGGGAGATGGCTTTGGTGGGGGTCGGGGGGGGCACCGCCAGGGCAGGGAGGGAGGTTAACACTGAACAGAAAGAAAGAAAAAGAACAGAGAGAGAATCAGGGCGTTTCGTTTCAGAAATGGGGGTGGGAGGGGTGGCGTTCCGTTGTTGGGTTGCTTTCTAAAAAGATACGGTCTGCAAAAATTTCCGGTTCAGTGGGAGATTTTGCTCATCAGGCCTACCTTCTGTGGCCCCACCTGCACAGACAAGCCCTTGGGGCCCTCTCAACCCCAGAGGACAGAAGAACACCTTCTCTCGACCCCACTGTTTATTCTGGGAAGGAATTAACACCTCCCAGCACCGCTGCAGAGAGACACAAATGAGCCGTGAAAGCTGCGCTCCCAGGGACTTCTCCAACACTCAATACAAAAAAAACCCTCAGCAATTACGGAGGTGCTGCAGCCCTTACTTTTTCCTACCCCAACCATACTCTGAGCAGTAACTGCAGCTTGTAGGAAGCCACCAGAGCAGAGCTAAACTCCCACCCTGGTGCCCTAATCACAGTCTCCTTGAACTTAACTCCCTCAATTACCTGGGCTCTGCAGTTCTCTCTTTCCCAAAGCCTGCGGGAAATCTTCTAAATCTTCTAAAGATTAAAGTCCCGGAAAAACAACAATATCTGTCTCGGCTTTACCTTCACAAATGTTTCAAAAACCAGCAGTTATTGTGCCACTAAATCATCTACTTGTCACAGCACTAGGTTTGTGTATACGCTCGGAAACCACAGCGTGAGGAAAATAAACCCAGAGCCACGAATCCGACGCCACGGTGTAAGCTCATCCCAGGTAACATTTCCAGGAAAAGCTATTATCTGGCTTTACTGGCCTTGCTTCTCCAAAATTTAACTCTAACTCTAGCGATAAATACTTGCCATCTGCCATAAAATTAAGCCCACGACATTCACATCTACCCACAGCTGACCTCTAAATTCCTCACCGAATTGTTTACTACAAAAATAGGGCACCACCAACCTTGAGGGGCCTTAGAACCTCAAAACCTCCTCATAGTTTCCTTCTAAGATGTGACTTCTCCTCATATCGTCAGGCAGGAGTTTCAGAACTATTCGGCACACGGAAAAAGCAGGGACCTCTGGATAGTTCTGTACGGTCAGGGAAGAGCTGTTGGTATCCCAGGCACCAAAAGCCAATTAGCTGCCTTGATTTTTAAATAATGAGCAACACATTTACATAATGAACACAGAACTGCTCCAGCTGATGGATGTAGGGCCCTCAGACAAAGGTTGGACGCAGCTTGGAGTGCAGCTTCACAGAATCATGGAATTGTTTAGGCTGGAAAGGAACTTTAACATCATCAAGTCCCAGCGCTGCCCCATCCCTGCCAGGGCACCACTAACCCCTGTCCCTCAGCACCACATCTCCAGGGCTTGGAAATGCTTCGAAAACACCGAGCCATTCGTGGACCAGTACTGGAGCCAGATTCTTTCCCTGGATACCAGTTAGAAATTTACTAAGTGGGAAGTTCTAGAACAAAACATAGAAGGCAAAGTGTGTGAAAGGCACTTGATTACCATGTAAGTTTATCAGTCTCTCATCACAATCCAGTTTGGATGCAATTGCAGACGTTGGCTTTCCAGTTACACTGGGCTGTCTGAGGAGGTTCCAAAAAAAGAAAAGCAGAAAGCAGCCCCAAAGCTTTCTCCCTGCAGGATGGGGACACACGACAGCAACCTGCACAGCCTAGGTACGGCCACGGGACAGCAGACACCTCCATTCAGGAAAAAAGTCTTCTTGACTACACTTCAAACACTACTTAAAATTCATCTGCAAGCACTGTCCTGGGAAAATTCAGCTGGAAATACTCTGCTCAGGCTGAACTTCTGCTCAGTAAAACACCTGCAGACAAACATGAGTTCTCACAAGCCTGCACTGAACGCTCACCTTCTTCCAAGACAGCAGTTAATTCAAGTGTTTTAACCCCTGGGAGGCTTTTTGTGAAAGCAGCAAAAGCTGAAAGAATGCAGCGGAGGTCTGGAAAGGCAGAACGAGGCCCAGAGCCCAGGGCAGGGCAGGTGACGGTGAGGTGACCGCGTCACCTTTTCTAACAGCGCTGCCACTTCACCATCCAGGGAAACGCCGCTTTACGCTCAACAGCCCTTAATTAAAACCGTAATTTCAATTCATTTGCACACGACCAGCGTAGAACTATTTGCCCTTAGATATGAGTAAGAGATAAAACAGTCTTTTATCAGTAGCTGTTTGCAGAAGAGCCTTTCCCACTGCTCCATTTCCAGCCCAATATTTATCCCAGCGTGGCGTTTGATAACTTATCTACCAGGAATTACCTCCCGTTCCTCATTCTGGCAGAGGTATATCCGTCAAGAGAAAGTATTCACCGGTGAAAAAAATGGAATAAAAAAAAATAAATCAATGTTTAATTAGCAACATCAAGATCTAAGACTTCAAACCAACAACAAGAGCTCGTTCTGGACTGAGCAGGAGCTCACTGCAAATAAATACAAGGTCATGCAGAGGAGAGAACAGGGGTTTTAAAAACAGGGAGGCTTCAGACAGCACAAAGAAACACAGCTTCTTTCCATCACCTTTTCTTAAGCCTGAGAAAACAGTAACAGGGATCAACCCCTACCCAGCTTACAGCTCCTGTCAACAAGACCAGTGCCAGTGTAACTTCACAGAATCACAGAAACCAGAGAAATAAAAAGCCCATAAATGGCCTAACTCACCAGCCACAAACTGGTCCCTGCTGCACCTCTCGTCCCAGCTCGATACAAACCACAAAAAGCCAGAACAACGCTCCCAGGTTTGCAATTCCTCAGCACTCCCAGTTTCCCCCAGCACAGGCACCGCTCAGCAGCCCTGCAGCTCACTTAGCAGCCAGCTCCACACATGAAAGTCATGAAGTCAACACAACAGAATTACACCTGAAAAGCAACCTGATAATCAATCTAACCCAGCCCACCAAACACTCAAGGGCTGACTTGCATTTGTTTTTCACGCCATCTTTTCTTTCTTCACTCCGGAGTCTATTTGATCTCCGCAAGAGAGGCGTTTGTCACCCAGCACCTACCGCTCCCGCGCACCCGTCAGCGTTAAGGGGTGAAAAACTGGCACTGGACACGAGAGCAGCACATCAAACTTGCCTGGAGCTGCCTCCAGCGTGACCAGTGCAGCCACGAAGAGATGTGGAGGGTTTTCAGAAAAGCTTCTGTGACATAATGTCAAAGGGGATGGTCTCCTCAGCCCAAAAGCTAAATTAATCCTCAGCCCCTGTGGTGACAAAAGCCCTGAAATGACTCAGGAAACAGAACCACAACAGCCTCCTCTGGTAGAAACCCAACAAATCAAAAGTTCTCAATTAATGGAATGAAAAACTTCCCACAGAGCAGAACATCTGCTCGTCCGGCTCTTAATAACCGCAAAACTCACAAGGAAAAGAGAGAAAAGTCTAATTTTTTATCTCAGTCTCACTCAATTAGAGGCAACGTGAGCACGACGTACCGATTTTGGGATGCGACGTCGGCAGCGCGGCCTCGGGGAACGGTGAAATCTGACAGTTGTCCTGGTAACTTGGGTAGTGAGGTTCAGGGTGACTGACCCGGCAGGGCTGCTGGACGGTGGTTTCCTGAACTGCGGAACGACAACAGCGTGAGGAGTCAGGGTGTGACGGGGCCGCCAGGCACCGCTCACGCTTCTCTCACTTTTACTTTTTCTACCAGTCCTTGCACTCCAGCATAATTCCAGGGGTTGTGAATGAGAAACAACGGCGTGAGCTTCCACAGTTAGCAAAGCAAGGCCGCCTTGTGCCGATTCCACCTCTCTCCGCCGTCCCTTTTTCAAGGCAAAGGCTCCTGCTGGGCCTCCCTCCCACACCCCGGGATATTTACAATCATCACGGGCTCCAAAGGGTGGATCTCAGAGCAGGGCAGGTCGCCCAGCAGAGCTCGCAGCCCCTGTGTATCAAGCAAACTGAAAAAGCTGAACTAGGTGGCATTGTGTTTGTTTATTTCTTTCATTTATTCAGGTATTTTTCAGCACTTTTCACTTAGTTCCCACACTCAGTTTGGGTGGGGGTTTTTTGGCAGTATTTTAGAACGAAGGAGAAGTGAAAAAACGGACAGAGCCGACCATAAACCCCTAGAAATCAGCAGAGGTGGACACTGGCAGCTGCAACATCTGGACAAAACTTCTAACTGCTTGTGTGCAACCAGTAAGATTTCAAGCTGCTGCAATCGTCTCAAGGGAAGGACAGCGGGGTGAGGTAGAGTCTCTCCGTAAGCTCTTGAGAACTAAACCCTTCCTGCAGCATCCAAAATGCTCCTCCCTGGAGCACCGGGCATCCAAACCTTTTTGTCTCCTTCTCAAGCACGTCCAGTGGACATAGACCTGAATTCTTACCAGTGGCTCCAGTGAAAACGTCCCCCTGGGATGGGCTTTCCGAGATAATTGCCGTGGCTTCCACTGTCGAGGCACGGTCAAAGGTCAGAGCGCCAGAGGTAGTGATCTGTCCAGAAGGAGTCACGGTGACTGGAAATATTAGAAGTACTTTCATAATTAACTCCCAGCGCGGAGGCCTCGATCGTTTAGCTGCTGACATCCCTGCCCTGAACTGTCCAAAGTCAGAGACCTCACGGATCAGTCAAGGGCCCACGATAACCCGGGCTTAGGTCACACCTGCGACCAACGCGGTTGGAAATGGGAAGAAAAGCCCCATTTGGCTCCCCCGAAGGCTCTGCTGGCCTCCTGCTGCTTGTTCTCCGCACACGCGAGGCCAGAGCGCCGACTTACGACGCACCGCCTCCCAAATCCCCACCTTCCCAGTTATTGCAGGAGCAAAAACCTACGGGAAAGGTCCAGCGAGGCCACAAAACCCATCAGCTTCTGGCTGATCCTGATTTATTACAACTTGAGCAAGAGTGACTCTTACCACTTAAAGCAGCATAAAACCCCCGTGGCTCACAGCTCGTTCTGTGACACTTTGGTTCCCTGGACAATTGAGCTGTCTGTCTGCACAGACTAAGATCATAAGCTTGGCCAACGCGAGGAACGAGTCGCAAAGTCCTTCTGGATGAATATACCTGAGTGGCTTCAAAATGTTTAAAGCCCTTTTTAAACGGGATTAATTAATCTGGCACCGTTACTTGGCAGAGTGCTCAGCCAGAAGGACCTTTTCACAAACAATAATTTAATTTTAGGACACTGAGGCTACAGACTCACGCCCGGTGAAATCTGAGCAGCAGCTCTCCTCTCTCCCAGTGCCCTCACAGCACCTCACACTAACAAACCAACACAGATTAAACCTCTTCAGGGGATTAAAAAAAAAAACAAAAAACAAACCAAAGGACTGTACAGAATCCTTATGTGTTTCTCTTCCTGCTCCTGGCAATCTAATCCTACTTTTGGCTGTTCTATTTTGGATTTCTGTCACTTCCTCCTCAATCCACTTTGCAACGTTGGCGACCAGATGATGCTGGTGTGATGAGAGTGGGGAGGACACACGAACGTGACTGGGAACGTGTGAGCTGGATGAGCTGGCAAATTAATTTATGTTCTCACACAGATGGTTTGACGATCAAAAAAACAGTGAGTAACAAAGCGTGTCCCGAATGCTGGAGAGGAATCGGCAGATGAAAGCGTCACCTTCTGCCTCCTTCATTAACGACTCTCAGGCTGTGGATTTCATTCCATTTTCCCACATATTTCAAGAGAGAGCACAAAACTCACTCCACAGCCCCCACCAGCTTCTAAAGGACAAAAGCCGACCTTGGTGCATGGAACTGGGCTTGCTGGCAGAGCCGAGAACCAGGGCCCTTCCCCACAACCTCATTTTCACCTCATTTTCTCTAGGAAAAACCCACCTGAAACCCACTACAGACCAAGGCCGGGACTGCACAGCTGCCCCTGCACTGCCAGGCAGAGGGAGCAGGAACAGGGGGGAAATACCATCCAGACCTCGCTCAGAACAAAATATGAAACGTGCTGCTCGCTGCAAAAAGATGTCAAGGTGCTCAAAACCGAGTCTCCTGGGGGCCTAGAGTTGTACTTTTTCTACCCAACTCGCAGTCTCAACGTGGCAACGCTGCGCTAGTTTCTACAAACCAGGAAGGGAAATTAGCTAAAGACACCGAGCCAATAAATCCGTCCAGTGAAAAAGAAGTGGCAAAAAAAGAAAACATTTTTCTCGGTTGGCCAGTTCCAAGCGCCCAGTGACAGATGTAAAATATCTAATATGGCAATTCTTCATCAAAAAAGGGAAGCAACTTTTACCAGGAGAAAAGAACCTACATGTAGTAGCAGCTGTGGCAGGCAGCAGAGTGATGTTTTTGGGGCAATCCTTCTTCACTGGAGTTGCAGGCATTTCGTTTTCTTTTTTCCGCCTCTTATAGGGCACAAAGAGTCGTACGGGGCCGCTCTAGGAGAAAGAAAATATGCAAAAAATCATCAAGGAAAAGAACAAGAAAAGAGGAAAAGGCATGAGCTAAGGCATCTCTTTGGGGCAAAGAACTGATTGCTGGTCAGGGTGGTGGAAGAGAAGAGAACAAGGGTGAGGAGAAAACGAGAAGAAATTAGTTTCTAATTTCTAAAAAAATTCTCAAATTCAGGTCGAGGAAGCAAGCAAATCATCCAGCTCACAGCAGAAAAGAAATGCAAAACACTACTTCAAGTCAAGCTACAGAACTTCTGCTCTTGGGACTTTAACCTCATTTTTGAAACAAACAAACAAACAACAAACGAAACACCAAACCAACCAACAAACCCAAGCATTTTGATACAAAAATACGGCTCCAACATAGAGTATTACATTACTTCCTTATAAAAACTCTTTTTTTCTAGCTCAACAAACTGTGAAATGAGTCAAAAAAAAAAATCACAAATAGCTTTGACACCTCCAAAAGGCATTTTATATAAATACTTAATTTAGAAAAGAAAAAAAAAAAAAAAAGAAGGGAAGAAGCCTCAACTATCACCCAGTTTTGCTGAGGCTGCTGCGTGGTGGTGCTGCAGGTCCTCACCTCCGTTCTTTAGGAAGAAGAAAGGAGATAAGGGTTGCTTTGCACAGACAAAGCAACCCCAGTACTTGTCAACATCCCTAGGACGCTGTGACCTGCTCACAACTGGCCGTGCCAGTTTGGCTGATTAATTGTTTTAAAATTAATGAGTGTAAAACCCACAACTCACCAGAGTCATGTCGTCGCAGCAGGCGGCGCAGGTACAAGAGGCAGCGTGAGGATTTAAAATCCCATCCTGGAATGAGAAGATGACAGGTTCAGAGTCACCCAAACCTTCTGAGAAAGGATCCAGAGTTCCCATTTCCCACAGCCATTCCCTCCTGCACAGCACCGCAGGCAGCTCCCCTACGCCACGGGCTGAGCGGATGGGAGGAGGGTGAAGGAAGGACAACCAATTTTCAGACCAAAAAGCGAGGACATGTGAATTTGAGACTCTCTAAAGTTTCTGCCCAAGCAGAAATCAACTGCCTGACAATGTCAAATTCTCCATCAGAATAAAGGAAATAAATAAAGGACACAAAGCAACACACAATAAATGGTGCAAGTTAAGGACACATTTGTCAGGCCAGCAGCATTAAGCAGCTCAGGTTACTGAATTCCAGTGTCATGGGTGACAGCTCCCTGCCCAATTTCGGAGGCAGAGCTCAAGGCCGGACTTCGTCCCGCGTAAACCGTGATCCCTTTCCAAAGACAAGCACGGTTTGTGCCGTCCTATTTGAAAACACTGCTAGAAAAATTATCACCGACTCGCAGCCAAATCACAACACTGCGTCCCAGCCGCCCCACGGCGCCATCCCACGTCACTCCGCAGAGGAAGGAAAGAAAGGAGGAAGCAAAACTTAACCTTACGTGAATAAGGCACTGCAGGGGCCGCCCGGCGTAGCGGATGCTCCTCTTCCAGTCCTTGCTGCTGGCTCGGCCGGCCATGGCTTCGAACTCCGTGGGGCTGTACCAGTTGTCCCCTTGCTTAATGCACCGACCGCGGCCCCCTGAAACACAACACAGGAATCCTTAGGGAAGGTTAAGAATTGCTAGTAAGGGTTAGGAATTGCCAGTAAGGGTTAAGAATTGCCAGTAAGGGTTAAGAATTGCCAGTAAGGGTTAAGAATTGCCAGTAAGGGTTAAGAATTATTAGTAAGGGTTAAAAAATTTTTAGTAAGGGTTAAGAATTGTTAGTAAAGGTTAGGAATTGTTAGTAAGGGTTCAAACATTTTTAGTAAAGATTAAGAATTGCTAGTTAAGGCTAAGAATTGCTAGTTAAGGCTAAGAATTGCTAGTTAAGGCTAAGAATTGCTAGTTAAGGCTAAGAATTGCTAGTTAAGGCTAAGAATTGCTAGTTAAGGCTAAGAATTGCTAGTTAAGGCTAAGAATTGCTAGTTAAGGCTAAGAATTATTAGCAAAGGTTAAAAACTGTTAGCAAAAATTAAGAATTGCTAATAAAAGTTAAGGATTGTCAGTAGAGATTAAGAGTTGTCAGTAAAGGTTAAAAATTTTTAGTAAAGATTAAAAATTGCTGAAGGTTTTTCCACCTACATAAATAAAACGGGATCACCTTGTACCTAAAAGTTACTACCCCTCACTTGCCAGGTTCTTTCCCTTGAGGTGTTTGGTTAATGATTAGCTCAGCTGGTACCATAATATTCTTCCTCTGCAGAACGTTCAGTGAAGAATTGTCGGCAAAGGTCAAGAATTGTTCGCAAAGGCCAAGAATCACTTTGCCACTTTCCTGAAGAAGTAAAAACTGCAATTGCTGGACTGAACAGCAGTTTCTCTCTAGCCATCACCAAATCCACCCGCCTGGTGCTTCTCCTGCCCACCTGACCACGTGCACATCTAGAGGGCTCCAACTTTGGGCCTCACCGATACATCAAAAGACTAAGAAAAAAAAAAAAAATCACTCATCCACAAGGAGGGTAAGTCTTTCTTGGATCAACACTAGGAATTTAAGCCCTTCTTGAATTTGTCCTTAAATTTCTAATCCTCCCGGTCATGAAGCAAACCGTCCAGGAAGCAAGCGCCGCGCTGTGCGGCCAGGCTGGGCCACCCACGAGTCCCACAGCCACAGGAGAGGAGAGGAGAGGAGACGAGGAGCTAAGGGCGTGAAGGAGTCCCACGAGGAGAGAAGCTGTCTGCTCTCTCATTTTCCATTTCAGCAGGGATTCTGTAGAGCTTTGTAGAAACACTGCTCTACCTCTGAGACAAAAAGAAAAGCGGGGCGACTCGGCAGCCCGTATCTTCACAGACTGCAGAGAAAAAAAGTCACAAAGCCTCTGAAGAAAGAGCAAGCCAGAAAAGAACAATAATATCAAAAGGGACTTGTCCAGCTAGGAAAGTGCCTTCTTTTTTTTAACTCATGGTCAGCCCTTCAATTAACCTGATTAAAAGCAGATTGCACCAAGTGAAGAAGGAGCTAATTCTTAACCTTCACTAACTTCACACTCCCCCACCCAAGGAGGTCACCGTTACCTGAGCCGAGTCTGTTTTTATACAGGATGCCACTGATATTCCGGCACCTCACCGGGAGCTCGTTCTCATACACGGATGGGTCCCAGTTGTACTTGGTTCCAGTTTTTTCTTGGACGGATGTTAAAGGGGTAGGAGGAGATTGTGGTCCTTTGAAAAAAAAAAAAAAAAGTGGTGAAAGCAACCAAAAAGCACCCTGGCTCGGCTCCCACACGCTCAGCTCGGCCAGCGCAACGACATCAAGTGGTTAACTGGAGCAGCTGACAATGGGAGTTCCCTGGTGCCCCACAAAAAAATTCTGAGGGTTCTGAAATTGCCTGAAAAGCAAGCAAATTGCACCTGAGGGAACACGCTCTTCCCCCAGCGGTGTCAGCAGCTGGCAGGGGTTTCAGGCTGCTGAAGGTTTGCCATCGTGTGGGCAGAAAGGGAAGTGCCAAGCGGCCCTGAATAAAAACTTAGCAATTAAGACACCGGCTACTGTGACTCTTTAAATGTCAGCAAGTGGCCTGAATGGAGATAAAACTATATTCAAAAGAACCCAGGTGCAGAACTAGGGGATTCCTATTTTTATTATCCATATTAAAATCATCCATCTGCCTTTGGGGGTGGGATGGGTGTAGAAAGGCATGCGACAGCCCAGCAGCAGGGCAAGGTTTGTCAAGTAGCTTATTTTGCAGGGGTTAGGGCAAAGAATATGAAAATTAAACATATTTCCTACAGGAAAAAACCAAACAACAACAACAAAAAGTATTCTTCTGCTCTCAAGAAATAAAAGTACTGTGTGAAGAGGGGACAAACAAACCTCATAAGGTAAGTGCATAATATTATGGTTTTTAAACCTAGAAACATGATTAAAATAGAAGAGTAGATCCCTTTGGGAGAATGACCCTTGATGAGGAGATTCGCCTTATACCTGGCGTGAGAGGTGCTGATGGGCCCTTCAACCCCGTGGTTTCTACAATGCTGCCATCTGTGTGAACCACGATGAGAGTGGCTTTTTCAGTATTCAAGCTGTCCCCAATCTGGAGGGCTGTTCTCCCAGACTGCAGAAGAAATAAAGAGTTTAAATCAATAAGAGTTAAAATACCAAGATATTTTAGTATTCCTCCAAATCTTCTCAAAGGTGCCCTAAACCACCGAGTTGTATGGCAGTTATTAGGTTAGGTTTTGAGGTTTCAGCCAACCAAATTCAAACGTTACATGTTCCAGGTCCTCAGTTCCATCCCAGAATGAGTATATGGGGGTGGAAAGGTAAAAAACAACCTCTCCAAGTGATAAAGTTGTACATCCCCCAGCTAATGGTTCTGTGGCTTAAATCCTGTATATGCAACAAAAAATGTATTTTTGACCTTACTACAGCTCAAACACAAACCCAGCTCTCCATTGACTCTAAGAAAGCCCACGGGACTTTGCCAAGGCAAATGAAACAAAAGCACAGACTTACCAGCACATGTCCTGAAATTGAAGCAGCGTTTGCCACAGATGTCGTGAAAACGTTGTCTGCAGAGGCACCAACGTTGGCTACTGTCACCGTGGTGACTTCTGAAACGTAGAACAGACACGACGTTAACGCTCTGCTGCACCCAGAGAGCCTGATAAACAGCTAAGCATCAGAAAATATAAATGCATTTTCTTCTTCCTACTCCTATTTTATTTTTCATGGCACCCTTAAGCTGTTCTAACACAATCATTTTGATTTTTATTAAGCTCTGGGTTGAACGCTCTTTAACCTCCTTGAGACCATAACTGTAATTACCAGCGTGTGATGATCTAAGGGGAAAATTAATGTTGCATCTGTACTAAAAAACTCCAAAGTGTGATGCTTTTTTATTAAAAGACGGGTGACCGGCAAACATCATGAGAAAAAGACTGACTCTTCCTCTGCCATATATTAATTTCTAGGGTGCCGTTACCTGTACACCTGGTCCAGTTAAAAGCTACCCCTAGTTAGAGCTGGGTGTTCCTGTTGTGTACAGCCTGTCTGCCTGTCTAGCTGCAACCTGGCGGGTGTCAGCACCACACAGCGGGGGAAAGAGGGAGAAAACAACACTCGAGCTCAAGTGGAGATACCCATCTAGGGAGGAAGCTCTCTGCTATCAGAGCTCGCCTTCCAAACTCGACGTGTTTCAGGGCACTCTGTTAACGGGACACGGGGCCACAGTCATTTTAGACCCCACACAGGCAGCTCTTGCCGGTTTTACTTCACGTTATGCGATGGACAAGCGGGGAGCCTGTGATGTTGTGAGCGTGGCACTGACTCGGGCACCAGCTCGCACCTGCTCCTCTGCTTTGTACTCCGGGAGCCCCGCAGGCAGCGGGCCCGGCGGCTCCAGCCGCGGCAGCCCCGAGCCCGGCGAGAGCC
>VWZK01015323.1:139606-157700 GCA_013396935.1 Baryphthengus martii | reverse complement strand
GGAGGAGGAGGAGGAGGCGCAGAGGCTGCCGGGACGCTGGAGGACTGGCGCGCGGCGGGGGCGGGCCGGGCGCCAAGATGGCGGCGGCGGTGAGGAGAGGTGAGCGGAGAGGGACCGGCGGCCCCTGCCCCGCCGGGCGGAGAGCGGCCCCGGGGGAGGCCGTTCCCCACCGTGTTAGGGGTCACCTCTCGCCACCCCAGGCTGGAGGGAGGAGCGGGGGAACGGGGCGGGGACGACCCGGGGAGAGCGAGGCGGAGCTAGGCCTCGGCGGCGAGCACAGCTCGGTGGCCATGTCGCGACAGAAAGCCCGGCAGTCGTGAGAGGGGGCTGGCGGTTGTGCGGGCTCAGGAGCACCTTCATCCGCAGCCAGTTCGCTTTCTTCGGCCGAGTGACGCCCCTCGAAAATCCAAATCTCTGCTTCACATGGGATTCAGAGAAAAGGGAAAAAAAAGTTCTTAGTTACTGTGGTCACAATGATTCATTTCCATTTCCTTCAAAGAGGTCAGAGGTTTTTCCTCCAAAATGCACATTTCAGCCCTGGGTAGATGAGGCTGACGTTGAAAACTTTGTCTTGAACAATTAGTGCCAAAGTCCTAAAATTGTCCGAGTCCTCTAACCAGACATGACTGGGTGATGTTAACTGCGGCTGCTGAACACCTCATAACACAGTTCTAGTGCTAGAAAGAAGCATAATTAAACCATTTTTCTTTAGAGAATGGGCCGTGTTCCACCTCAAGCACACACAGCATCACTCCCCATCATTTCTAAAATCGAGCAGCCTGGGTAAACAGCCACGGTTTCTGTGGTATAAACCCGCTGATGTAAAACCGGCGGGTGGTCCGTAGCTGTTCCCGACAGACCCACCCAGGACAGCCAGGCGCCGGTGACGGGGCTGTCGGAGCAGGACCTGCAGCGATGGCAGGAGCCTCCCAACTGCTGCGCTCCGCAGAACGGGAGCAGCTTGGAAGGATGTGCTCGTAATCCATCCTCGTCCAAAATGCCTGGGAATTTGCCCCTGACACTAAAGAATTTATAGAGCCAGAAACGAGCGGTGTGACCCTTGGCTTTCCCCTGGAACCCTCTGAGCTTCCAGGAGACAGAAATGAGGTAATCGGGTGGCACCCTGCGGGCGGTGAGCTCACCGCCAGCTCTCCCTGATGGAGATGCCCCCTCAGCAGAAGGGTGTTCTCGCCGCTGCGACTTTGTATGCTTCCTGTAAATGCTTTTTAATTATTCCTCTGCTTTCTTTGGTGGTTCTTTCCTGTGCCAGATCCCTCACTTTCAACTTAAAAATCCCCCAGCGGTGCGTTAATCCTGGCAGTGAGACGGTCTGGGATTAGCAACCCCGCTCTTATACCTGGAATTATAGATTCAGCTGACAGAATAATTACTGTTTAACTGCAGTATCTCTTTCACAGGGGGTTAACCTCCTGAAATGTCCCCCGTTGCTCAGCGGGAGGCAGCACCTCCTCAGCAACAGCGGCTCTCAGATCCTGCCCGGAGTGCGGTCAGTGCCCTCTGTGATAGAAGGAATTAAAAAAATTAAAAATAAAAAACTGGGGAGCTGCCACTAGGGAATTAATTGATTTGGGGTTGCCTGTGCGCCAAGATTGTACCGCTCTCGTTAGACCCGAGCTGCCGTGGGTGCAGTTGGGTGCCTGGTTGTACGGAAAATGCTCCGTATCCGGACGCTTCTTGTGTAATAACAACACGTCCGCACACGCCCTTCTGGTATTAATTAAATATTAATTAATAGCCGGCTTCACAGTCTAAAATAACTGGCAAATGGAGACGTCTCCTGACGGGAGGGGCTGAACAACCGGCACCGGGCGGTACTCGAGTGGTACAAACGCACCTTTGGCCCTTTGTCACCGCACGACGCAACGCGTTAACGGGACCGTTCAGCAAAAACGCCGCTTGGCTCGGGGAAGGGACGAGTTTCCGGAGCCTGCAGCCCCTTCTGGGAGAGCAGGGAGGAGATGAAGCCCCTCCAGGAGGTGTTTCAGATCCCAGGCAGCGCAAATCACCGCCTCAAATCACTTGTGTTCCTAAACTGGGGGCCTTACTGAGGTGCCTCAAGTTAGAGGGGATTCATTTGGGCTCAAAGTGTTGAGGTGCTGAGGGCGTGAACCTCCAGCAGCCAGGGGTGGAGGTCACAGAATCAGGGCATCGGAGACGGGTTTGGGTGGGAGACGGACCTCCAAAGGTCACCTGGTGCAACCCCCCTGCAGGGAGCAGGGACATCTGCAACTCGAGCAGGTTGCTCAGCGCCCCTGAGCTGGGGAGATGAGCGCGGCTCAGGGATGCGACCAGAACAAAGTCTGGGAAGATGGATGGGCTGGCATTTGCCAGGCGGTTCTGCTCTCGCTGAAACAGAGATGGCAGCTTTTCAGTTCCTCAGGTGTCGGAAAGAGAATAATTAATGAGCTACCCAAGAGGTGCTTTAACAGGCCAGGGCCCCCGTGTTGCGAGGGAATTTGTGTTTCAGAAAGTGAAAGGAAAACGTATTGGTTAATTTCTGGGTATGATTTCTGTGGGTGAGCAGAACACATCAAGATTTAATAGAACATTTCAAGGTTTTACGGGACATACCAAAATTCTACAGGACATATCAAAATTTTACAGGTCATACCAAAATTCTACAGGACCTATCAAGGTTTTCTGGGACGTATCAAGGTTTTACGGGACATATCAAAATTTTACGGGGCATATCGTGGTTTTACATCAAAGGCCTTTGCTTTTTGAAGGGAACCGGTTTGGAAGGATGTTCTGTAGAGGAACAGGGAGCCCTGTGCTCCACACAAACACTTTCTCACCCTTTCAAACCAAATGGGACGTTCTGGTTCCCTTGCATGTTTCCCTCGTCCCGGCGTAGTTGGAGGGGATGAAGTGTCACCTGCTGGGAAAGGGCAGGAAGAACAAGTTCTGCGTAAGGCCTGTGCGCTTCTTGATGTTCTGAAAGAGTTGGGTTCCTTGGGGGGAGTGACTTTTCACACCAGGGATTTCCCCCAAACGACCTGAGAGTTGAAAAAAGTTATTTTTGGGACCTGACCAGAGAAAACAGTAAGTCCTGCGGTGAAGTGAGAAGTAATTAATGGCAGCACGCTTGAGCTCTCCAGTAACAGCCATTGTTTGAAGGTTTCTGCAGCACTTTCAGTTCAGTATTTAGACTTATTTTCTTCTCTTTGTTTTTCCCCTTCTCCACGGAAAGGAAGAACTTCGGACGCCGTATCCTTTTTGTGTTCGCCCCTCACCTGTGGGAATCTTCAGGAAGACTGGCTGAAATGCATCCAAAAAAATGCTGGGTTCGTGTTCCTCTGGTGTTTTCCGTCAGCCGTAGGAAGCAGAACCAGTACCAGGGAAGATGTTTTTCCTGGCATTAGCAGGAGGTTGTGTCCTGATCAGCTCCTGCTTGTGCAGACTCCCCCGTAACCCACCTTCTGTCACCACAGAACTCTCATTTTCTTAGGAAGCACTGCTAAAAATGGGATGTATGGGCTGGTGGCCACAACCCCCATGTAGACACCTCACAGTCACCTGACACGGCCGACAAGAGGTAGGAAAAGCAGCTCTCGGTCCTACTTCCTCCTCTCTCAAGTTAATTCTCCCCACCTTCTCTCCTGCCAAGATCTAAGGAACCTCCTAAGAGGAGACACCCTTGGCTTCAGAGATTTCCATGCTTAGAACCTCTCCAGTAATCTTTTTTGCTCCACCTTCCTTCAACTGGAAAAACACAAAAACCTGGTTCTGGTTGAATAAAATGAGCTGCTCTGGGAACTGGAAGAAATCCACCGCGTGTAGGTGGGTGGGCGAGTGCTCCGCTCCGCTCCTCTGAAAGGGGCCTGGGAGGAAGGCCCTGTGTGGAGATACTTGGGATTTGAGAAGGGCTGGGGGAGTGAGGGGAGGATAAAGAAGATTTTGAGTATGGTGTGGAAATAATTCTGCCTCCAGCGCTTGGGTACCTGCTGTCCAGGGGCATCCTGAGGCTCTGCTGAGCATTGTGGATCTCGCCTTGGCGACAGATCCAGGCGGTCGGACAAATCAAACTAGATAGGAGCTCACACCCAACAAGAGTTAGTTTTGCAAGCAGTGAGTGAAGGAAGTTTCTATCTGAGGAATTTACACCTCTGAGTTCTGCTGGTGGCCTCTCTCAGGCACAGACCAAAGACGAGAGCGCAGCTTTCGGACGTCCCACCCTGTGGGCAATAACAGGGCCTGGCTGCTTTACAGGGCCACCTGTTTTCAAAAATTTACAGGAATTTGATATTTTGGCAGCTGCCAACCCTCTGTCACCTTGCTACGGCTGACTGACAGGTAGAGGAGTTGTTTGGGGAAGGGGACACCGGCAAACACACCCTGCCTCCCCCCGTTTCCTTAGGCTGATGAATACCTGCCTACGGACCTAGTCAAATTGTTAAAAAAAAAAAAAAAAAAAGGAACTAAAGGCAAATCTGAATCGGCAAAATTTGACCCCAGCTCTGAGTGTTTGTGATCACAAGTTACTTTCTGACCCCGACCAGCAGGCCGGGCACAGCCGAACCGTTTTGTACAAAACCGCCACAGTTTCTGTGGAGGTTACCGGGAAATGGCGATTTTACGAAGCGGATCCCACCTCGTCGCTACGCAAAGTCCTTAACGACAACCACCAGCTGCCATCTGTTCCTCTGCAGATCCTGCTTTATGTCAATGGCATTTATTACACCTTTTACTTCTTGGCCACCCTGGCAATGATGGTGTATAAGAGTGAGTCGGCTCCGCGCTCACCGTTGTGCTTTGGCCGCCGGGCCGCTGGATTCTCCCGGTGTATTTACACTCTCGTTACTTGCAGGTCAAGTTTTCAGTTATCCCGATGATTTCTTGGCCCCGGATCTCACGCTGCTGTTCGTTATGGCCGCTCTCGAAGCCCTCCGCTTGCAGCTGGGTACGTCGTGCTCTCGCCCGGCCCTGGCAGGGGAATAGAACCTTTAAATGCTCCGTTTCAGAAAGATCCACCTGTGTCGGAACGTGCCAGTGCGGGACGCTTGCAGATATTTGGGGACCGTTGTTCTTTTAGGTCATTACACTTCATCTGATCGATAGATGTGGCCGGAGGATCAAACTAAATTTGCTCTCCAGTGAAATGTAATATAAAACCACAATAGCTGGGTTGTCAGGAAGCCATCTAACTGGGACAGCTGCTTACGGAGAGTTTGACACTGTTCAGTCTCTACTGA
This sequence comes from Baryphthengus martii, assembly GCA_013396935.1. Classification (NCBI taxonomy): domain Eukaryota; kingdom Metazoa; phylum Chordata; class Aves; order Coraciiformes; family Momotidae; genus Baryphthengus; species Baryphthengus martii. The sequence goes on along the minus strand of VWZK01015323.1, from coordinate 152,487 downwards.
GAGCAGCTTGGAACTAAGACACGAGGAAGAGCTGAGCACAGCTTCTCCACACCCGTAGTCACTTGAGATAGGAAATTAGCCGGGAATATAGAAGAGCCCTTAGCACAGAAGACACTAAAACCAGGGTTGGCTGCTCTTAGGTGTGCACAGAACTCACCAAGATGTCACACCAGGCGTGGAGCTGAGGAAGAGTTTGATGGTAGATGAAGGAACGGGGCGATCAAAGCGGTGGCAGCTCCAGAGCTGATTGTTTGTGGTAACAAAAGGTGGGCGTCCATTCCTCTTTGTTTCCATCAGCAAGAAATGGGTTGTCCGTCGGTGTCTGGGTTTGGTCTCACATTTCCCCGCTGGATTAGACAACCTTTGGAGGTCCCTTCCAACCCGGAGCACTGATTCTATGATTTGGCTCGAGCCGGTATTTCAGTGACTCTGAGCTGTAAGAACTACAGCTCATTTTGAACAGGGTTACCCCAGACTTAGAGCTCGGGATACTGTGCGAAGAAATCAAAAGATTCACATCAACTTTTTGTTTCCCTCCAGGGTCGAAGGGTAACCTGACGGAGGAGGAGGCTCCGCTGGGGCTCAGTCTCGTGCTGACGGTGGGCAGCGCGCTGGTGTCCCTGTATTTCCTGCTGTGGCAAACGTACGTGCTGAGGGCGGACGTCCTTCTCAACGCCCTCCTGCTCTCCACCTACGGGCTGGAGTCGGTGCTGAAGGTCATGGCCATCGCTGCTTTTGTCAGCTAAGCCCTAGTGCTTTTCCACAATGTTCTCAACACGTTTTTTTCTAGAAAGGAGTGGGTTGCCATTTCAAATATTCAATTCTTTTGCCTATAAACACCCTGTAAAACTTGACTTAAAGTACAGATTTGGAGGGGGCCGCGATCTCCTCGCGTGGCAGGTAGGACACGACATCCCCGTTGGCTCGTTTCTGGGCAAAGGCAAGAGGCGGTGCAGTAGAAAGACCTAACGCTCTGGTACTCAGCGGGGACGGTACTAAATACTCATTCCCAACACGGAGTAGTAGCCAGCGCACCTCCTCGCTACGTGCTGTTCTCGTGGGGTAGCAGCCACGTCCGACCAAAGTGACACAGAAAGGAATGGGGGCAGCGCAGGGAGGGCTCGTTTCCGCCTCGCCACACGCGCTCCTGTCCCAGGGCACGCTTTCTCCGCCGCTCTCATTCGCCTCGCCAGACCCCAGCGGTAATTTCCCAGACTTTAGTAGGGCAGCACGGGGTTTATCCCGGCGGGACGGAGTCGAATTGAGTTTTGCGGATACCCGGAGAGCTGAGCAGTGATCTGAGAGGATCTTTGTTGAAATAGGACGGCCTTCAGATCAACATCAGCATTCACCATTCCCTCACCCTTCTGTCCCATTTAAAAATCCAAGAGAATGATGTTGTCGGGTGTATTTCTTTTCGATGTGTTTTATTTCCATGACTCTGCGAAAATGAGCACGGTCCAGCCACGTTGTTTAAACGAGGAACTCGGCGCAATGTCACGATTTCTCTACTGCATCAAAATACGTTTCTATTCATGTAAAGCTTGGGGAGTTTGCGCTGGGTTTGTACAAGCAGGTTTTATATTCAAAATGTCCTATTTTTGTATTTATTTATTCAAATAAATAATGCTTTAGATCTAAGCAGTGTTTGAAGTGCAGAGCGTCTTGTTCAGGTGCAGCCTGACAAAGGTTGCTCAGAGCCCCGGCCAACCTGACCTGGAATCATCCAGGTTGGAAAAGACCTTCAAGATCATCAAGTCTGACCATTAATCCTACTCTGCGTGCCCACTGCTAAACCGTGTCCCTAAGCGCCGTATCCACACAGCTCTAAACACAGCCTGGGATGGTGATTCAACCACTTCCCCTTTTTGCTGAAGAAATTCTTCCTTGTGTCCAACCTAAACCTCCCCTGGCACAACTTGAGCCCATTTCCTCTGTATATTTCCAGGGATGGAGCAGCCACCACCTCTCGGGGCAACCTGGGCCAGGCTCTCCCCACCCTCAGCACCAACAAGTTCTCCTTCTCTCCAGTCTCAATCTCCCTCTTTTAGTTCCAACCCATCCCCCCTTGTCCTGTCCCACCAGGCCCTGCGTCATCCCTCGGTCACAGCCAGGGGAGCCAGGTGACAGCAGCTTGTCTGCATTACACCTCCCAAACACCCAAACACAGGCGCACGGCCGCGAAGCCCCTTGGGCCAGATCCTGTGAAGCCAGCAGCACAACCTGCCCATCAGCAGGAGCGAGGACAACGCGAAAGCAGCGGAACCAGGCGCCGAGGAGCGGCCAGGAAATCGAGTGACCGAATGTTTCTGTGCTTAATGGGCGTGAATCCACCCTCCACCCATCTGTCCTTCCAGATTTGCCTGGCATAATGGAATGTACCCACCACCTTCTCGTTACCAGGAGTGACAAACACACCCGAGCAGAACCCCTTTCCGTGCGTGTAGGAACGCAACCCCAACCGTTTCCGGGTGTTTACACCCGCCTCGCACAAAGGTCCGGTAACAACATCTGACGGGTTTTAAAGGAAATATTGCAAAGTGGAATTTTATTTTTACCTGAGTGTAGGTGGTAGAGCAGCTGCGGCCTCTGCGCTCTCCCCTCCTTCCTTCGCGTGGTGCTCGCTACAAACCAAATCAATACACGACATCAGCGCAGCCGGAGGCGGCCAGACACGGGAGACGCTAGTACGGCGAGCGGAAGGTGTCTGACCCCACCACCCCCTCAGCTACAGCCTGACCACCGTTTGCGGTGCTGTGCCATGAAACTGGGTCCCTGACTCAGTCTGTGCAGAAAACAACCCTCAAAAGGGGTCCTGATGATGATGTTTAGGTGACAGCTGCCGTCTTTCTGCCCTATGGGTTTGGGACGCTCTGCTGGGCATCATGGAGTGCAGCACCCCCTTGTTCCAGCTTTAGAAACAGGGGGGTTGATATCTATCTCTATCTATCTATATCTCTCTCTCTAATCTACCTCTCTATCTAATCTCTCTCTCTCTCTATCCCTCTATGTTCTAAACCCTGGTGAGCCCTGTGCTCCCCAACCATCACCTGGAGGAAAGCCAAGACTCAGCAGCGAGTGCCGAGGCGGCCTGATGGGCAACAATGGGGGAAACGGGCACCTCTGATAACGAACATCCAGTTTTGAGCTTATTCCAGACAGGCAGGCTGGTTACAGAGTCCTGGACGGGTGTCAGCGCTTGCCGGGGGTCAGCCGGCACCAGCCTGGATTTGAGCCTTCAAAAAGGCAGGACAGGCCTGTTACGGTTTAAGATAAAACGGTCCATAAACTTTTTTATAACTAAATGAGCAGATACTGGGGTACTTCTGCTGCTGGCAGCCCCCTGCTCTGCAGTGAACGCTGAAGGACGAAGAAACCCGTAAGCTTCAGACAACTCCTTTGCCTCCAGTATCCCCAGGCTTTGAATGGGAATCGTCACTTAACGCTGGTGACCCCGATTTCCTGACAGCTGCTCTCCATGCCAGGCCGGTCCAAAGACCCAAAGTGAATCGAGCCCCGGCCTCAGCAAGTTTCTCCGATCAGCTCCTTTCCAAACCATTCCCACTGTTGGGAGAAGCCGTCGGGGCACAGTGAAGCCATCGAGGACATCTGCCAGACAGAAGTTTGCCGGAGCTTTTAATTACGAGGCCCAGCCCTGCTGGAACAGGACGAGCGAGTCGGATGAAAACGGCATTAAAAATTGAGAGGAACTCATATTTTGAGGAGCTCGGTTTGCGTGTTGTTTACTCCGCAAGGAAGAAGTCTTTGTTCTCGAGCCATCACAGGGGTGTCTGACGCCAACCTGATTTAAAAGGCTGATCCCGAGAGGCGAGCGAGCCTCCTGGGATTCCAAACTGCAGATACTCTGGGAGACTGGGCTTTACTGGGCCACGGCTGCTTCGTGCTCCTCAGCAGGCAGAACCCAGCCCGAGCGGCACGGTTTCCTGGTGACCGCCGGCTTTGCCGCAGCACCGACGGGCTTCCGGACGAGGCCGAAGGAGCGAGGCTGGGGACGGGCGCTCCTTGGGGTCCGCGGCCGGGAGCAGAATCGTACAGGAACGGCCACGGGGTAATTCCGTGCTGCCCGCTTCGGCCAGCACCGGCTGGTGCAGGAAAGCTGTAATGAGCTCTGTTGGGGTTTTTCCTCCTTGCTCAGAGGAAAAGCCGCCTCCTCAGCTCAGCAGCTGGATTTCCCGTGGGGCGCAGCACCTCTGGGTAGCCCACTGTGCCCATCTTCATCAGGGATGTGGAGCCCAGGCCGCCGGAGAGCAGTCAGTGCCTTAAACACTGAAAGGCTTCTCTGGCAGAATCTTTCCAAATCCCAGTTTGCACCCTGGGGAAAGCCAGCCCAGCAGTCCCAGCAGCAGAGGACACGTTTCACGGGGTAGGGATCTCCTGCACAGCACCTTTCAGCTGGCCAGGCTCGCCAGGCTCAGCCTTCCCACCACATTTCCCTTCTCTCGACCCAAGGTCCCTGCCCCTGCTCGGTGGTGTGGCTGATGTTCCCTGAAAGCTGCTTCTCCAGGCCCGGTCATGTTTTCCTGGTGCATCCTGTACCGAGATCCCCCTGGGATCTCATTGACATCACGGTGAGGAGAGCAATGGGTGGGTTCATCGCACCGAGTATCGGTTCACATTCTCCTGCGGTGGAAGAGGCCGTTCTCCTGTTAAAACCCAGCTGCCAAAACAGTAACCGTCATGCAGGGCACTGGCTCTCCCCGTGCCCGGCCGGCTCACCCGGCGGCATTCCTCCCACAGCAACTCACCCGGGGCGGCTCCTCGGCCCGGTCTCTGGAGCCAGGCCAGGCAGAAAGCTGAGCAGGAGCCCCCAGAGTGCGGCAGGCACCAAAAAAAAACAGGGCGGCCGTGAACTCGACATACACCGAGTTATGGAAGCCGGGCTTTCAGACCTTCCTCCAGATCCGTGCCCCATGGTGGAAGCATCTCCACATTTGTTTCTCTAGTGTCAGAGTTGCAGCTATTTCCTCCCTGGAGCCAGTGCCAGGGGTCTCTCAAGCATGGATGTGCCTGGGGTCCGGCACGCATCGTGGGGACGGGGGAAAGCCTGGGCTGCATATGCACTTCAATAAAATGCTCTCCAAAGGCTCATTTTTTGGAGAGGACCAGCTCACCAGATGGGTCCGACGCTGCCACGGCCACAGTGGCAAGACCCACGTGTTCAGCTGGTATTGCCCCGCTCAGGGATCAACTCACGAGCTGACCTCATCGCCTGAAAAAGTGTGAAATCTGGAGAAACGAAACTAGATGTTCTTGGAACACAGCAAGTCTGCCCCAACAAGAGACCCTTTCCTGGAGTTCAGGGTCCGTCTAGACCCCCAAACACTCCTTCTGCAGGGCTGAGCTTCTTCCAAAGGTGGGTTTGGAGATCGCTTCCCTCTCCCCACCGTAACCCGGCACAGCTCTGCCAAAGCCATTCTACCTGTGCCAGTGGCAGGGGCTGAAGTGTGGGGCTGAGCCAGGTGCCAAGGCCAGGCTCTGCTACCTCCACTACCTCGTGGTAGAGCTGGGGCGAGACGAGGAGCTTTCTGGCCCTGGAACCCTGAGGAGCACAGAGCCACGGTGTGGCACATCCCGAAGGGGACTCTGCTCCGCACCCCCAATCTCTTCAGGGGCCCTGCAGAGAGAGGACGCTTTGCCCTCTCCCTGCATCTCCCAGCACCTCTCCCGCTGCAGACGTCAGGGCAGACAGAGCGAGGCAGGAGCCAAGCTGGAGGAAAACAACCCAGCGAGCCAGCGCCGGGCTGCGGGGGAGAGCATCGGGCCGCACAAAAGGGGCCTTGTTCCCCCCCGGGGCCGGCCGGGCAGCGCGTCCCCTCCCTCCCCGGCGATGGAAAACCCAGCGCCCAGCGCTCCTTCGGCCGCCTCTCGCCGCTTTCCGGCTCTCCGTTCGGGTACGGAACGTTCTCAGGAGCAAGAGACCCGCAGTTGAACACGTCCCAGCCGGGCAGCGCCTCGGCGCTCTCGGTGGCCCTCGCAGCGGAGAGTGGGCGAAGGTCCCACGTGCCCCCCGGCACCTCACGGGGACGCAGCCGCCTCGCCGGGGCCACCGGCTCCTAGTTATACAGTAACCTGTTGCTCCGGGTCCCAGCTCCACCTCTCGCTGCCTCCACATCCCTCCCCTCTTCTCTCCTCTGCCAAGAAACCTCTGTCACCTGCTCTCAGACAACCGGGGCGAGCGGCACCGGGACGAAAGGGCAGAGGGAAGGCAGCGGGGACGGGGACCCCCAGGTAGGGGTGCCGGGTGGGCTCTGCCTCGCTCTCTCCCCCCATCACCGGGCAAAGCGCTGCACAGGGAGAGAGGCTGCCGGAGAATGGCAGCGGGATTTAACTAGGAGGGCACGGCCAACTGGGAGAGGACGACGCACGGGAGCCGAGGGAAGCGCGGGAGACCAGAGCGGCTTCTCAGCACCGGTGAGTCCCTCCTCGCAAACCCTAAAACTTCACATCCCCCACACCCCCAGGGTTTTTCTGCTTCAAAAGTCTGGTTGATTCCGCCGCGGAGGGAGCGTGACCGGAGAGGGGGCTGCGGGTGGGATCACCGTCAGCACACAGTTGCATATTGTTTTTTTAAAGGGTAAAAAAACTGAATTTTTCCAACGTTATGTTTTCGGGGTTTGTTTCCCGTTCTTGTGCTTCCCCACCGGGGCCAGATCCAGTAGGTGGCACTTTCTTGGCAGCAAAATGTCCGTCTGGCACAGAACGAGACTTTTTTTTTTCTCATTCGTAATGAAGTCTGGAGGTAGTTTTGAGCAGCTGTTTGTTTGCGAACTTCGGGGTTTCCTCCCATCGGGACGCGTGCGGAGAGAACTTTCACCCTTCCCTTCGGGGCACCTCGGGGAGCTGCTGCTCTCAGTGGGCGAGCTCTCCTTGCCCGGGACCTCGGCAGGATTCAGCACCTAGTTTTAAACCGGAGGGAGGGGCTCGCTGCTGCAAACTCCACCGAGAAACAAGGCTCCGGACGAACGATTTGACCGACGTTATTTTTAAACGCTGGAAATAATTGCGAGGCAACGCGGTGGTAAAAGAGGGTGATCGCTCTGCAGTAATTAGGGCAACGGGGAGTCACGCTGGCGTCGCTGGGCTGCTCCGAAACGCTGCGCCAAGCCGGCGCTCTAACGGCGATCGGATCCGTCGGGGGCCACTCGTCCGCGAGCTTTGCCGGGGGGTCTGCCCCTCAAAAGAGCTTTTTCTGAGTTAAAGAAATGACATGAATAGGTTCAGCCCCCGGCTGGCCGAAGCACAGAGCCACGCAGGGTTCCACCCGCGACTGCCGTGCCCAGTCGCCCCTTCCCGGCGCCGCCGAGTCGAGCGATCGCCTTTTCAGTCGGTGGGGGAGAAAAACGAGCCCTCTGCGCACAGAAAGGGCAGGAGCGGGGCTGAATCCGGCAACCCTTTAAGACAGGGCTGAGAAGGAGGACTTGGGAGCCTCTGTGGGAACGCGTCTGTGAGTGGCAAAGGTCGTTGTTGCTTCGCCCTGTTTAAAACCCAGGTGAAACCGGTGCTCGGGATAACACCGAGAGCTCAATGCCCGGCGCGGTCGAGCCCGGGGCGTTCCTGATGCTGGTTTCTGCCGCTGAAGCGTTAGGAGGCCGGGCTAGAGGAGGACCTGGTGCTCTCTCAGCTGGACCCCAGCCCTCCATCCCACACTGGCACCAGCGTAGGACCCGCTGGGCTCTACTCTGCAGGGCAAGGCGGGTTTGTCACGTAATGACAGAGCTCAGAGGGCCTGGGGGGCTGTTTCGGGCACCCGAGCGAAAGTTGAGCGCTGGCACCATCCAACTGGATAGTGATGAAGTCGCAGGGAAGGGAAGAGCTGTGAAAGGCAGTGAAGCGCGGCAGCCGTGCACACCCGCACGCGTACACCACTCTGCTTGGTGGGACACGGGGGTTTGCCAAGACAAGCTTCCAGTCCTCGGCTTTGTGCCCCTCTGCCTGTCACCCACCAATGTGAGGGTGGGCAAAGACATCGAGCCAGGCGAGCGGCCCGGCCACCGCACAGCACGAGGGGGAAACGTCTTCTGGGCCACGGGCTCCGTACCACAGAGACAAACAAACCTGCCTTCGGTGACCGCAAACAACTCGCCATCACAGCCTCCTTCTCTGGAGACTTTCAAAACCCACCTGGACATGTTCCTGTGCAACCTGCCCGAGGTCAACCTGTTCTGGCAGCAGGGTTGGACTAGATAATCTCGAGAGGTCCCTTCCAACCCCTCCCATTCTGTGATTCTGCCATCAGTCGAGTGACAAAACCCGTCCCTGAGCCCGGCAAAATATCTCCTACAGATCATTGCTTCCGGGGCTGCGTCCCACGGCTGCAGGTGCCGGGGCTGTAGGGACCGGCTCACCGAGCAGGGCGGCCGCTCACGCAGGAGCAGCGCAGAGGAGCCGCGGTCTGCGGGAACGTTAACGGCAGCCACCATTTTGTGGGGCTGTCCCGCGGCGGTCGCCTGCCCGGCTTCAGCCAAGGGCACGATGAGCCGGGGAGGGCTGCGCAGGATGAAGCCAGCCCAGCTTGATCTGCTCCGGTGGAGGAACCAGGCTATGCAGCCAGGGGAGGAGATCCTGCTGGGGAAAAGCCTCGGGATCAAACCTGCCAGATTTTTGTTAGCATCTGACCCTCGATGAGGTGGCTTTGAGTGCGCAGGGAAACAGAGCTCGTCGTAGGGTCATGGGATAATTCAGGCTGGAAGTGAAAGAGACTCAGGAAAGATCATTAAGCAGCAAAGGACTTGGGAGATTTCAATCCTTGTGGTAGACGAAGGAAGGAGTGAAATAGGGAGAATCTACGCATTGGCTTGAGTGGGCTTGAGAAACATCCCTATCAAATACGCCCGGGTGCAAAGCCTGAGTGCGCAGGGGAGCCTCGGAGTATCGCTCCCAGGGGGCTGCTTTGGAGCCGTGTCTCTGTCACACTCTCTGCTCGCTTTCGCTCTTCCACGCCGTGGTCTCCCTCAAAGTGCCAGGGCAGGTTTGTGGTTTTGATGAAGACTCAGAGGTTCTCTCCTTGCGCGGGTCTGAGGTTCAGCCTCACGTACCAGCAGCGCCGTCCTGAACTCCAGGGCAGATGTTACCACGCAGCCTTTAGCCTGTCAGTTTGATGTGACTGACAATAAAATAATCACCTGCTAAAAATACTCCAGACTTACGAGCCTTGCCTAGTGTCCCTCAAGCAGAAGTTCCAGAGAAAGTCCACAGACTTCCTGGAGCGCCCGAGATGGTTTCCTGCGGCGTGGTAAAGCTTTATCGGCAGCAGGGTGTTCACCCAAACAGCAGCACGCATACAACAGCAGGCAGATCCAGCAGCACGTGACTGCCAGCACGGCCTCCTGAACCACCCTCCTTTGGCCAAGGTTCAGCAGGTGCCCAGAAAAATACCCACCTGCCTGCCCAGGAGGTATTCGAGCCTCCCACTCGAAGGGTGGGACCTTTCGAACCCCTCCCTGCTCAGCCGACCGCGTTAGAGAAGAGTCCTTGCACCATCAGAAATGGTGCCGGGCACAACACCAGAGGGATGCAGGAGACGAGATCCAAGGAGATCACAACCTGGCTCCCAGATCCCCGCTCTCCCACAAGACCCCACAGCCTTTCATCTGCCAGGGTTACAGCAGAAAAGCGTTAACGACTTTCCTGTAGCGGGGAGGTCGCAAACGGCAACTCGCGGCGTGTTTGGAATGACAAGCCGAGGGACGGATGGTGCTGTCACCTGTCTCACAAATATTTAGTTGCCCCGCATCAAATCCCTATCGAGGGGGAATCGAAGGGATTCCCAGCGAGAGCCGATCCCACGCGTTGGTGGCCTCGAGCTGCTCCCACGCCAACGAGGCCACCTCCCAAGGCAGCGACAGGCCGGGGACGGTGCCGCCAACGCGCTTGAAATGCACGATGCCAGAGGGGTAACCAAAAAAGCCCTGGTGGTTTTATTTCCTGGTAATCCAGATAATTCAGGGGGAATTGCAATTAAGAAGGGAGGGGAGGGCGTGTAGCTGAGCGCTGGACCGGTTTGGAGACCTTCCCCATCCACCTGCACAGCAATTCCCCGGCAGAGCCCGGCCCCAAATGTTCCCAAGGGCACGACAGCAACGTGCTCAGCGCCACCGAGGTTCTGCGCAGGAACGAGACCCAAAGCTTCCCAACCCAAGTGAAGAGGAAGCCAAAAGTGGGGATTCACAGGCTCAGCCCGCTCAGCTGCCCTGGCAGAGCGACCGAAGCGGCCAGACGAGCTCCTTTGGCCCCAGTGTGGTTGGAAACACCAAGCGGAGCCCGGAGGGGACGGTTCCCGCAGGCGCGGTTGAATCAGGAGGACCCCTCACGTCTGCAGAAGGGAAGAGGCTGATGGCAGAGGCTGGGCTGCTCCGTGTCAGAGCAGGGACAAGGTGCAGCCCGCTCGGGATGCTCCAGGCCCCTTCCTCCATCGCTCCTTCCTCCAGAGCAGGGTCACAAATCAATCCCGCTCACAAGAGTCTCTTACAAGGTTTTCTCTTTACCCCATTGAGATGGACAAACACCTCCCAGGTGCCAGAAATCCTCAGCTCAGGCGCCAGGGGCACATTCCCACATCCAGACCACGGTTGAGTCTTCACCCGCTGAAGCATTAGCCCATCTAGTCACCTCTCCCACCCCCAATACACCATCACGGCTTCCCTCGGGCATTCCAGCTGGGACGGAGGAGCTGAGCACCAAGCTCAAGAGCAGGAAAGGGCAGAGGGTGGGATTTTGCAACAGCCTTGGCTGTCGTGATGGGCAGGAGTGGCGCAAATGAGGCCTCATGGCTCAGAGAGTCCAGCCCAGCCTTGCCCCAGGTGAAGGCAGCTCTTCCAATGGCTGCTGGAGTAGTAAGACTCCACATTTCAACACCAGCTTGGAAAGGGATGCTTTCCTTTTATGGTTTCCACTTAGGATACTGGCCCCCGAAAGCTCTTCATAATTTGAACTTGTTTGAATTTTATTCTTCATGCTTCCTTTTTCCTATTCCCCCTCCCACCCCTCTTTTTATCAGTTTCAACCTGTCCAGATTTATATCCTACAAAGGTAAAGTGCAGACCGTCTGCATGGCAATAAACCAAAGTTCAGCCACCCAGCAGCAGCGCCTCAGAAAGTGAAATACAGCTGCTGATTAAGACCAAATGAGCAGGCACAGTCCGAGTCAACGTCACCCTCCCCCAGACGGCTCACACGTAACTTTCCTCTCGCTGAACACGACCGCAAGCGGGAACTGTCTGGGAGACGCGACAGTTTGAACCTCTTCGTGCATTAGAGGTGCAAGAACTAGAGCTGCCACCCAAAGCCGTGGGCTCCCCCAGATCCTTGCACCAGCAGATATGAAGCAAAACCCAAGCCCTGAGCCACCTCATTGCCGTGGACAACACCGGTGGCTTGTCCCAGCCTGCCGCTCGCTCCTCAGTGCCACCAACAGGACTCCTTTGGGGTCCTCCACCCACTGCTGCTGGCCGGAGATGGTTGGCGATGAGGAGGGTGCTGCCCATGGTCCGGGTGTTGCTCACAGGCGGTCACAGAGGGTTGGGGCTTAGGCCAGAAGTGTGACTTGTGGACACAAAACCCTCCGAGCCAGGTCTGAGGCTTTCGGTGGTAACCGTGGAGCAAAAGGCAGGGCTCTGCCGTTGCTCTGCCCGCGCTGTAGGTGATCACACAGGAGTCCATTGGTCTGAGCCAGAGACAACCCTTTCATCAGAAAATTCCCTTTATAAAGACACTGGGGAGAGGGAAAGAGAGGAAGGTAACTGCACTCACAACACGCCGGAATAAATCACCGGCTGGAGCCTGTTCTCATCCCCGGCACTGCTACCTCTTAATTACAGCCGCGCTCGGAGGAGGAGACGGAGCAGGGGAGCCAGGCTCTAGGCAGAAGGGAACCCTAATTAAACCCTCTCTGTTCCCTGGAAAGACACTCCCGCTTTCCTCAGGGAAAGCACCAAATGGACCCGTTTCTGGCCGCAGCCGGGTTAATCTGTAACACTGACTTTCACACGGCAAGGCAGCTTGGCTTGTTTGCGGGGCCCGAGGCTCTCGGCATCGCTTCCGGGTTGAAATACGGGACCTCCAAAACTCCTGGAAGACGACAGAGGGATGATGTGCGTCAGGCAGCCCGGGCAGGGAGCAACGCTCCTCTCCTGGGGCAAGGCTGGGTAGGAGGGGCTGGCTCCTCGGTCGGCGTTACGCTGATCACAAGAGAGCTTTGCAAAGTGCCCCTTGCTGAGACTCCAGCCACCAATAACCGACCCAGGCAGGGCTTGGATGGAGAGTGTCCCTCACTGCATCCAGATAAATCCTTTGACTGGAAATGGATGGACTTCAGCAGGCTTGACCCATGCTCAGATGAGAGTCAGGTCCCTCAGGCTGGCAGGAGGAGGAGTCTTGTACCAGCAGGCACCTGCACACCAGCATCTCTAGGTGATCTCCAGAGGGGCTCAGCGCCTGACCACATAGGCAGGTGTGCTGCTCATTCACCCCTATCCTTCCAGAAATGCACGGGGAGAACAGAACATCTGAGCTCTGGGAACAGCAGTTTGCCCACTGAAGTCAAAGGGCTGAGGCCCAAAGGGTATAAGTTCTCCAGCTGCTCCTGCAGAGAACCCAGGGTGGTGAAGGGCAGGTCCAGCCCAGCCCCAAGGCGTGTGTCCACTCCAACCAGGCGCTCCAGTGAAACCAGAGCTGTCTGGATGGGAATAACACGGGGGGAAAAGGTTGGGTTGGATTTTTTCCCTGCTGTTTTTGCAACAGAACAGGCAGAGCATGTCAGTGGACATGACATGGGAGGCTCTCTGGGCTAACTGGGAAACTGTGGGACTGTCAAGCTTAGTGTTGTGAGTTGCTACTGCTAGAAAAAAAATATTGATAGTTTC